>JBAMBP010001969.1:0-194057 GCA_037044515.1 Phortica magna | reverse complement strand
CAGTAAGGCAATGTTTTTAAACCTGAACATTATTAGGAATGTCCTTTAATTGTTCCAATGTGCTTGCATATTTACCAAACAACATTTATATTATTCACAGAAACATATTCAAGATGCACAGTGAACGACCGAGTACAGTTGATGATGATGTCTTTCATGTTTATCTCTTAAACAGAATTTCGTTAAAAAGTTGTTGTTGCGGTTGTTTTAGTTTGCGAGAAGGTGCTTTCTATATATCAATATTATTTCTCGTATGGTGTTTTATTGCCACAATATTTTTCATCATGCAAGTTTACTACTTTATATCATGTAATTATATTTATGAAAGAACCTACTGTTCAAATTAATAGAGTGAAGTATGAAATTATAAAAACTTCACTTGCAGCTAATTATGAAAATCTGCACTTTGATAAATATTATTCGTATGGCGCACTCATCATATATTTGTTAGGCATACCGTTCACTGTTGACTTCATGTATGGCGTTGTACAGGTAAAGTGCAATTCTGTTGGTAATTCTAATGATACTTAAGAATTCATCGATTTCAGATAGCGCCTCAGCACATAATACTATGGATATATTACATTACGATCGTCATTATTATACGTTATATTGCCGGTATTTATTACTTGGTGTTTGTTCGTCTATTTTACGAGTCAATGAAGCATATCATTGTCGCTTGTAAGTTATTAGTGAAATTTGCACGATATGAACAAACAAATTATTTTAAAAAATTACAGCGATATTTTTATACCTCGATTTAGTCGCATTTTCACTGTTTTGGCACATTAAAGTGGATGAAGAGCTCGCAGGGCGTGAACATCTACAGGACGAACGACAACAGATACGACAACATGTACAATCGCGACGAAGGCGTGTCGATGTGCGTATCGATAAGCCCGAAAAGAGATCCGATAAAAAAGTGGTCTTCAGCACGGTCAATGAGAAGACAGAAAAAAATGATGATGGAAAACCCCAAACGAGCAAAAAAGCAAAGAAATCAAGTTGGTTCAATGGTCAGCCCAAAGAAGATGAAGAACAAAAAGCGGACGAGAAAAAAGGAAATATTTTCAATCAGAAAATATCACATGATGCGAAAAAAACACACGAGGATCGTTCAAAAGCACCCGTTATTGCGCCTGAAATTACAGAAAAAAGCGGTTTGTTCCGACGTAAAAGCCTAACAGATACTACAAAACCAGAGGAACTGAAACCGACCAAGCGGGGAAAAGGTACTGCCGACAATACAAAACTAGAGCCACCAAAGACGGAAACATCGAAGTCAGAACCACCGCCAACAACACCACCAACCCCGCCACCACCACCGCCAAAGAAGAGCAAATCAAAAGGCAAACGTCTTGCTGAAGAAAATGATGAAGAGACGGAGACAAAATCTGAAGAGAAGGACCAGAAACCTGAAGAAAAGAAGAAAAAATATGGTGGCTTTTTTGGCTAACATTAAAAACGAACATAATAACAACTTTTTAACAAAATAATGTTTATCGATAAGCAAACAAATATTTGTTTAAAAGACTTAAATAGAAATGAGAAACAAAAACTTTTGTCCACTTTGCATATGAAATTGTACACTGAAATTCAACTTTCATATTGAAGTTTCTAACAATATGGTAAAATATGTTCTGATATATTTTGTTGTTTTTATAAAAGAAATTCTATATATATATAAAAACTTAACTTTTATAGCATATCTCTTTGAAGTCTTTTACATTTCTTATCCTTATAACAATTTTAAATCAAATCTTTAGCATTCTTGCTCTAAAGTTCTGTTTTGACTTACTTTACATAAATCAAAGCAAAGTACACAATTACTCTTTCGTCAAACTAAAAATTTATTTTATTGTAATAGAAAAAAAACTTCATGTCACGCTCTGAAAAATTTCAAGTATTTAATGCTTAAGAATTTTGACAAAGGTCAAGACAAAAAAAAAGTTTAGTCAAACAACTTTGACTTCTTCAAACCATAACGTTTACGTGACTAAATTTCAAGTAAAAAATCTATAAAAATGCCGTGCATGTGTCGATATCTGAAAATATTTAACACGTGTTGTTGTTGTGTAAAACTGCGAAACGGCGTTTTATTAATCGGTTGCATAGCATTGGTCACTTTTGGCTATTACATATTCTGTTCAGCCTTCATGATGGTTCACATTGATCCGAGTATATTACAAAAACATTTTCATAAAAGGAATTACATATCAAAGTTTATTATTTCAGCTGAATATCAAAAAGGTATATATGAGAGAACAACATTAAAGTTACCATTCATTTTGGCTGTTTTTGGCTTTCTACTTACACTGTTTTTAATTTTGGGCGTACATAAAGTAAGTAATAAGCAGCATGAAATTAAAAATGAATATCTTTTTTTTTTCAATGCACTTTTCAGGACAATGAAACACTTTTTTGTCCTTGGCTCATCTTCATACCAATTTATATATTGCTGTCAATAATTTTTTTGCTGGTATACACATTATCAGTACCGCTCAGAAATATTATTATAGCTACATTATGTAAGTTTTCAATTTTTTTGATTGTAAATTCTTTTTATTTATAATTGCTTTTTTTTAATAAATATTTTAGTAATGTTTATTTACTTTTGGATTGTTGTCTGGTCATACTATTGGGATTTGAATTGTGAGTGCTTTGACGAAAATTTTTATCAAGGACCATAAATATGGCGTGATTTCTTTGGTGACACAAAAAAATAAATACAAATTGTTAAAAAAATTGTTGTATGTATTTCATTAAATTTCAAGTATCTGTTGGCTAAAAGGCATACAATCTGTTTTAATATCTCAAGAAAACAATTTAATTAAGACATTTAAGCTACATAACTGTACGGTAGTACTGTACTGAATATACCATGTAGTAGAAAAGAAAAGTCGTAAAAAGATGCCGGCTGCCAACTAATGAAACTCGCTAAATATTGTATCTTTACAGTAAATGCACATGTATCATGTATCTACACGAACTAATTGCCGCTTTTACACAGCTTTTAAAAAGAGACAAAAGAAACAAATGCACATACGTATGATTTTACTTTATACAAATGTGTTGTAAATGAATGTTTTCAGCATTGTTCATGTCGGTTGCGCTTTCACTACACAAGAATCAGAATCATTGAGAAACAAAGAGCGAGAGTGAGAGGAGAAGCAACTGAAACTGAACAAAAACAACTTAGAACAAATGAGCAATTGTAGTAAATGTAGCGCATGTATGACTCGGTAATTAGTTTATCTATTATATATCATCTATGATTGACGCATGTAGTTTTCTGGGTCGCATGTGATTGCTATGACGATAGTTCCAAGATACACTTTTATTGTTTTTGCTTAAACTAGTCATAACGGCATAGCAATTAATTTATATATGTACACATTTTGGGTTAATAGCTTATAAGTCATGAAGTTGTACATAATGTTTCGCTTGTGTGTTTGTGACTTGTCACTCACCTTTGGCAGCGTTGCGAGCACCTGTTGTTTAACATCCCAGACAAGACGTTCCGATGGAAATTGCAAGCACTTGTACACGTTCAGTTCGGGCACGTGTATGCGCACCAGCAGCCAACCGTCGCGTGGCTCCGGCGGCGGTTCATCGTCAAACGCACCCGGCCCGGAACTATTGTCCATATTGGCCGGGTTCTGTTTGACCTTAGGTGTGGGTGGGTGATACGTCGTAATTTTGGCGGCTTTTTATAACAAACTTTGATACGAAAAAAAATGTATAAATATTTTTTTAATCAAAAATCTGTGTTTTGTTTTTTAATTAAGTTTTCACGCTCCTTTTTTTTGTAGTTTATGTTTTTTTTTTTCAAGTTATCGTTTATCGAAAATGTTTTGTTTTTTCAAATTATCTGCTTCGCTGAATCAAATATTTATTTTATCGAAGTTGCATTGACCAATGGCCAATTGCAAATCGTTGTTCTTCGATCATGAGTCCACATCCAAATTGTCGATTGTTTGCTTGCGTTTTGGACATTTTACAAGACTTTCAACTTCAACGTTATCTGCAAAGAGTTAAAAAAAGATGGAAAAATATTATTTAATTATAATAAAAAATGTATTAAAATCTGCGATTCAAGCAATGATGAAAGCGTCAATCATAAAAATATTTCATAACCGAGTTTTCTACAAGAAAAGTATTTCAAAAGAATTCTCTGAAAATTTAAAATAATTGTGATAATTAAAACTTTAAATGCGTTTATTTTGAAACCATGTTTTCTATCATAGATGAGACAGGCATTCACTGTTTACCTATATAATTGCCCCTTTCTTAAACGAAGTCTTTTTTTCCATGAAAAATTTATAATATATCTTCTTGAAAAACATATCTTACACGTAGACAAACATTTGTTATTAATTAGTTAATTATATGTGTCCAATATGTTGTCAACTAACTTAGCTTAAAGCCTTAATAAGTCTTTATTAACCATATTTATTACAAAAGTATACACAAATTCTCACATATCCCTTAAATAAGTTTATTCGAAGCCAACATACTGATATGAAGCTATCGCTTTGCCTTTTGTTACTTAGCAATCGATAATCATTAACAATACAACTGATAACATCAACAATATATGTTTTTCTCTCTTGCACATATGCTAAATGCAACATTAGCACATAGCCATAAAAAAGGTGGCAGGCAATGAGCGCTTACATGCTGAAGAGTTTTTGCCTAAGTCTGAAACACATGATACGGTGAAGTGTGGAAGCGGCTAAAAAGTAATGTGCACAGTGCCCCTAACTTTAAGTCACACACTTCTAATCAAGTTGTAAAACATTTACTGACCCAGAAAAAATAACAAAAAAACAAAAACAAAATTATAGCAAAGAAGAAAAAGACCGCAATGACAGACAAAACGCGTTAATCAAATCGGCTCGTTGCAATTAAATGAATTTGAAATTGTCACAGTTTTGCTGACGCTGACACATGTTAATTTCCATTGAAATGTATTTTTTCGTTTCGTTTTGTTTTTAGGTTACCGTGTGAATAAAATTTTGCGCATAATTAAAACGTTGAACATCGAGCAAAATACGTCAGTGATTCAAGTGAGCTTAAATCAATGAATGATTGACTGATTGACTGACTTGAAAGATTGTTGGACTGTATGACTGAAAGAATGTCAGTGGCCAAGTGTCAATCAGACATGTGTGTAACGGTCCATGGCAAACGATTTGTATCTAACTAACTTGCTATTGCATTTGTATCTGCGTAGGTTGAGCACAGCCCGTGTGCAAGTTTGTCCAACTAGTTTTGCTTGCGTTGTTTCGTTGGAAATTTAATTTACCTCAAGTACATAACTCTTACAAAAAATTTGCATTCATTTAAATTTTTCATTTGCAAAACATTAATAGTTCTTTTATTTTTATTATTATTATTTTTGTTTTTCTTAAGATTTCGTACTTGCGTCAGGTAGTCGACGCTAAACTGCCTACGCGCATGCTGAAAATGCATTTGGTTTATGACATTTGCCTTGAGCAGCGCTTGTCGATTGGTTGCGCTTAATGTGAATTTCATAAGCTTTATGCATTTTTATAAGAAGTACGTGCATTTACAGTTGTTGCATATTTTTATAAAATATAAATAATATAAATTGTTAACTTCATATTTTATTGTCTTTATTTATTAAATTGTCTGTGAAATGTCTAATATCGTATTAAAATAATATTGAAACCACGAGTCAAAGTGTCTAAAATAATATATGCAAAATCAAGAAGGAAGGAACAATTTTGAAACCGTCCGGTCACAACAAGAGTCTTTCAAAGTTTATAACTTCACTCTGTGATTCGTGTTAAAAATTCAATTTTATTATTTTAAACCATTAAATGACTGAAAAACAAAGTGGCGTCATAAATTATAATAAATAACCGTTAAAGAAAAAGTGAAGCAACGATTACTAAATTTACTTAATTTTATTAAATCAACTTTAATCTTTACGCCAAACCTCAATCGCGCCGTTTTCAAAAACAATCATTGACATGTTCTCATAAATTTCTCACTGACCTTAATTTCATCATGCACTTTATTTATTCGATGGACTCTGTTTTTCTTGTTCTTTTTTTTCTGATATTGTCCTCTTTTTTCCACAGCCAACCATAAAAAACAATAAGAACAGAAACAACAACAGCAACAAGAGCAACAACAACAAGCAAATTTACTCACGCTCGAACAAATCGAAAACAATTTCAATAAAAAATCATTGTAAAATATATGGTAAAAGAAAACAAGTAACAATTTAATTTCGGTCTTGATGAAAATTCAATTCTGTGCACACCACAATTGAGTTAAATTAAGTAATGATATTTAAATAAATACAGAAAAATTTTGGCTATGCTTACTTTTGTTTTCTAAATTGAGTGTTGTTTAAATAGATCATCTCTTGAGCTAGGAACAATTATTTCAATTAAAGTTTACAAACTTTTGCAGATTGAATAGTTCATATTCTGAAGTATGCATTTTGATGTTAAACTATGAAGAAGAACGTTTTCACGCAAGGATTTGTTTCATTTTCTTATCTTATCTACATAACTTTGTCTGACCTTTTAGTATATCATAAGCTGAAAGTCCTTTCAACATGTTTCTATAAACACAAAACAAACCATATTGGATTTCCAAATACGCATTTACCAACCAACAATGAATTTACAAAAAAACTTTACACATAAAGCTGAATGAGAATGAGGTGAAAACAAGTGTTCAAATCCAGATGCTTTTATTACATACATACATTCTACAGGAATTCAGCCGATATACACATGCATATTTATATTTATATAATATACATGTTTATTTATGTATAATTCAGTAGCATTTTTTTGCGTAAAAAACATCATATTGTTGTTTTCACTCATACGTTGCTCATATAAAAAAATTACATGCAAATAGTAACAAAGAAATCGCCGGAAACAACAACATTTTGGATGCCTTTTTTCGTAGCCGTCTTTTCGGCGCTTGTTCACGCTATTAATATTAAACGGAATTCACAATGTGGCTTGTTATTTTGTAATATACAAAATAAAAGAACAAAAAAAAAACACAATTTAAAGAATAAAACAAAAATCAAGTAAAGTTTTACTATGCTCACTGCAACTCAAAGGATTTGCTTTGCCATTTATTTATTTATTTAACCAAAAACTATAAAAAAGTTTTGCGTGACATTGCGGATATTTTAGCAATAGTTTTTCATGGCAATAAACTTTCTCAATTAAAATTTTGCCTGCAGAAACACAAAAAACTGTCAACAAAAAATGCCAGAAAATAAACCAAGCATAAAACTAAGCAAAAGCAAAACAACTATTTAAAACTATTAGCACAAAATTCAATTCTAAAATTTAGCAATGACACATGAAGTTGATTATTTTTCATTTGTTGGCGCGTAGCAAATGATTTGCGACAAAGCTTTGAAGTTAGTGACAAGGCAGATAGAAGCCAAAGTGGCCAAAAACAAACAGCACATGTGCACGGCTGATAATGAGAAAATGTGCTTTTGTTTTTAAACTACGCGCTTGATTAGAGACTAAATGAATGAATGCATGAATGAGTGAGTAAATTAGCAAATGAATGAGCGAATAAGTGAATGAATGACTGAATGAATTTCTCACATAATTAAAATCATGTTCATAGTTTTGCGCACTCTTGCTGCTCAGTCACACATTGCGTATACGTAATTTTAATCAATGTCATCAACAGTTCTCAATGCGATTTGCCAAAGTAACAGAATTCATTTTAGTTTATGAAATAACAAACAAACATATGAAAATAATTATAATGAATAAATAAAAAACAAATAGCATTTTTTTTTTTCATTTGATTAGATCATTTATGAACTTGTGCGCAGTTTATTGTTACTGTTCATATTGTTGCCTTTTGTTGTGCATAATTAATTTAATTAGCTTTGGTCATTTTACAGTTCGTTGCTTATCAAAAATTTTACAACAATATGTTTCTTGTGCCCTTCTTGCATGGCCATGCGTGTTTATCTGCGCTAATTTTGGCTTATCGACGACGTCGACGGCAATGTCATTCTCTATATGATTCGTGCACTGAACATTGTTGTTGAAATTATGTCGGCGTGCGTGATTGCTGATTCTCATTGAATTGTTTTTATTATTGTTGTTTTTTTTCTCCTTTTTTATTTTGTGAAATTCTACTTTTATTTCAGACAAGGTCTTTGTTTTCATGCTGTTTTTGTTATACATTTTTTATTTGCATTACATTTGCGTTATCCGTGAAGTTTCTTGACCGTGACATGTTTTTTATAGCAAAGTGAAGTTTTTATCTCTTTTTTATTTTTATTTTTGTTTATTTATTATTTTTGGTTTTTTTTTCACATTTTACTGTCGCTAAATATTATGTTTTAGATACACTATGGCGCACAATTGGCCATGGCTTATTATATTATATAATAAAGAATTTTTACTGCTTTTGTCATAAAACTTATTATTATTTAAAATTCAGAAACTTGACGTTTATTTTGGTTCTTAAATAAAGAATATAGTCATAAATAAAAAAAAAAACAGCAGAACAAAAAAGCACATGTGTTCTCTGCCGTTTCTTATACAAAATACTACAATAATATTTGTTCTAATCTAATCTGAGAATTGCAAACTTCGTGGTTTGTCATGAAAAAAGTGAACATTGCTTAAAGGCATTTAAGGTTGACAAGCGACTTAATTTGTTTTGTCACAAAGTAAAAGCATAAAGAGCGTGAAAGCAAAGTAAACCCGGAAATCCGTTTTATCAGCTCAGCTCAATGTCAAAATAAGCATCAAATACCTGTGTATTAACACAACTTTTACGACAGCCACAGACACACAGATACACACACACACACACCTCTAAAGATACGTATAGACACGCACACAATAACAAGTAAATCACCCTCAAATTACCCTAAAGCTATTTAGCGCATCAACGCACACGCATCTATCAACATGTTTTCTCACTTTCAACCTAACCTAAAATATTTGCACGTGTAAAATAGATTAAAAAAAAAAAAAAGTATAACATGAAAAAAGAATAGCACAGTTTTTTTTTTGTTTTTTATACTTTTGTGAAACAAAACGCGCTTTAAATTTCATGTTGTTGTTTTTCTTTTTGTTGTTGTCAGTCTAAAGAGCAAAGCATAAAAAATCGACAGTAGCAACAACAACACTTCACAGTAGCTACATACGATAGAAATATCAAGCTGACAGCTGTCAAGTGCTTGAGCAATCAACATAAATTTGCTTATGGTTAGACAAAATTTCCAAAAACAATAAATAAAATTAACCAAAATTGCGTAAAAAAAAGATGAAAAAGTCACAACGGAAATATTGAATGCCCCTTCACGTCCGTCTGCAACACATATTCTACAGCACCGTACGTAATAAGTCAAGCAACCGAACTTATTTTGAGGGTGCCCAAAAAGTGTCACTTCACAATGGAGATTTATGCATGTTTGCAAGCAACACACACACCGATACATTTACACACACATATGTATTAACATATGTGCCCGCAGCGTTAAACGAACATCAGCGCACGTAGCCAAAGGTCAGCATAATTTACCAATCAAAAACATTTAACAAAATAATCAAAATGAGCTAATTTTCTTTTTTTTTGCTTTTTGTTTAAATCTTTGTGAGCGAATTGCATGTGAAATAATTTGTAGGCCATTTGCATATGGACATGTTCAAATTGGATTTGTTTTAAGTAGAAAATTATACTCTTGTCTTTTTTTTTGTGTTTTTAAATTTGAATAATGACAACAACGTGAAAATAAGCCAAACTGTTTGTGTATGCAAATTTCAAGCAACTCTCGAAAAAAACAAGAAAAAAGAATTCAAGAGCTTTAATGCATTCTAATTGCATTTGTTGTTCTTTTTATTGTTGTTATTGTTCGGTTTGTAATTGATTTAATTGCATTATTTACGTTTTTCAGCAAATAGCAAAAGCATTTTGTTGCCGTTGTTATTTTGTTTACTCTTATATAAGTTGTAATGCATTGTTTATGACATTTCGTGACCTGCTGAAGTGCTTATGGCATTGTTGTGCTACTAAGCGGAACGTACAACCGTCTGTCCATGCCCATGTTTGAACTAAAACGGTAATGTTTACATAAAATTTAATTTGCTAATAAACAGTTTTAATAATTCAATAAAAACGTTCAAAGTCATTTTTCTGCAAGCAGTAGCTCATCATTATTATCTGATTCATAGTAAAAATACAATTCTTGAATAATTACAAAAAGAGAATAGCATGTTTTGAAAAATACAAACCAAAATAATCTTAATTTTGAATTGAATGAAATGATATTGAAAACATGTTCGAAATCAAAAAAGCATCTTCGAATAAAAAATTGTCTGTGAAGATTCTAATAGACATGATTGAATAATAACTGTTTGAGATTAATAAATGAAAAATATATGCATTTTCAAGTAAATAATTATTTTAATTAAATAAAAGCAACACTTTAACGAAAAACATGTTCGAAAAGTCTAATATCATTTATTTTACAAACAAAACATGTTCGAAAAGAAAATTGCATAATACAAACTATGTTCGAATGTGCTTAATTAAAGCGGCTTCAAAGTAAAATATCAGCAAATATATTCAAATTAGTTTCTAATTTTTATTGCAATGTTACATAATCGTCAAAGGTTTAAAAACATTACGACACTTTTGTATGTCCAAAGTAAATGCATTAAAAACACGTCTTAAAAGTTTAATGCTCAATACTTTCAATCAACACATTTAGGACGTAATTACCACAACACTACAACAATAAACATATTTCATCATCGCATCGAAATATACTAAAGTATTACAAGCTTAATAAACATTTTTATTTGACAGCTCATTACAAAAACAAAAACAAACACTAAAGGCAAACACACCCACTCACGTACAACCAACAAAAAAAAAAAAATTATAGTAATAGTTAGTCAGAAAATTTCAGTCTACAAAGCTGAGGAGCAATAGGAGTGCTAAATGAGACAGCGAAACGAAGAAAAAAATAGGCGAGAGAAAAAATAACTAAAAGAATATATTTACGACAAAACGGTTTTGTTTGTTTGCATTGTATGGCGGCATTGCTTATTTGTCTTTTAGCTTCGCTTATTTGATATAAAGAAAAATCAACAAATGTGTCAATTTGTCAACACAATTCGAACGCGTACAATGAGCGAACGCTCACCATCGAATAAACTCAAAGACACATGGCAAAAAGTTAACGAGAATAATGCCAAGTATGACCATAGAAAATGAAGTGCTTCAGTGCTTCATAATGATTTCTGAGCGAATTTGTCAATAGCAAAAAAAAAGTAGCAGCTGTGCAAGTAATATAAAGACAACTTAAACACATTTTTTTCCTCTTTGCTTGTTCGATATTTTTTGGTGTGCTCAGCACGCTGATTGCACTTAACTTTTAAAGTACTTTTGGCACTTATTAACGATGTGACAAGTGGCAAAGAAAAGCGTTACGAGAACATTTTTGAACGACAAATTTGAAGAAACATTCTTGTAAACCTTTTTCCTTACTTTATGACTATTTTTAGCTGAAACTTTTCTTAGTTATTCATTTATTTTTTTTATTCATATCATATTTGTTCACTTAAAAGGAACTTTGCAGGCAACGCAAATATTTTTGACAAGCAAAACTTTTCTCTCAAGTAATTTAAAGAAATATGAAACCGTGCAAAAGAGTTTTTGAACAAAATAGTTTTATGTATGAAAATAAAATCCGCAAATTTTTGCTCTTCACGTCAGTTTCATAAGTATATGTCAATGTATGTGTGTGTGTGTTTATGTGTTTGTATGTGTTTTGGTCTTGTTTGCTCTATAATTTTGGCACAAATTTCACATAAGCCACTCAAAGTGACTGTGGTGAAAACTTATATTCTGTCAAGAAAATATATTTTTTTTTTTGAATTTTTCAAGAAATTCTTGTACATATTCTGACTTGCAGATGCACTTTTCGCATACTTCTTTTTACAGTCCTTTGAGTCAGCAAAGTGTTCAAGACTGTTGACTTTAATATGACATGTAAAAAGCTTTCCAATAAAAAGGATTTGTTTTCATTGATAAAAAAAGGAAAAACAAGTTCAAAGAAACAAGAAGTACAAATTTACAGTTGTTGTTCGAATGCAAAATTTAATGTTCGAAATAAAAACCTTATTATTCGAAACTAAAACTTCGAAAATTTCAACTAAAAAATTTATACAAATAATATTTAATAATGATAGGGAAACATTTTGAATTCCGATATAGTTTATTACTCTTTCGAACTGAAGAATAATCCGTCAAGAAGCCTCTGCAGCGCTCAATAAATCAACTTTTTATGCACTAAATCATTTGTTTGCGATCTATTGTACTGAGTGCTTCCTTCCATGCCAAAATAAATCGCTAAGTAGCTTATTAATATATTCACCAAACAATGTTTAACAATTTTCTAAGTACATTTTTCATTTATTTTACGTTCTTTCTCTTCACTTAAGCATTTGAGATTCA
This sequence comes from Phortica magna, assembly GCA_037044515.1. Classification (NCBI taxonomy): domain Eukaryota; kingdom Metazoa; phylum Arthropoda; class Insecta; order Diptera; family Drosophilidae; genus Phortica; species Phortica magna. The sequence continues at coordinate 181,547 of JBAMBP010001969.1, read as the reverse complement.
AATTCAAACCACAATAAATAAAATGAAAATGTACAAAACAGAAAATAGCAAAATGAAATGAATGGCGACACTGAAAAACGCCATTTGGCTGCACATTTTAATTTTATGTACGCCATTTTTCTTTTGCCTGTTCACTTGCCAACCAACCTCCGCCCTATGCCACCAACAAAACCACCCACATTATCTCGCTAGGCGTGCAGGCAGTGCCGCAAAGATCTCTTTCCTCGATGCACTTGGTTGCTGAAGCTCTATGAAGGCCACATAGCTTTCATGTTGCATTTACAGCATTTTGCTTTATAAATCGAAGTCCTGCGGAAGGAAGAAAAGAACGCTTTCCTTTCGTTTTGCATTTTCTATTACTCTTTGCGCTTTTAACAAATAAAACAGGAAACGGAAATGTGCACATAATTTCGTTAGACTACGTGCAATCCTAAGAATTGACATGCCATGGCGTGGCGTGGGCGCAATATGCTTGCAAACAGTAATGCATAAGCAGCAAACTAGGAAAAAGATGCTGTCATCGAGCAACGACAACAATAAAGTGTGTAGTAACAAGAAAAAAGAGAAGGTTTTGTGCTTTAATTAAATTATATTTGAAATGCGCTTCAGACTTGTTCTCATTTAATTTTCTTTTACTTGTTCTGCTTCATACTTTTCTTTTTTTCCTTTTTTCATTATTGCCGCAGCGTACTTGTTCAATTCAATTTAGTCATGTTGTAGTGAAAGGAAATACATTTAATTTCATTTAATTTTTATATCAACTTTATATTTCTAAGCAATTAACATATTACTAATGACTATAAACAGGTTAGCTTAGAAAACGTTCTTGACAAATTTCCGCTTAAAGTAACTCAGCAGCAAAAGTTTTGCACGTGAAGCTAATTTCACTATTGTAGATAACTTATAGAAGATATATAGAGAAAAAAAACGAAGAAGATAAATAAAAAAATAGTAGTAATAAGAAAACAACATTTGTTTTTATTTTTTGCACTTTTTTTCAATCTTTCACAGAACAACCAACAACAACGACAGATAGACAGATAGACTACTTCATAAATAGACAATAATAAAATTCATTCATCTTGTTTTCTAGTCACGTTCATTTTCAATCAAGTAGCATCATTATGCACAACAACAGTAACAACAAAAACAACATGTACCATAACTCGTTCTGATGATACTCATATCATGTGCAAGTATCTCTATCTTTAACTATAAGTTACAATTGTATCTATATGAGTATATATATATATATATATCTCAACATTATAACAACAGCAACTAAATGAAGTTAACCCTTCCGGGCCAACATAAGCCAACCAAGTCAACTGAGTGCCAACAAGAATGTGAAATGAAGCAACAAGAATTGAATTGAATTGAAATGACAGAAGCAACAAGAACACAAATTGTATAGAAGTTTTTATCGAGTATTTCAGCCGCAACAAATTGTGCTCAAATAATCCTATAAGCAAAATAAACAATAATAAAAACACCAAACAAAAGTAAATTTACTTTGATATGTTTTTTTTTTCTATTTCCTCAGCTTGGCCTTTGAAACTTCAGCAACTCTTGTCAAGTGAACAGAACATAAACTGATAAAGTTTCTCGACATGTTTTCGCCTTTTTTTTTGTCTTAACAAAACTGTTGAAATACATGTTTGTACATATCAATGACATGCGTCAGGAATTTCTTATTTCGAACGTCAAATTTCATGTTCTGCTGTTCTTTAAAAGCTTCACACAAATTTTATAGAAATCGAAGCGCATTGCTGAAGGTTTAATATAAGTTAAGTTTGCTCTTGTGATGAGTTATTCATAATTATATAATTATTTTTTGAGTCATTGAAATAAGCAAAAATTTTTAATCAACCAAAATGTTGTTTTCTTGCAAAATGGCTTTAAAGATTTATCATCATGCAAATCGTTGCTGAATTCAGCAACTGAATTACGTCAAATGTTGACCATGTGCACAGTGGCGTCGCAATGAAGGTGCAATTTGAGTGTACATTTGCACAAATGAGGAATGCAAAATTTCGAGGTCATCATCAATTAATCTTGACGCCAAATAAAAAATCATTGCATAAACAAAATATCATTTTTCGTATTATAAACATTTTCGCTATCTTAAAATATGCTTCGTCCATCAATCCTTTAGTGATGCACAACCATAAATGCTATGCTTAACATTTCTCCCACTGTGCAGAAAGTTCATAATTCGCTTTAAAATGAACATCACTCTGGCATTATTGGCTTTTCAAACGCTCTCCTGCAAACAGACATGAAATGTACCCCAGTGACGCGCCTGACCACCAACTGAGCACACTTCGAGCATTTCAAAGCAGTTAAATCAAACCAAACACTTTTATGCAAATATTTCAAGAACCAGTTTCTGAATGCAGTAGGTAGCGAAACGACCAAAGGACAGACAAACAAAACTGACAAAAACAAAAACAAAATCGCACTCATGACGACAGTCGCTTTAAATAAACATAAGCGCAATGAAACAGGAAAAAAAATTAACGACAAGATTGATCAATCTTTTATCTTGTATATACAATAAAAATAAGCGACAAAATTGAAACGTTTCGAAAAGCTTATGTGCACTCAAAGCTTATTTGAAGCGTTGATTTTCGTTGGCATCTCCATTATTATTATAGGCTTAAATACATACCTTAAAACGCTCAACAAGCCAAAAGCGCATTTATTTTGCAGCACAACATCATTGAAATCGTCTGCTGCAAAAAGAACGAGAAAAAAATTGTTAAAAATTAAGAGTTTTATTTTATTTTTGGCATTTTTTATTTAACAAACAAATATGTATGTAAGCAAAGTAGAAGCAGGAAAAAAATGGAATTGTATCAAGCGCGGCAATCAACTGCAACAACGTTAAACGCATTTTAACAATTGGCTGCGCATAAAAATTGTGCGCTATTTTTTTTTTGTCGCATTTCATTAGATTGGCTTGTTGTTGTTGTTGTTTGAAAAAAAAATACAGCAGGAGCAAGAGCATCAGCATCAGCTTCGTTCCAGCTTCAATAAGAGCAACAGCAGCAAACATAAACTAATTTCATTTCTTGTTAGCTTCGCTAACTCGTTTGCTCACTCATACGCTTCGAGGCAATCAATCATACGCCATGTGCACTCGCATCACACACACTCACACACACACACACACACACACACTAATCAAATACAATCTGACAGCCGTGGGTGTACAACAAACAACATCTTTGGTCTATGTAAGCCATATAAAAACAAAAATTGCATGCCAATTGGCAGCAAAGAACGCTTAATCAAATTTTGTTTCGCCTTCGATTGACTTCAAGTAAAATTAATGCATGCGTTTTCAATACTTCAAATTATTGCTTATTGTTGTTGTTGCCATTGCTGTTGTTGCCTGTTTCTTGCGTTCAACAACTTTATTGGCAAAAGAAAACTTATGAAAAACCATACACACACATGAGTATACACGATATTAATATAATTCGATTCATGCGTTTTTCCATCTTATTTTCAGTTGATTTAAGTTAAGTCGAGTTGAGTGAGCGATCAACGTTGCCACTTTGACTTGAAGCCATTCGATTTTGTTGCAATTTTGTCACGTTTCTATACGTTTCAGGTAATCTGTCAATTTATATTTAGCATGTGTGTTGCTATATGTGTTATATAAACCTTTTCGTCTGTCGTTTTTGGTGGCGCTGGAGTGAAAATCTGTAGATTGTGAACATTTTCAGGCTAAATCTGTAAATTTTGTGAGTTTGAAAATAACGAATTTTCATCGTTTTCTTTTGCCTTTTTTGCTTTTGCAATAAATCATTAGTCTTAAGATTTTTATGATTTTTAACAACTTTTTTTTTCAAATAAAAAATATGTAAGCTCATAAAATTGAAACCAATTAGTTGAAGATTATTTAAAAAATTGTGAAATAAATCAAAAATGACAACAAATTTATTATTCATGTGTTGAGTGGCACGCAAAGTTCATTACTTTCGACTCTCTGTGCATTTCACTTCAAAATGGATTTTATGCCACATAAAAGAAAACTTTAAGTATCTTTCTTTAGTGCATAAAACACAAACCCATTTTTTTGCCGTAGGAAAACTTCAAAAATGCCGCTGAAAAATAAATTTCCTTAACTCAAATCAATAATTGCCAAACATAAAATTGATATAAATGACATTAAAACGTAAACGTGATTTGAAAATCAAAACCAATTAACCTCGCATATTTCGCACAGTCGCCTTACAACACAACACAACATCAGACAAGGCAACTAAAAACCATGCCTGCACCTTTTGAACTCCCAAATGACTTTATTATTCAACTTTCGGCTGAATTGGTTGACTACGAAAGCTTTTGCAAATAACAGACAAGTGACTATGTACGAGTTTTGTAACCATGCACCCAACTTGTACAACTGATTTAACTGTAGAATTAATGACAACAACGTGGCGTGGCATGGCTTAATTAACACTCATTAGATTGAAGTACGTAAGCTATAAGTGTGTGAGAGTTAATGGCAAAAGGCGAAGGCAACGGCAACGGCAAAGACAAAGACAAAAGCAGTTGATTAAGTGAGTAAGAGAAGTGAAGGTAATTTCATTAAGTTAAAATGACAACAACATAGGCGCGCGTAGGCTAAAAACATTTGCCAACTAATTAAATTTGAAATAAGTAATATTACTAAACGTTTACAAGCAACAACAACAACGCTGACCAAAGAAGGATGTGAGTTTTGCTAAATCGAACTGTGACGATTTTGGTTAAGCTGATTTGTGTTGAGTTCTACTGATCTCTCTCTCTCTTTCTCTCTCATCAACAATAAGGTTATGAGCTTGATGATTCGGCACCGGAAAGATTTTATTATTATGGTACTAAGTGTATATGTATATAAGGTGCTACTAATAGAATAATAAGTTCCCGAAAGTTTCAGATCACTCAATTTTCGAAAAATAGCGAAAACGAAAAAAATATTTTTACTCAGGAACGACTTAAACGATTGGTTTAAACATTTAATATGTTTTTGGGGTCCTTGAGAGTTTTTTTTAAATCAGTAAAAAAAAAATTATGAAACTATTTTTATTCCAAACCTTATATACGAATATGTAACTCTTTAACTTCATATTGTTTTAGCGTTTTTTTTTTGTTCCAAAGTAAATCAAATTTGTCCGTCTTACACACTGAAGTGGCCAGGATTAAACACAATTGATGAGCTTCAAAACAATTCAAAGTTGTTTTTTTTTTTATTATTGTTGTTGTTGCCACTTTAATATTGCTCATACGTTATACACTCGTCTGAAGTCCATACTGCGCAAAAAGTATTTCATAAATTTTTTGCAAAGTCAACAAAAAAAAAAATGTTAAATTCAACTTAAATTACAAGCTCAGCAGCTGCGCAACTAAATAACTTATTGCCTGCTAATACATTTCAAGTGGTCACAGTTGGCACTTGCATGGCAAGCGGTCGGCAGCCGGTGGGAGGGCGCGATATAATCTAGTCTAACGGTACGACTGACTGTGTATAAGCGTTGAAATGAAGCCAGTTGAAATATTGGCTAAATGACATGCTATAAGAAAATATAATAAAACAGCAAAGCAATGAGAGGCTTTACTTTTTGGGTTTGTTGTTGCTGTTGTTGTTGTTGTTTGCTGCGCTAGATTTGTATTTAAGCTTAAGAAAGATTTTTGTTTTGCTGATGAAAACTTTGAGACCGAAAAATGTCAATATTTCAATTGTGGATTAAATTGTTATTGCCATCGTACATCGTTGTAATGTGGCAAGGGTCGCATGGCAGTCGTCTAAATAATTTATTACATTTGTCTTGTTTTAGTTGTTTTGTTTTTGCTTTTTTTTTGCGTATTCTTAAACTGTAATAAAAGACAAAACTTTTGTGCTATAAAATTTCAATTACTCAACTTCCGTTCTGTCACTTTTCAAGTGCCATTATAAAACAAAAAAATATATATATATATATATATATAAAGTCTGTCTGGTTTGCCACTGTCACGCCAGTCACCTTTCAACCTTTTTCAACTTGTACAATACAAAAAAAGAAAGGAAATAAAATAAAGCACAAAAGAAAACAAACAAGTAACACTTATTCAATACATTTCAGGTGCAATGCTCAAGCGTCTGGTCTCAGCCTATCTTAGCTATCTTTGCATTTGAATCAACTGTCGTTGTCGTCGAAGTCGTCGTCGTCGTCACTGAAAACAAAACCAAAAACAACAACTCATTGGCAAATGTTTGAAAAATTGCTGTGCTTTGCTTTGCTTTGCAATTCGTGCAGTCGGCTTCATTATAAGTTTTAATCATGGCTTTGTCAGTTTATGTGCTTTTCTTTGCTATTTTGTTTTATGGTTCAAAGTTTAAGCTACGACCGCAGTTTACTGCATTGCACTTGGCTGCGCTTGCCATTCATTATTGTTTTTTTTTTCTTTCTTCAATTTGATAAAGTTTTATTGCTTTATCTATTTGAATTTACTTCCTGTTTTTATTATTGGCAAAAGAAAAAAAGCAGTAGGAATTAAAAAAAATATAAAAAACTGTAACTGTAATACTACTTGATTTATTTAAGTACCTTTTTTAATGCGCTTTAGAAGTTATCAATATTGAACTGACAAGTCAATAGTTTGTGTGCAAGTTGTTTTTTTTTTTTATTTCTTACTACACTGCTTATAGATTGATTTTTAGTCAAATAATATATTCTATAGTATACACCACACAGCACTTCAATTTCGTTCTAACTTGTAACTGAGACACCTAACAACTTTGAGCTGCGAAAAACATCTTCAAAAAGATACTAAGCCATACTATAAATCACACATGTCCATCAACTTCAAATAGTTTGACTGACTTGATGCGCCAGTCAACTTATACACCCTTCCTCTCTCGTTCACTTCTTCTGACTGTCAAATTCTACTCATATGAAAAATGTCCAAATATTGATTGAAATTCCTTAATGTTTAACAGTTACTTTACTTACTTACATATCTAGGAAATTCCAACAAACTTTGCAATAATATCATAAGAAGCTTACTTAATATAAGCACTCACACTCCTCACACTCCTTAAGATAAAACATTCTTAGAAGAAGACCATAAAGTACCTGCAACTTCATAGTAAACTGTCTGTCTCTTCGTTCGACAGACTGACTGACTGACTGACATGACCTGCAAGTATTTGCGGCATGCCGGTAAAGTTTTTCTTCATTTTTCATGCTCATTCAGAAATGATTCTTTTTTTTTCTAAGGAAATTCAGTAATGCAGCAAGACAGACATGCACGACTAAAGGAAAAAGGTTCACTGCTCTAGAAAAAAAAGACATATAAATAAAAAAAAAGAAACTTGAATTGCACTGAATTTTCGTTACACACACACACACATACACATGTACTTATACATGTGCACTCAACGCTAAAGAAAAACTTACATATTTTTTATTTATTTCGTATCGTTGCATGTCTTTGAACTGAGTTCTCTTTTTTACGCGAAAAATATGAGTTGAAAACTTTATTTGGGTTACTGTTTGCTTAAAAATTTATTTAGCGCACTGTAAAAGCAACACAACACAACAGCAACAAAAACTACTTTATGCAGTAGCAAGATACATATACATGTATGTACTTATGTAAGTATGTTTGCGCCAAGTGGCAAATAAGTAAAAGAATGCTGCTTTACTCAGCACTACACTATGCTACACTACATGACACTACACTGCACTACACTTCACACACACACACACACACATATTCATACGCTCAATGAGTCAACAACAATAACAACAGCATGCAGCTGCAGTAACATGACAAACAGGAAGCTACTGCCGCTGCCGCTGCCGACTGACTGACTTTTCAGCCAATTTAGCTACGTTCACAGAAGAGCGAAAGAAGTAAGTAAGTTAAAAAGTAGTAGAAATGTAAAAGTGTAGTAAAATTTATAACAAAAGCTGCGTTTCTTTCATATTTTCCTACATTTTGGCATACAAACATGTGCATATGAAATCCCTTTTTTTTTTTGCTCTCATTCAATTGCATTATTTAAAAGGCACTCATTCGCTTAGAAGCACAACTGCCTTGGCAAAGTTCATCTCCTTTTTTATGTTAGTTTGTTTTGTTTTGTTATTTTTTTTTTGTAAACCAAAATTAAATTATAATTGCAAACATTTTCCAACATTTTTTCATTCGTTTAGTTTACTTTTGTTTTGGCGAAAGTAAATCATACATTTTTTGCTAAACAACAACAAAAATAAAGGGCGTAGGCGAAAGTGCGCGTTTTCACTACAAAAACAATAGCAACAACAGCAACAACAACAACAACAACAGTAATAATAGTAAATGTAAGTTACTTTGAGTTTTGTCTAAAAGGCAAACAGCAAAACAAAAAGTATTTCAAGTCAAGACAATGAACAAGAAATACAATAGCAAAAGCCAAATCACAACGGCAGTAAGTCAAATAAACTTTTGAGAACAAATGCGCATACATACATTTGTACATCATATATGTATGTATGAAAATAGTTGTTGGCTCTGTTCATGCAAGTGAAATGTTGTTATAATTGCAGTGTGAAAAGCAAACTTTAAGTTGTTTGACTTTATTTCAAATTGCATAGAATTATAAAAGACATTTTGTTGCAATTCAAAAAACATACATGTAACATACATACATAAGTAAATCGGAAGTGTGTGTTTTGTATTTATTTTGTAGTTCAAGACAATCAGTTGTATCTTGCATAGTAATGGAAAGTCAAGCATTTAAAGTAATACATGTAACTAACAATAAAATCATAGCATTAAAAATAAAATGCGCTCTTTTGAGTTAACTATTATAAGAAAGTTATAATTGACTTGCAAGAGAGAGAGAGGGAGAGAGAATTACTATTAATAACCGTAATGAACGAGTGTTATTAAAATTATTCACTTAGAGAACGCAACTCATCAAGCCTTAGCTAAGACACAAACCATTACTCAAACAAATCAACAAACAAATCATTTTGTCGATCTATTCATATCAATAAGTATTTTCACTGCAATTCAATTAAACGAAAATCTATCAAATAAAATGAAGTTTTTACGGCTGCAACTCCCACTCATTTAGCTTTGGACACAAGTCTGTTATTCTATCGCATTCATTGACAGCTCTTAAGACCAAACAATTTCACTTAAATTGCCATCAAATCATTGGCACAACAACATAATCCTATCCTCACTACAATCAAGCTACAAGCTTCAAGCTATCAATAAAACATGTATTCACGTCGACTTAATCGACAATTTTTGCTATCTTGAAGTTGATTATCGTTTCTTATAATTAAGCCTTTCAATAGACGAGTATAATTGACATCTTGAAATTTTCTCTTCCCACAAGTGTTTGCCGCTTCAGTTAAGAAAAATGTATACAATTTTCACTTACATACATATATATATATATAAGCAAACGATAGCTAAGAAAAGTATCTTACATAAAGTATCTACAACAACATATCATTCATCAGTTATGTGTTCTTATGTTAGTTAAGTGACGGACTGACTGACTGACTGACAGAGTAAATGACAGTCAAGACATCAGTTTACTGGCTTACAAATGTTGTTGCCGCTTCATTTATTATATATACAATACTTGTACATACAATTGTTTGTATCTAACAACATGTATCTGCGTGCTTACATGTCTACTGAATTCTACTAACCAAAGACGTCAACGGCAACTTTTCATGAGCTTCTTTTTTGTTGTACTTTTTTCATGTTTTCTTATATTGTTTTTAATGCAGTCACACTTGTTCTAACATTTTTTTTTATTGTTGTTTTTGCTATTGTTGTAGTTGTTGTTGTTGTGCATTTCTGTAAACAATTTCGCATTGCCGCTGTTGCTGTTGTTGAGAAACTTTTTTCAAACATGCATTTTAACTTCTTTTTTATTTCTACACATATGCAAATTATTTTGCATTTCTTCAATGAGCTTCAGTTTCTTTCTCAGCCAAGAAACTTTTGAATTTCTTCTTCTTCTTGCCATACTTTTCTTATAGAATAACTACATGTGAAATTTTGCCATTCTTGCGGTACAATTTTTTTGCATTTAATTATTCAAATTTCACTCATTCAAATTGAACAGTTTTAGTCGTGATTGCAATCATCGTCATCATCATCATCATCATTATGGTTACTGTGAGCATTTAAGTTTGATTGTTCTTCTTGTTGCATCTCACTTGTTCGGTTATATTTGTTGCTTTTGTTGTATGTTGTTGCATACTATATGACGGATATCGCTAGTCGTATGTTCATGTTCACATGACACAATTTTTTACTCTTTACTGTTTATGAAATTTTGTTAGTATGTGTGTGTGTGTGTGCATTATTCTTTATGAAGTCGAAAAATGTTGAGAAAAGTGTTTAATGAACACTACTCAGGCAGCATAAATAACAGTATCTAAGACAGCTAAGTTAGCTAATTGAAGTCTCAAGTTGCGCTTGAAATTAATGCATAACTTTCTTTTTCTTTCACTTCAATGCATACGGCTTGAAGTGCTTTATGTGCTAATATATTATTAACAGCACTTAAAGCACTTTAATTAACATTTTGATTTGAAGCAATTTAAAAAAATACTTGACTGACGAAATTCTTAGCCAGGGTGAGTGTAAATAGTTGGTTGTAAAGTGTGTTCAAATCTTAAAAATAAATCTAGAAAACATATTAAACATTCTTTACAACAATCCTGAAAATCGACAAATTTAGATATTTTTTTCTTCTTTAAAAAAATTGATTTCAAAACAAAATTTCTTTAATTTTAACTCAGTGGAAAATTACATTCTATAAGCACCTTATTACAATTGATTATTTCACTGCTGTCTAAACATTCTTGCCTAACAGTCTACAGCTCATTGCAGCAAACGTTCAACTCAATCAAACATTAATCAACAATCAATCAACACACAAACAACAAACAATCATTTACTACCTTTTAGTTAAATACACTTTCTTAATGAAAGTGCTCGAACAGCTCCAAAAGCCAACAAGTCAGCTGGCATGCATTTATCCCAAGTGAACTCACAAGCAATGAGCAAAACCACAGATTAACGAAGCACAAACGCGTTGCGTCGTTGCCTCAAAAGCATTAAGTAAAGACCTCAAACATACATTAAATAAACGCTTGCACATCTAATTATGCGCATTAGGATGTATCTCAACTCAATTGCACTGCAATGCAATCTAACACAATGCAAAGCCAAAACCGAAGAGTAACGTAATGCAAGACAGGAAAGCAATTCATTTAACATGCTATCAAGTTGATTTATTCTGCTTCTTCTGCTTCAATTGGTGTCTATTGCAAGATGCTTGGCATTGCACCTGCGTTGCGGTGTCTTAGCCAAAGTTAAAAAGAAGAGTTTCTAGTGCAAAAAAATATAAATAAATGGTGCAACATGCGGTATAAAAACGAAAAAAAAAAAATTAAAGACGACAGCAAAGACAACAAACAAAGCAAATACAACAACAACAATAACAACAACAAACAACAGCAAATACTAAAGACCCCCGAGTCAGACTGCAAAATGCAAATCCAAATGAAAATGCTGCTGCTGCAGATGATCATGATGATGATGTTTATGGCGATGATGACGTTTAAGCTGACGCTGAGTGAGTGATGCGAATGTTGTAGTTGTTGTTTTTGTTGTTGCTATGGTTGCTACTCCTGCTGCGATTGCCACATGTGCTGCTACCGCACTGTTGTGTTCGCCTTAATTAATTTTGATTGCCGTAAAAGCAACAACTTACAAACCTTAAAAAAAAAAAAAAAAAAAAAAAAGAGACCAACATAGTAGAGCAAAGAAAACATAAACCATCAACCATCTTCAACTCATTCAACGCTTAGTCGTCGATTTTTCTTCGTGCCAACGGAAATGTTCATTATGCATTTTCATACAAACTGAGTGAGTTTTTTTTTTTTTTTCTAATTTTTGTGCAATTTCTAAACTATTTCGCTATTTTTTCGCTGACATAATTAATTGAATTAAATGAAAAAACCGCACACACTCGAACAGCAACAACTTCAGCAACACCAATGAAGTAACGAAGCGCGCAAACAAATGAACGTACCATGTACAGGAACAAACATGCACAGCGCCATTTTCAATTCTATTAGTGAGTGTGTGCGTGTGTGAGTGTGAGTGTTGGGAAATTCTCGACGAGCTTAAAAACATGAACATCATCAAATTATGTTGCACTCTGTAATTTTCTGTTATAACGCATGAATTCTCATGCTCGCACTACTAATTGCCGACTACTGCAACTTTTTTATGCCATCTTCTAGCGCTTTTTGCCTTTTAACTGAATTAAAGTGATAAAGTCTTTAATAAGCGCACGCATGTAGAATGCTTTTGCTGTTGATGTTGGTTAATGGCATGGAAATCAATTAAGTTGTGTCAAAGACACAAAGTGTGCATTGTAATTGTTGCCGTTAATAGTTACAGTACAGTAAAGTAACTTTACCTGCCACAATTACATAAAACACATGTTATAATGCAGAGAGCTTTGAAATGATTGGCGTCGTTATATTATAGATGATCTTAACTTATAAATCACTTGTAGTTATAACAGAAAAATTCTTAAAATAAATAATAAATAATAATTAATTACAGTAAAATTAGCTAAAATAAATAATAAATAATAATAATTAACAAATAAAATAAATAATCCAAATAATGTTAATAAAACACTTTATATTAAATACATTTTAATAGTTTCGAAATCAAACAATAATTTGAATTAATTGTTAAAATATTTTCACAGCATTTATCTTCAAAATCAGACGTTGCATTACGTCAAAGATACGCCATTTCTGGCCAGACTCATTGCAACAGCAAGCTTCCTCAACACACTGAGTGAATCTTAATATGCCACTGTTGCCTTTTACTAGTGTTGATGAACAGTAGCAGTTGAACGTTAAACAAAAACAAAATTAGACTCGTTTGCCAACATACTTCACAAATTAAGTGGCAAAGATTGCTAATTGCCTGTACTAAAAGTTTAGTCATGTAAATGGTTCAAAAATGTATACAATTTCCATGCACTTCAAACGAGGCTTATAGTCGCCAGTGTTGTTCATTTATATAAATTTTTATCTTATTTTTTTTTTGTATAAATGCAAAAGCAAAACGAAATGCAACGCATATGCAAGCATAATTGTTGGCATTCGTACAAACAGCAATTTTATAACATAAAATGTTCTTTGGTAGAGCGAATTTTGTATTTTTCAGTTACTTGTTCAGAGCGCATTTCCAAAACCAAAAAGGAGCAAAAACACAACAATAATGGCAAAACAAATGCTCAAAATGACCAAAGTGCAAACTTAATGGCAATAAAGATAAGTAAAAACACAAAACCGAAGTTGTTAAACAAAAAGTGCAAAATTACTTTGTGCAGATTTGAAAATTTTGTATTTTTTCGGTAGCAATTCTGTTTTGCATTGTTTTTTTTTTTTTTTTTATATAACTAACTTACATTTAATTGGTTGAGTTGCATTAAACAACATTTTTATTTTTTCTTTCTTATTCTTTTTTTTTTTATTTTACGCAAAGCGCTTTGAATTTGTACCTAAAAGCGTGAAAGTGCTTTACAAATGTCGGCTTGTAAAACTTTCAACAAACACAAAAATTGACTCAAACTAAAAAAATATGTTGTTATTAAAAAAAGTTACTGTGTGCCAAGTTAAAATAACCGAACTAAAAACAAACAAAAAAACATTATAATAATAACTCTTTAGTGAAGTTTTGCTTTGCGCCAAAAATTACCGTAAATTAAAAAATAAGCAAAACAAAAACAAAAAACGCTTCGTTTGCGTGTTAGCAGCTTATTCAACTTATTTCAAGGTGCAACTGCTCTAATTTGATATAATCTCACCAAAAATTGTTGCTATTTTTTTCTACAAAAACGCAATCAAGGCTAAAAATAATTTTCCATAAAATATGCTATAAATTAAAAAAGCTGTTAAGAGATTCTATCTAATAAAAATTTAAGTACTTAAAATTAGTATATAGTGAGATTTTTTTTTTTAATTAAAGATATAATTGTTGGTTATGATTTAATACTCCAACTGAGAGTCATTGAAATGCTTTTATTTACACATCTGTGAATTAAAAACAATAAAATCTCTGTATGTAATGCGAATAAATAAACGCCTTCGCTCAAAATCATTTCAGTCTCCATTACCGCCATAAAATAACCTCTTAACAAAAGAAACTATAAATCAGACATTGACATAGCTAATTCCTTAAAATGCTCTACCAAGCTTTGATACCTTCTAGTCCACTAAAAAAAAAAATCGAATCCTTTCATCGGCTTAGGAAAGTGCGTGGGCGAATTTAATGGAGAGAAAGTAGAGAAACGCTCATACCACAAATCCGAATCGTCCAAACTATTTAGACTTAAACATTAAATGAGGTACATTATTCTAACAGTTATCCCAGCCAAACTCTACTCAAGAACCACTCTTGATGTTGGATACTCAACTAAACTCAACATTCTTAACTATTTAAAAATGAAACTTTTTATAGACAAATTTATATCTCGCTTAACTCACTTAACAGTTTGCTTAAGTACCTTTCAAAAGTATCTTTTGCTGAATCAAAGCAAATAATTATAATCAAACCTTAAGCAATTTGTAGTCTATAAGTTACAACAAATAATTACACAAAGTAAGCTGTTAACATTTCCTGTAATAAAATCATAATTACTAACCAAGCATGTCATCGCAAGTAATGAGAAAACTATTTAAGTGTTATGCAAAAAAAAGGAGCAAAAAAAAGGCAAAGTTGAGTAAAAAACAAAAAAAAAAAACTAAACAATAACTGTCATTTAAGCTGCCATGAGCGTGTTGAACGTTGAGCGTTGGCGCAGATGAGTGGAAAATACCATAAGAACTTTAGAAAATTTCATTCATTTAGCATTCTCACTGTGAGTGCAAAAAGCTTCAAGCGTTGTTTTTTTTTTGACGCAAAACCACCGTATGGACTTGAAGTGCATTGGCCAATGCAGTTAAAACAACTTCAGTGTAAGTGTACGTGTCAGTCAGTTAGTCATTCAGTCAGTTAGTCAGTCATTCAGTCAGTTAGTTAGTTAGCAGTTGGCCTGGTAATAAATCTTGGCTATCGAACATTATTAACGTCAATTAATTTTCTGTTTACCTAAAGGTATGTACCAAGTTGCTGTTGCTTAGCAATGTTTTTGTCGATTAAACAGTAGCTGAGCAAGTCAGTAACGGCCAAAGGCATGAGGAAGAAATTTGAGACTTCAATTGTGGCTAATCATGTGTGTGTGTGTGTGTGTGTGTTGAATCGAAGTACAAGACATATCGTTGCACTGACTAACTAACTAAACTGACTGACTGCCTGACTGAGCGTTTGCAAGCTGACCGAACTGCTTTCCTGCTTTCCTGCCACTTGGTACTTGGTTTTGTTTTTTTGTTTGTGGCTCACATTACCTTTACCGCTAGCTCATCGATTTGTTGTTGCTAGGCATGCCACAGCTTTGTCAACCTGCTGTTGCAGCAGTAGCAACAGCAATAACAGAGGCAGCAACATAACATCAAATGGCATAGCATAGCATAAAGAAGCCACACGAAGGCGACAACATGGCGTTGCTTGGCATGTGTCGTTCGCCACTCTTCTATGAAGAAGACCAATTTGAGGTGCCTTTCGGTGCTTTGGCTCACGATTAAATGCGATTATTATCGTCACGTGAATGCACGCTTTTGTGATTTCTTTCTGCTACTTTTTGATTTTTTCTTGTTGTTGTGTTATGTTTTTTTTTTCTAACATACAATACCGTTTAGTTCTTTTATGATTGTTGTTTTGCTTAGCTATTTTTTTTTTTTGTCGGTTTTGTTTTTGTTTTATGCTCTCTTGCCATGAAAAATCGTTTTGAACTTGAAAATTTCCCACGTGAGCTCGTCAGCAACATGTGCATGCCATGACTTTGCTGTTAATATTGTTAACTTAACTTGTTGTTGTTCATGTCGTTCTTTTGCTTCTTCTTCTTCTCTGCTTCTTCTTCTGCTGTTTCTTGCCACTATTACCACTCCGGCCAGCCACATGTGGCCTTTGTCTAAGTCGCTGCTGCTGCTGCCATTGCGGCTGTCATCAGCTCATTGCTTGTCGCTTCATGCTGTTGCACGCTTTGCATATTTTTAGCGTTTTTTACTTATTTTTTTTTTTTATTGCTGAGTGAATTTAATACACTGTTTTTTTCTATTTTTTTTCTTGCGATGCTAAGCTTGGATAAGTCGCCGTTTTTTTTCTTTCTATTTTTTATTTTATTGTGTTTATTGTTTGACTGCAATTTTTTTTATTTTTTTCAATCTTTTTGCTTCTTTGTTGCTTTCTTCCGCCATGTGCAAAGTTTAATTTAATTGGCAAGATTATTTGCTGATTAGCCAAGTTAGCTGTGTCTTTTTAAGGCTCTGAGGCAAGCATATAATAATAATTTTGTGTAATTTTTTTTTTTTAGCCAACTCAACGTCCTCTCATTCGACATATATTGTAATTGTGGGAATTTCATTTGCGTTATGGCGAAAGTCTGTACATGTTGCAGCGCTTGTGTTGCGTGGGAGTCTTTGTAAGCGACAAAGTCAGTAGAACAAAATTATACTAAAGAAATTTTTGTTTAATTTTTTTATTTTGTACAAACCACAAATTAACAACATTCTCACCAATTTCCTAACTATTACGGCACAATTTTCACACTCAACCCACGCATTGAAAGTACCACAAACAACAATCAATCAACACACATGCTTTTCTAAAAACATTAACAATTATTTCATCAACTTCAAAAATTCATATATAAATTACTACAAAGCAAAAGCAAAAACATGTGCTTAATTGGTTTTTAATTGAATTTCGCACATTGTTGCTTAAAGAACTGAACACATTGTTTGATTAGAGAATTAACTGCTTCAGATAGCAAAATGACAAAAAAAAATGTAAGTTATAAAAAATTTGAAATTACATCAATTTTATATTTTCACACCTTTCGTCATTAAAATCAAGTTCAAGACAAACAAATCTTTTGCAAAAAAAAAATAAATGAAAAAATTACTACATTTGATTATGGCGATTCATTATCTTGATGCCGTTCAAGCCAAACCCACAACATTAAATGCGATTTCTTTATATATTATTTTTGTCGTTGCGATTTTATGTTGTTGATAAGCGCAAAACTTGAAATGAAGCCACAAGAGTTAATGAATGGCGCATGCTTTATACTTTGAAATGTGTTTCTTCTGTCGGTCTGTCCGTTTGCCTGGCGTTGCGTCTTTATTCAACATTATTCACACGAATGGCTTTTATTACATTTTTAACCCTGAACTTGACATTTACGATCGCCCGGTACGTTTAGACCCGGCACACCGCCGCAGACCAAGACGTTTGACACCTGGCCGAGCCGCGAGTGCCATGACAGCCTCATTTTGGTTTTATAATAATCGCTTTTTTTTTGCTTTTACAATAATTTCTTTTATTTAATATGTTCTGCAACGTTTAGTTAATTCTTCTTCTTAATTTTTATTCATTAAATACAAGTTCTGCTTTGGACAACGCTCGTTAAGCTCTTTTTAATTACCTGCAAACAACGAAGAAGTGGAAAAAAAAATTAAACGAGAAAACCCGTGTGGAAGAAGTTCTACGCATCATAAACTCGTTCAGTTGAAAGGCGTGTGGCATGTGGCGCGCATGTCTTGTGTCTTGTGTTTTGTGCTCATGCAATCGTAAAATTCTATTTAATGTACTGAAATATTCTGCACTGACATTAATTTTGTGTGCCATTTTATGGCCAATGTAGTAATTACGTGGCGTAAAAGCGTTTATGTGACAAGCGTAAATTATTATTCTGTGCTTCTGATGGCTTTGTCTTGATTTTGAAATTTAATATTTATTTTATTTTTACTTTCTAATTTTTAATTTAATACTAGAACGAATTTTTAAAAGTTAGAGAGCTTGGAATTTCTTAGAATTTATTATTAGTTTGGCATCACTTTGAAATTTTTGAAAGAAAAGAACATGAATGTCAAAAATTGTTTGAAGAAGATTATTGAAAATTGTGATATTTAATGATAGTGACAGTAATAATGATAAGATGGTAATTGCCATGAAATCGAAAATTGATAGAGATAATGTTTGTAAAAATGTTAATGATATCATTGGTAATTTCAAGGATATTCACATATGTACATACATATACATAATTGATAACATTCGTGTTGACTTTGACAAGGATAATGTTGTCACAGTGATACTGACACTGAAAGTGATAACGGCATAATGACATGATAGTGATAATGATATAGTGATAGGATCTTGACTGCTTCACAGTACACTAGCACTGCTTGAAATATGTTCTTCTAGTAAGTGTTTCACTTTAATCTGGAAACTTTAAGTTTAACTTGTTTTATACAAAATTAATGATGAATAAACCGCAATCAAACTACAATTCTATATAATTTAATCATAACCTATTTTGAATATTTCACACATCATAAATAAACAAACTATTTGCCATAAACAGTATCAAATGTATAATAATTGTTAATTATTTATCATGGACACACACGCACACATATATTTATATGTATATGTATTATAGATAAGTCACTTTGGCACCAAAAACAAAGTCCCAGAAAGCACATAAAACCGTAATTAAACTTAAACTTGCACTGACACAAATTATAGAGTATTCCAACGACAACAACTACAACGATAACAACCACAACGAACATGCTGGCAATAAGTCTATAAATGGCGTTGAGTTGATTGCGAAATGTTACAAATGGGAAAAAGATTTAAATGATTTTGTAACTTTGGTCAGAGCATGATGACGATAATAATGATGACGACAACGACAGATTGAAAAACCCAAAACAAAAAAAAAAAACTACCAACAACAATAAACTTATGACGGCAAACAAGTTTAACCAGAAAAGGTTTCTTTTAATAACTTTGACACTCATTAAACTCAAATTACTTGTAATTATTACACAAAAAGAATGTCTACTCATGTGTGCTGCTGCCATCAGACTACGTGTTCCTTGTAAACAAAAGTCTGCCAGTCATCTGAATATTTGCTTACACTTTATATGACATAACACTTATACGCACCATGTAACCCATGTGCTTGCTAATGATGCTGGCGGCGTTGTCAATGTGTGTCTGTAATGCAGCGAACATCAAATATATTATGCATGCAGCACCAGCAGCAGAGGATTAAAGTCATTAGTTATGCAGCGAAAAATATGTGTTAATAAAAGTTATGTTAAAACTAAAGTTATTCAAATAAGTTGAAGTTGAAAATTGGTTGAGTTTCAAAAAGTTTTATATTTTGGGATTTACATGCACTAAAAATGCATTTTCGTGTTTTAATATGTTAATTATAAGAACAACGCATGACTTATGTGAGCATATGATTTGCGTTAGTTTGGTAAACTCTTATAGCCGCATGGAAGATACGTTCAACTCAAGTTATGAAGTAGTGAAAAGTGAGTGGTAATAAGCTGAGCACATGTGTGTTTTTAAAGTGTTTTCAAGACGGCTTCATATTAACTTCATAGTCGAAACAGCTTAAAACTTTCAAATGCCATTAAAAGCAACATTAAATAAATGAAACAAAATTGCATCATTTCAAACATAAAACATTATTAATTGAGTAATCAAAATTCGTATTTATTTAATTTGCATACTTTGTCTTGTAACTATTATTGTTGTCATTTTTAATGCTTTAACATCTGCAAAAACAAAACGCGTGCAATTTGTTGTCATGCTTTATTAATACTCTGTTCCTTTTTTTCGCTCGTTTCCATATTTAATAATGTCTTTGTCGTTTCGCTTTGGCATTAATTTGACAAGGTCGTCGAAGTTGAAGTCATTTGGTTTTTGTCTTTTGTCTTTTCGTTCAAAACTTGATTTTATAATTTTTAATACTCAACTTTTTTCTACGATTTTTTTTGTTCACAATTTCAATCACGTTTTTTTGTCATTATTTTTATTTATTTGTTATGTTTTTTTTTTTTCTTTTTTCCTTTTTCATATTTTTCGCATTAATTTTGTTTACTTTTATGAAGCTTTGTTCATGAAATACACAGAAATTTTCATTTCATTGAATTTGCATATTCTTTTGTTAAACACTTTTATTTGGTTTTGTGTGAATTTTGGGTTGAACATTTTATGCTTTGCATATATTTGTGCTAACCGTATTGATTGGAAGTTCTTAGCAGAAGTGTATGAATTATATGGGTCAGTTAAGCAAAGTTTATGTGTGAAGTCCGGTTTTTGTGTTGAGATTTGAATTTGTTCAAGAACCTTATTAATATTTATATTACTTTTTGCGCGCCTATATTCATTTCCTTTATGTTCAAATTGCCTTGGTTTGTTAAATTGTTTGACCCAAATTGAGATTTCAGTCAAAAGTTGTGTGATAAGAATCTTTGTTGCGTGCAGAGAAAAGAAACATTTTTCCAAAAATATTTAAAACGAAAATATTTCCAAAATTCTCACAAAAGTATTCGCTAGTTTTTGGTATCTATCATAGAAATCTCTGCATTGTGCTTCAAGCTCTTAATCCTTAATAAATATTTTTTTCATTGAAAGATTTTTGGCAAACATTTTCCATTTAAAGTTTTCTGCCAATCATTTCCAACAAATATTTTTGCAAAGCTTTTATACAAATACTTTTTATAACCAACCAAGAGTTCTATCAAAAGCAGCTAATCTTTGCCTTCATTTCTTGGACATCTTCTTCAGCTGATTGAATTTTTCTTGACGTAACTTAGCGAAGCGTTTGCCAAATCTAAACAAACTTCAACCTGTCACACGCAAAGTGTTCAACTTGTACAACAACTGAAACGGGTTGGGTAACATTTAAAATCAACGAAGCGTTAAGCGTTTAACTCTTGTGCCACTACTGACAACATACGACTTCTGCTACTACCGCTTCTTATAGATAATTTGTACAAATTAGCTAATTTTAGGTCACTGTGTGACGTTTAACGGCACGTCGACTTCAAACAGATTTGACTTACTTGAAATTACTTGTTTAGTTTGGCTACCACAATTTGTTAATTATGTTTGTTAAAACAATTACAAGCCAAACGAACACAACAACAACAAAGTTACAAAGCTTATATGCTTCGGAAACTTTACAACAATACATGATAAAATATTCAAATTCAATGCGAGTTCAAAGAACTTGCAGCTAATTATAAGTTCAACTAAGAGATTAGCTAACATCAAATATACACTAAGCCAATTCGTCACATTTATGTTAATTAAATCAGACAAGTATGAAAGGCATGCCACATACCATAATCCCTGGAAAACGCAACTTGTGATTGTTGCAAATGAAGCCAACCCAGTCGTCAAACGTGCTATGATTACACGTCAACCTTTGTGACACACACACAGACATAATCTGCTGTAAAAAAAAAAATATATATGACCAAAAATAAAATGTGTCGACACGTGTTTTAACGCTCGTGCTCATGCCCGTGCCCGTGCCCAGCGACCTTTTTTCCGCACCTCTAAGCGCCGCACTATGACGTCTATGTGAGTCTGTATATATTTGTGCGTGTGTGTGTGTGTGTGTGCCTTTGTAGCAAGTATAACAACTAATTATACCATTTTTGTACACAATAGGTGGCATCATGTTGCCAACGGCCTATAATTTGTACATTATTGTGTGGCATACAACTTCAGAAAACCGAAAACAGAAGACAAACAACAAAAAACAAAAGCAAAACCGCAATGCCAGAAAAATAAAACTCATTTAAAGTAATTTATTAATTTTAGTTGTTGCTCTTGTTGTTGCCTTTGTTGCCGTTGTTGTTGCTGTTGCTTTGATGATACAATCCATTAGTTTATTTTCATTATTACATTTATATTATTAGTTCGGTCAATGCTATAATAATATTATAACGGTCATAGACCTGCTCATTGCATCAGCTTCAAGGCATAGCATGCCAACGAGAAGTGTGTGAAAGTCTAAACTTGTGTTCAGGTCTTAAATACATATGTGGCGACATGAAATTTACACGCACTAAACTCATCGGAATTTATTTATGGTTTTTTTTTTGTTTTGTGGTTATTTCTCGTGTCTTATGACCATTGAATAAAATATGCCACGCAAGCAGGAAATGCGTGAGTGTTAAATGGAAAAAGTGTATTAATTCGTTAAACAATTTATTGCTGGTAAAATTCTACAATACAACAAATAAAAAACAAGAACTAATTGTGAAGCGCAAATTAAGTAATAAGTCGTCTTTGAGACAAGACATGCGATTATCATTAATAAAATGAAAATATCATAGTTCAGTAACCGGTAAAAGATGCGCCGGAAAAAGCTTCAGAGCGCAAAGTAACGGTATTTCTGTGGCATGTAAAAGAACTTCACAGTTGTTTGCTTCGATTTAAAATTTGTATTCTCATTAGGATATTAAAAGTAAGATGACCAATACATCTTCTTTGAGTAGAAAGGTATAAAACATTAGAGAAACAAAATCAATCAAATTTTAACACAATGTATAAAAATAGGGAACAAGAAACTTCTTTTGATCAATATATATACTTTTATTCAAGCAAATAAGAAATGAAACTTTCTTTAATACTCTTTGACGCGGTTCCACTTCCATTAAAAAGCTCTCAAAAATTAAAAATCTTCCTTAAGTCACGCGAAATAATTTTATTAAGTAATCTTTATATAAATGTTCTGTCAGCCTTGTTCCTATTTAAATATAAATCCCCAAAAAAGAAACCATTAATTACACCGTTTTTCTCTCTGAGTTTGCATCTCAACTACACAATTATTATTTGTTTGCCAAAATTGCACAAAATATTTTATATCACAAACAAGTTCTATGCTTCTATGTCATTATGCTATGAGTATAATTACGTATGTTTGTGGTACAATTATTTGTTTCAACTACTATTTGTGCTCAAGCGGAAAAGGTCATTAACTTCGACGTCTGTACAAATATTTAGTCAGTTTTTTCGCCCTTTCTCTCCTTCTCTTTCATTAATGTTTAGTTTGTGTTTCATGCGGTTTTAGGTTTCATTTCAAGTAAATAGAAATTTTTGTATTTTGTGCTGACAACGCATATTTTTCCAACTTTTTTCCATAGAATAATTTTTGAAATTCGTAAAGGTATTTTTATATACTTTTTTTAAAATATTTTTTGTTATATTTACCATGAAAATTGTAAAAAAACTGTCATTTGTAATTACCTGTAAAATAAAAGGAGGGAAAAAATTTGTAAATGCGTTCTTTTTTTTAAAATTATATTAAAGTAATTAGTATAATTAAGTGTCATTGAGAGCACTGATTTTTCTCTACGATATTACTTATTTGCCAGTCACATGTTAAGGCTGCTCGGAGTTTTTTTTTCTTAACTCGTTGAAAATCTAACCTACGTTGAATACAACTAAATTAATTAAGTAAATGAATCGCTCGTGTTTTATGTAAAACTTTGACAATGTTAGATTACATGTGATTAGCTTATACGCCAGTGTTGCAAAACATTAGTCAGTAGTTCCTAATTCTATTAGTATTTGACATTATTCAATGCATTTAATATTAATTGAATTCAAGTTATTCAATCAACACAATGTACGCTAGTTTAATGCACTTCAGTGTTGAAAAACATGCAATTATTGTTCACTCACTCACAAGCTTAAGTCGTATTTTAGTTTATTTTTTACCAACTTTTTTCTATAAGATTTCTTTTTCAAAACAAACCAAGTGAAAAACTCTTCGACCTATTTTGCTTACCGTTCGTTAAATCAAAATGCTCAAAGGCTTCATGAAATGAACGATTTACTTTATGTGTTCGTTGAATGTAAAGTTGACCTAATATAGAGACGATATTTTAAAAGTCATATTTGAACTAACGCCATAGGCAATGGTTTTTTTATTCATTATTTTGTTTTCCTTCTGCTACTCTTAATGTTTGTTAATTTCTATTTTATAGTAACATGGTATAGTTTTTTCCCCAACCAAGCATTTCAAGTCATTAAGTAAAAATGACGTTGTGTTAAAAGCCAATAGCGAAAATTGTGGTAACGAAAAAAAATGCTCTGACATACACGCCCTTGGGGCGTAGAAATTTATGAAGCTTACAAAACTTTTAAAATCAAATAAACCTCATTTTTGTGGGCGTTGCTGTTGCTGTTTCTGAACAACTTTACTAACTGACTGACTTGTTGGCTTAATGAATGAATGAATGAATGGTGGACAAAGTAATTTACTACTTTTTTTAGTTTTATTATTTCTCTTGCACTTAAATGCATTTTTAACTATAAACAATAATCACACAAAAAACAACAACAATTGTGCTTAACATACATAAAAGTTTTTAATTATTTATATTAGTCACCCCACAATTCAGCCCACAAGTAAAATTTATAATGACTTGTTGTAAATTTTAATCATTTAATTTCTCACTCTCACTACTTACATATGTGTGTGTAAGTGTGTATGGCTATCGCTCATTGTATTGTATCTGTATGATACTCCCAATGCAAATACAATCAATTAAGTATTTGACAATAATTTGTACATTATTTGTGCATGCAAAATTAATTCAATTATTTCATTGAATTTTAACAAATGAATAAATAAATAAATTGTGTAGACATGTTTATTTGTGTGTGCGTGTGTGTGTGCATTTCTGTCGATTTGTTTAACTGCATTTTCATTAATTATGTTTGACATTTAACATAATCGAAAATAAGTAACACTTCGACAAATTTGCGCTCAAATTTAAATATTATATAAAAAAAAAAAGATACAATTTTTGCTAATGATTAATCTAAACATGGTCTTCTGATTCGGCGCTTCTTAGTCAGCACCATCAACAACAACAACAATATTAACATAAGTCAATTTCATTAGCGTTTATTTAATAATTTTTAATTAGTCAGCATAAAAATAAAAGTGTTGCATAACTCAAAAAAAAAAAACACACACACGATTTAAATTTCATTAACTTAGTTGAGGGTTTTTCATTGTTTGGTCTTGAGACATTCAATGTTGGTTATGTTGATGATGGTTTTAAGTTAATGCATGAATCATGCAAAGATGATGAATGATTCGTGTGCTTAATAGAAAAACCAAAAATATTAAAGAATTTCAACAAAATTGTACAATTATTTCTGCTCTAATTATTTTTTACAGTGTAACTAATCAAAATTTAAACAACTTGAAAAAATATTTACATAAAATAAAAATAGATCTTTGCAGCCCTCGGGCAAAGATCGCGACTCTTATAAAAACCGCACACAGCATGCAAAAACACTCAAACTTTGTCGCCTGTCGGTTCCCTCTCGTCTTTGTGTTATTCATTTGAGTTTGCGATTATTACATGTGGGCTCATTTATAGCTCACTTTTTCTTAATCTTCTCTTCTTCTTCCTCAACGACTTTGCTGCAGATGCGCCTACGCCGTGTCATGTAACTCATATCGGAATATCTTCACATCTCGTTAAGAAGTCATGAAGTAATACATAAGCACATACATATGTATGTATCTGGATACATACATAGACTTTTTGTTTCATGACAATGACGACAACGACAACAACGACAACAACAACAATATACACTCAACGTACAAGCCACGAGTTCGTCTGTGAGTGTCTGAAGTGTCGACATGAAGTCTGACAATTGTTAAGTTGGCTGCTGTTGCTGTTGCTGCCGCTGCGGTCGTTGTTGTTATTGTTGTTGGCACTCGAAAAAATTGTTTTGAAGTATTTGCGTGCACATAGAAATAAATTTATATATGTGTATGTATATTTTATACTGAGCTTAAGAATTGCCGGTAGGCATAATTTCGAATAAAGTTAGAAGTTATTTTACTTTATGTCATAGAAATTCACAAAATCATTTTACTTTAATTTTACATAAATGGTGCAGTTTTTAAACTCAGGCTTCGTGTTTAATGTAAGACAATTCTTTATCGCATATATGATGCGGAACTCAAATATTTGATGTCTTTTGGAACACCATTTATATAAAAAAAATATTAACTTGAGAACGTCCCATAAAAATATGTATAGAACAGAAGAAAAATTATTTTTTTTTGGAAATCAGTAGTATCTCTAGAACCATAGTGTTCTACAATCTGATAAACCTCTACAAAAAAGAAGATCATTAAGCCAGTAAACTTTTTTTTAATACTTGTCTAATTTTATTCTTTAAAAGCTTAAAACAGTAACTTCATGATATTTTATTAACAAAAGAAGCTCCACAGACAAACAGCAAGTTTTTATTCGATCTTACAACTTTATACTAACTTCTTCATACAATATTTTTATTGTCATAACCAAATAGATTTGAGAAGTCATAAGTTTCCGTTTCACAACCAAATGATGCTGAATTCTCCCTTTTGGAATGAACACTTCGCGTTATCCAATCAAATTCACTCAATCATAAACTCTGTGACAATAATCTTAATGCCAAAAGTACAAATAAATCTGATTTAAGTCTTTTACTTATTGCAATATGAATAATTCTTTTTGCGTTCAAGTTGGCATGCATTAACATTGATTTAATGTTTTGTGGTCAATTAAATTCCATAAAACTTCACACGCACCAAATGGGAGAGAAAGAACCCCCATTTTGTTGCATTTTAAAGCAATTTATAAAAGGGCAGGATATGCGCCTGTGAAAAATTTATTTTTATAAATTAGCAAAGTGTGCAACAACAACAACGATGCTGCAACGTTGAGCATACGAAATGCACAAAAACAAGAGGGCGAAAAACACAAATCAAAGCGAGTGAATAATAAACATGAGAAAATGCAGAAGAACAACAAAAATGATGAGGAAATCAAGGAAAAAAGGGCGGTGAAAAAAACGGCGGCGCGTTGCATACAAAACAATTTTATGCGCAGACGCCTAAATTGAATGCTTTGTTGATGTTTGCAATGTTGTTGATAATAATGACAATGATAATGATAATGATGATGATCAGGCTGATGCTGAAGCTGTTATCATGATGATTAAACGGTGGCAGAGGCAAGCGGAAAATAGCAATTGCAACTGACAAGAAAAGAAGATTTTGTTGTTGTGCATAGGGCGTCGGTAATGATGCTGCAACAGAGCAGCTACGAACTGACAAAACAAAAACAACAACATCATCGACGACGACGACGGCGACCAACGGCAACTAGGCGTTGAAGAATTACAAACGACATGGCGCACGCACACACAGATATACACGCATACACATGGATACAAATGCAAACATCAAATGTTGCACAAAGTGCAGCAACAGCAACAACAACAACATCAATAACAAAAGCAAAGCTTGCCAAGCACACAAGCAGGCTGGCAGGCAGGCAAGCAATGCAAACAAATGCAGATACATTTCCAAGCCGTCGCGTCGCTTGCAAATGTACAAATACGTTTGCAATTGCAAGCAAAGTGTTGGCAGAGAGAACATGGCGCATTCATAAATCCCTTTACAAGGGTCATTAACATCAAGTGAAGAAAAAGAGAGAAAAAAACAAAGTGTGCATGGCTAAAAAAAAATATATGAGTGAGCGAGTAAACAAAACCAAGAGGCCGACGAGTTTGTCAGCGGGCGTTGTACGAATGAACAACCAGACAAACCGACAGACAGACAGACCGACCGACCGACCGACCAACAGACAGACATTAAAGTATTCAGATACTATGCCAGCTAAACAACACAAAAACACATAGATACAAACGCAAACAAGTAACAAGAAAGCAACAAACAACAACAATAGCAATAGCAAAATACGCCAAAAGAATTGCAATGAGCAGAAAAGGCGTTACAACAAATCTCCAAACAAAACAAAATATGCATTTATGCAAAAAGTGTGGGTGGCAAACGAGTCATTGACGGCGTTTGAGACGAAGACATCGTCGAAGCGTCCGTCGTTCGACGATGTTAAAATCAACGGCTGAGACGCTGGCAAGGCAACAGGGGCGGGGTAAAGACGCGTGTACGTGTTTAGGTGTTTTATATGTGCACTTGGTGAATGCCCTTGTTTGCATTAACATGCGACAGTGTTGAGTAACTTTGTTTTTATTTTATTTTATTTTTTCATCCTTTTTATATTAAGATACACGTTTGTATCTCTTGTAGGTCTATAAAAATTGTTTCGTGGCTTAGCATACAAAGTAGAAAATCAAATCCGCTTTCATTTCGTTTTATATTTAAAGCATTTAATGCGAAATTACGCAAATAAAGTCTATTAAACGTCAACTTACTACTCTGAAGTCTTTTATTATACGTTTATAGCAAAAAAATAATGTTTTGTAATGAACTTTAATGTTAGGAAGAAATGAGTCAAAATTTAAAATCTATAATCTTTCTAACATATTTTTTACTTATCCTTTATGACACTTTAACGTGAGGTTCTAAAATTGGTTGAAATAATAGTTAACCTGGCGAACGAAACGAACTTTCGGATCTTCCGACTTTTCAACACAATTGGGCCTTCAATTCGGTGAACTCGAGATGAGTTCATGGTCAGTGGTATTTTGCTTATGTAACTCTAGATTAGCATTAAATAAAAGGGATAGCAAATAAATCAATTTAGATCTTGAAATCCTCACTCTTTTTGCTTCCTATTTAACAAAATAATATTAAATGTTGCTAATTAATTAATTAATACACACTTTTAAAATAAAGTGGCGTTTAGAATTTGCATATTTGCGATACTTATTAAAAAAAACTTGCTTTGTTATAAAAATTAAAAATCCATAAATATGTCATTTATGAATATGAGCGATGAACCTTTCGTCTGATAGCTCAATAGCAAAATAACACAATAACAACTCATTGACCTTCATTTACACAAATCATTTTCATAATTCATATTTCAAGGCGCACAAATCAGACAAAAACTTGTCACCAAAAACACAAAAAAGTTAAAAAATAAATTGTGAGCTCAAAATAAATACAAAAACAAAAATGTGTAGACTACAAGCCCTTTTCAAAGCAAACTAATCAACAAATCACTTGTCTTCAAGTAAGAAACAAAAATACCTTTTGAATAAAGCCCAAAGGCATCAAAGTTCGAGCCGACCGTGTATGGCTGAGAAGTGTGGCACTTGAGAAATTTCTTTTGTTCGCTAAAAAATTTATAAAATCAAATCATTCAAAGAAATCCACTGAATTGAAGCAAATGTGAAGAAATGTATTTAAATAAATTCGTAAAAAAGAAACGAAACGAAATGAAATGAAATAAAAAAATCAATAAACAATAAATAATAAATAAATGCGCAACACGCATAAAATGTCATCGTTTGCGACACTAAAACCAAAACAAAGAGAAAGAAAAACAAATTTATACAAAAATAAAAATATAAATTTGTACATTAATTCCATGAAATCAAAACTAAAGACGGTTTTAGGTTTTTCTTTTTTTTTCTTAACAATATTTATTAACATTTGATTTTTTGTTTCTTTATTTTTTCTCAGTCAGCGAAATGAACAATAATTTTAAATTTATTTCACTTTATTTTATTTTTTGCGACAAAAGAAATTCCGGAAATTAAATTAAAAATATATGCTATAACACACACACACAGACGCCCGTATTGAGCGTTCAATGATGGCTTGACCAGCGCCATCGAATGCTGAACAGTTGTGGCAGTCACAGCTGCCCGTCCTCAGCCTCTTTTTTTTCTTTAATGCTGTTTTTGTTTTTGTTCAGCATGCATTTCATTAAAATGTCATAAAAGTAAAGTTTTTCTTTGAAAAAAAATTAAGAATTTTATGTTTTTACTCATGTCTTTATATACTGTACACAAATCATGTGCGCTTGCATATTTTTCATTGCAATTTATTTTAATTTTTTTTTAAGATTTGTGAATTTCATGCCAATTACAAAAACAACGTAAATCATATAAAATAATCTGGTAATTAAAAGTCTGAAGACAAATAGCAAATGAAACATTAAACTCACCTATGTTAGTAGGATTCGCGTAGTGACATAAAGCAATCAATATTTGAGCTTTTATGTTTTTTCAATTGTTTGCCATAAAGTGATTGTACATTGCAAGAAGTCACTTCTTTTAACATAAAATTTATGTGAAACGTTGTAATAAAATTGATTAGTTTTCTTTAACTGTTTTGGGCACAAATACCTTTCATTTCATTGCTTCATTGACTTCAAAGCGACCGTACATATACGGCAGCAAATTGCACTACAAGAGAAATTCTTTCACTGAAGTTTTATGCTTCTATTAAGCTGGCATTCAAAAACCTTTCTTTTTCTTTCGTATACCAAAAAATAAATATGAACAAAAGAAGAAAAATCAAATGATTCAACAACAAAACTCGTTTTTGACCTTAAGTTCTCAAGTCAGCCTACATGTTTGGCTTATTCATGCACAGTAGGCGAATATCAAAGACAAAACAACAACAACAAAAACTATACTAAAATAAAAAATTGCTTTCGTGTTAATTGGGCAATGAACTTGATTCGCTTGTTCTCGCATTCGATAAACCCTCATTAGTCGATCAAGACTTTACGAAGAGGAAATGAGTTTGGTCCAAAAAAAACCCCAAAAAGGAAAAAAACAATAACAAAGCAACGCAACTCTATTTGTGTTGTAACGTGGCCAAGCTTCTCTGAAGTTAATGAAATGATCATAAAAGATTTATTTGTTTTAGTTTTGTAACTTGAAGATTCCAAAAAACTAGTTTTTGTTTTGAATGAACATCAATCATATGATTTCTTGGTTTGTTTTAACTTAACTTAACTTCACTTGGCCAACAATAACAACAAGACCATATCGAAAATCAAGCATTTTAATTAATTTGCTAACAAATTTTCAGTTTGTGATTGTTGTTGTTGTTTAAGACAACCTTGACATGCAATGAAGACTTTATTTAAACAAATTTCATGTTGTTTAGTTTAGTTAAAAATGCCAGAAAGTCACAAAGCAATTGCGGTCCAGCAACAGCCTAAAGTATTTATTTCTATTGAACAATAATGAGTATAAAGCAACAAAAAAAGTTAAGCAAATCTTTTTCGGGCTTTCTTTGTGTGACATGTAAATGCTTTTTGCTTATTGTTTATTGACTTTATGACTTTATTTAAATAGACAAATAAACAAATAAAAAAAAAAATATACTTAATTTATACAAATAGATAAATATTGATTTCTTTTAATGCTTTTAGCATTTGTTGTTGTTGCCAAAAATAGCCGACACAAATAATTTACCAAATTTAAGGCATTTGACAAAAGTCACTCATACATACGTGGGCAGTTGTTGCCTACAAAGCATCGAAGCACTCACCTGTAAAGCAAAGAAGAGATAGAAAAAAATATATTATTTTTTATGTAAAAAAAATTTCATAATCATTTCATCAACAATTAAACAGCAATCAATCAATTATTTATTAGAAAAAAAAAAATTGTACAAAAAAACTTTTAAAAATAAATGTTGAAAAAATACACAAAAAATAACAAGTTTTTGCTAAACAACAAACTTGGTCAAAAGCAAAAAATGGCAAAAAATATATATAAAAATATTTCTATTCAGCAAATTTTTCAACACCTACAACAAAAACAGTTACAACAACAACAACATTGACAAAATTGTCTGCTGACATGTAATAATTTTTTGATTTTTTGTTTTTCTACGCTTTTTGTCAGCAACAGTTCAACTTCAATGTGATGCCATCAGCCATAAACAAAAATAAACAAAAATTACATTTTGGCCAAAAGACACGAATTCATTGAAACGCAATTTTATGGCATGAGTTACGCATGCGTTTAAATGACCAAAATCATTACATAAAAAAAAAATAAAAATCAAATGAAATAAAAATAATACAGACAGTAAAGAGAGAGAAAGAAACATATGCTTGGCATAATGTATCGACAACGACGAATGATGTCGAGAAAAAAATAAAATAAAATAAAAAGAAACACGTTTTTATGTAAAATCGCATGTACCGAAAAATGTTTGCGCATTTTTGTATTTCTGCACAACAAACATAAATTTTCATGTACCGCAAAATTTCTGTCTGCCATAAAATATCGTATAATGCACAAGTTGTATCCTGCGGTGTTTTGTGGGCTCTGTGCCAAACAGTGTTGGAAATGACGTTAACCAAAAATAATACAAAACAAGCCGAGCAATTCAAATCAAGTATGGAAGATGATAAAGTGCTTCAACAAGTCAACAAAAAAAAAATGAGTGTAGTCGTTGGCTTAGTCAGGCAATTTGTAAGCTGTGACATAAAAACAGTGTTGGCTAGTGAAGGAAATAAATAGAGATTTGTTACAAAAAAAAACATGTCTATGCAATTTTTTTTCACATTTATATTAAAAACTTGTGTGTTCAAAGGCCTTGCCTCTTGAGAGACAGCGACCGAGTGACTTATTTATTATTATTAAAAATTGGTACATTTTTTGAACAGTTGGTACAAAAAGGCGACACTATTTTAAGACCATTTAAGGAATTTACACAAATTACGTGAGTTAAAAGGTCCAACCAACGACAAAGGGTTACCTCCCCCCCGAAAATCTCAAGTCTTACATCAAATTTTTTAAATAAATATCTAATAATTTAAAATTGTAAGATACTCAAATCTCACGTAAGATAGAGAAAGGAAGTTGTTTGTTGCTAAAAATTGCCGAACTCGACCTCGAAGAAAGGGAGTTTATTAAAAAAAATACCAAAGGAGAAGAGTTAAAAATTTCAATTAATAAAATATTTTTTTATTAATTAATTAATTTATATAATAAATTAAAATTAGTGTAACTAAAGATTTATTTTTTTAGCATCTTTTTGGCACTTAAAATTTGTATCTATAAAACATTAAATCTTCATAACATATAAATTGATTTTTAAACATTCTCTTTTGTGCTTATTATACTATATACACAAAAGTGAAGGCACAAACAAATCTAATGAAGTGTTTAAATTGACTAACAATTTAAATTAAATATTTTAAATAAAAATTTATTTTTAAACAAATTAAAAAAATGTTAAAAACGTGACTAAATTCAAGTAACTAAGAGTAAAAAAAAAACCAAATAATATGACTAAAAACCTGAATTCATTTAATGTTTTTGATTAAAAATAACAAATAAAAAAACAGGTTTCGCTGAGCTGCATTTTTTCTTTTTTTTTATAGTTTGAAAGTAACAGCAACGATGTTGCACGCTGATGATGATTATGTCTGCTGATCATCATCATGATGATGACGATAATGATGATGCACACACACATGACGTTAAGTAAGACAACTTTGTTTATATAATAAGTATTATCTTCTTTAAAAATACGAATTCGACACAAAGCGCAAAATTCATAAGAAAATTATGAAGTTTATGTTTTCCTTTCTAGAAACAAATAGTTTCATATTGCGGCACAAGTTTTAAACAAACAATTCCAAACAGCGATTATATTCAAAGCTGTGATTTTGCAAAATTTGAGTTTTATTTTTCTCCTTTTGTGTATTTATGCTTTTGTTTAGATACAAATGAAATGTGTAATAAACACTTTTGTTTTAACGCTAAATCAACGCGCACACACACACATACACACAAAAATAAAAATTCAGCTTTATTGATTTAGGCGCCTGGGAAATTTGAGCTCTTTGAACAGACAAACTCAGTTTACAATTGCCAAGTGTATCTTTTACTTGTCTTGTCTTTTTATTTTTGTATCTTTTGGCAGACGGACAAGCAGCAAGTGTAGATAAATGTAGCTGTACTTTTTTTTTGTATATGCTTGCTGATTACTTCATTTAAAATTCACTTTCGACAGGGAAAAAAACAAGTACAAAATTTCATGAGACACACCCAAATGTCATTATGATCACTCACTTTCATTTTTTATACTTTTAATGTTTTTTCTTTCTTATACAGTTGTTTTGCTTATGCTCATTATCAATCTTAAGTAACTTAAGACAGATATCTGCAGACTTCATTTAATGACAGCTACGCAAAAGTTTTATTTTATGCATTTTTTAACTTTGCTTCTTTAATTTTTTTAAAGTTTGTTTGACTTTTCTGTGGCTTTATTAATAAATGCACGTTTTTTTTTGGTTTTTTGGCTTTTTGTTTTTATTTTTGTTATTAAAGTTAGCCAAGACTTTCTAAAGAAATTGAAAGTTTTCTTGAACTGTTAAATTAAAAAGCAAAAAATAATCTTAAAGTTTATTAACTTTTGTTTGTTTGCATTTCACCATTTTGCTGCCAAGTCTTTACTTGGTGTTTAGGTATTTATTTTAAATACTTTTTTGTTTTGTTTTGTAGTTGTTTTTGTTTTTCTTTCTCGTTCGCTCGTTCGGCGCAACCCAAGCGCAATTAACTTGCACAGCTTCTCCTTTTGCTTGTGGTTGTGCTGCTGCTTCTTCTTATTTGTTACTATCGTCTTGTGCTAAAACTCACACCACCCACTGCCAATTCCCCAAGAGTTGTCATAGGCAACGCAACAACAACAACAACAAAAACAGCATGCGACGCCAGGGTGGCCACTCTCATTTAGCAAAGCCGTCATTTAGCCGTCATCAACGCAATTCGACGACTTCCACGTTCATTTGCCGCCTTAATTAAGCTTCTCATAATATTTTTACTAAAAATAAATTAAAAAGCAGCCAAGAAATGTGCGTTTTTAAGGCATGCCGGGGCACGGTGGTTCATTAATCCATGCTTGAGTAACTTTTTTTTCTATCTTTCTTTTGGTTTTCTGCCTTGAATTTTATTTGACTTTGTTTTTTTTTCTTTATAATTTTCAATTTAATGTAATTAGCGTAATTTGTGCAAAGTGCAAACATTTTTTTTCCCCGCTTGTTCTTTATTTTGTTATTTTCTTTATATCTTTTTATTGAGATTTTTTTATATGTTGTTTTTGCAAACATTTCAAAGAAAGTTTTGCGGCATTTTATTAGCCTATTTTGATTGCAAAGCATAATTAAACAATTAATTTGCTTATAATTACAGTTTGATTTCATTTAATTGCTATTATTAATATTTTGCCGATCGATGTTAATGATTTTTGATATCAGTTAATAAACAAGTCCATGCAAACCAACTGACCCAAACTTTATTATAGAAATTACAGTAATTTAGCACACAAAGCGCATGAAAATATTTTGTGCTAAATTTCTACACACAAAATGCCAAAAATATTGCAGCATTTTTATGTAAAACTAATATTTCTCAAAATCAGTTCTATGTTTTAAGTTAACGCAAGCAAACATAAGACATTTGCATATTGCATACTGCATACATGCAAATTAAAATGAAAAAAAGCTTATGTTTGCGTGTCTGGCCTTAGCACAAATGTCCCATTTACCATTTTGTTTTGTTGCCATGGCGTTATACTTGAAATCTTTGCTTAGCTTGTTTACCTTTTTATGTTTTACACATTTTTCATACTTTTAAAACTAAAAATATCATGTTGATCATCTCAAGGATTTCCAAGAAAGTTGTTTCAACTTTTATAAAAAGCTTTTTGCTCAACAAACAAACCATGACATGATGTATAATTTCTGTTTATATTTTTCTTTTTATATATTAAAAATTCATAGTCACGCCTTTGAAAGGCAATTTAACGCATGCTCAAACATGTCAATACAATAACAACAACAAACAAAAGCGCGCAGGATGTCGACACACACAAAAATTCCCACAAAAACTTCACAAAAGCCATGCAATTTTTGCGACCATATGATAAATGTATGTATGTCAGTGTGTGAGTGTGTGTGTGTGTGTTTAACCCGAAAATCACACAACCCAAAATAGCCAAAAACGATTTGGTCAACAAAAAAAGCGACACACACACAAAACACTTAAAACCAATGAGACGTTAAAAACTGTGAAGAAAATAGACAAAAAAAAATCAAACGGTGCGAAAAAGTCGTGGCATTATAATTAATTTTTGATTGAGGACTCACGCTTTGTCTGCTCTGTCGAATATACAAAAATATAACCAACGAAAACAACAAAAAAGTTAAGAGCCTTAAAAAGCATGGCAGCAAACCGTTAGAATTCGTGTGCTCTTAAACTCATTTCCGTTGGCCATTTTGCGGTTAAAACAGCTTCCGTAACAATAACGAAAAAGTTCTAAATCAAGCTCAACTCACTTCTCACCGAACAACACATAAATCAATCAATGGAACGTATCAATCGATCAATCAATCAATCAATCAATGAGTAAGCGAAAGCAACGCAACTAAAGAAAAGTAAAGTAAAGAAAAGAGTATAAAATAACTTCCGCATTGCTAATGAAAATTAACTGAGAAAAGAATTGGCACAAAATGATGCTGCAAGAAGGCACAATGAAGAAAGCCAAGTAAGAAAAGCTATTGCTAATTGTATGGCAAAATAATAAGAAGACTAAGAAGTCTGAGAAGAAAAAGAGAACCCGTTCTAAGCTACATAATAATATTCATGAAGCAAAAGCCACAAAGAGTAATGTTTTCCGCCAGAATCGTCCAGAGTCAAGCGAGAGACCACAATTGCCCTACGCTCTGTGGTCTGGGCGCAAATAACTTGAAGTTGCTTACTTACTTCGTTAGTTAGTTAGTTAGTCAGCATAGAAAGTAAGTAAATGCAATCAATCTTGTAAATCTTTGCCAGTCAAATTTGCTCATTTAATTATTAATTACAAAACAAAGTTGGCAGCAAAATCTCTGTGCAAATTCGCCTTATTTTAATTAAAAAGTCACGCACGCACGCGATGAGCATTAAAAATGTGAAAAATTTTACAAACACAATTAAACGAAACAAGAAATTACATAATTTATTTGACGATGATTTAAAATGAAGCTCGAAAACATTACCAAAAATAGCATGAAAGCTGTCAAGACAAATCCAATAAGAATTGCGAAAATAATAAATGGAAATTCTTCATTTCCAAGTTGTTATTTGAGGTTGTTTTTCATGGTTTTGGTTTTGCGGTTTACATTTATTTTGTTGATGTTGTGAGTAAAGGTTATGTGTTGTGCAATGAAGTGTATTCAAGTGTGTGTGTGTGAGGTTAATTGCGGTTTTATACGCAGTGTGAAAAAGTAAGTGTTTGATAAAATGTAAAGAATTACTCGAAAATTGTTTCGACAACTAGAAAAACACATGCTACAACAAGTTTGTATTGTTTAAATACAATTCAAGCTGTAATTTATATACAACAATTAAGAAATGTGCGTAAAATAAGATTCAGTAACAAAAATAAAGCAAGCATACTTCTATGTTACACACAACTGCACAGCACATACGACAGTTTAACATAAAATTTTACCCAACGCATTAAATGCTCAACTAGAGCATATGTGCTGTGTTGCTCTATTTAACATAGGAGTATTCATTATAATTTTTAGCCTGCAGCATTTTGTTATCTTTCAACATCGCTAATACAATCACACACACACACAAACGTTAAAATCGACCAAACATTTGCAAAAGCAAAGCAAAATTTTATTTGTTTTAATAAATCATTAAAAAGATACTAAATTTGCCAATACTTCTTCTTCTTAACCACAGCAAAGACAAGTTTTATTGAGCTGCGCAAAATCGTTGCTCGTGATTGCTTTCGATTTTGATTCGATGAATGACTTCATCGTTTAGCAATTTCTTAGTCGCTTTAAAATATTTGTGATTCATATAAATAACAAGAATGTTACGCAAATCAAAACTTCAATATTGATTTGCTTAAAAGATAAGAATGCATTAAATTATATGTAACAAAATTCTCAACGCAAAAGTATCTTTAACTTGACCGAAAGAACACACCATCTTGCACACAAACACACTTCTTTAACAAATTCCAAATTATTTTCCAGCACATTGCCACACATAAAATCTTTATGACACCCAAAGGGCCAAGACAAGGCTCAACTTCAAAATGTAAACGAGAAAAATTCAACAAAATTATTGATTGGCGATTTTCAAATGTTATTGTAATATTGTTGCCGTTGATGTTGTTGTTATTTACTTTAACAATTTCATGCATAAAATAAAGTAGAAAAATAAATTTGATTGCTCAAAAAACGCATTAAAGCAAAGAGAAAGAAAACAGTAAAAATAAAAAAAAAAAACAAAAATCTGCAAAAGCATTTGCTTAAACAACATTTTCCACTTAAAAAAAAAATGGCATAAGGAAAAACAAAATATTTGAAGAAAATTTCTAGAAGACAAAGAACAAAAAAAAAGCATTAAAATGCAAATCACGAAAATTGCTTATCGCAGTGGCAATTTGATCATCATCACCAACGTTCAACGAGTGAAACGTGTTGTGATGTGTCTTTGTAGGCACAAAGTATCTGGCCAAATGTATCCGTCTGTCCGTATGTCTGTCTGTCTCATGTAATTCTTGGTAAATGGTAAACGTTTGCTTTTGCTTTGCTTTATCATAAATTTCGTAGTGTTCTCTCTACGCTTCTTACTGACTGACGAAATACATGTATCTGCACATGTGTCTGCGTGTGTGTCTGTATGTATCTTCTAAACGTGTGTGCTAAAGTATCTGCGTATAGAGTTGGCAAGCAAAAGTGTTGTTCTTACAAAGAAATTTACTTAATTTTTTTTTTTTTACTACTCTTTCTTCTTCCTTCTCATTTCTTACTACTCTTTGAGCCGCTTTTCTTTATTTGATGCGTGTTGCTGAACAACTCATCTTTTTGTTGTTTTCCATTAGTTCTGCACATCGATGACGACGATGATGATGATGACGGCGTCGTCTATTCTACTACTTCTTCTTCTCCTTCAATTATTTATTTTTTCATGTTCGTGTATATAATGCTAGATTATGTATGAATGTATTTATTTTCGATAGGCTCATGTAGACTTTGTTTTTTGTCAAGCACCTCATTCGTTTTCGTTTTCATGGCTTTTTTATTTTGTTTTTGTTCATTTTTATTTGACAGAAGTTTACTTATTTATTCTTCATGTGTAGTCGCGTCTTATTTCGTTTGTTTGTCTTTGACGTTGAGAAGGTTTTAAAAGGTTTTCAACGTTAATGTTATTCAACACATAATTTTCTGTAGTTTGTGGTCGTGGCTCATGTGTGTTTGGTAACTACATTTGTTAAACTTGCAAACAATAATGAGATACTCTTAAAGGCGCTTGTGAAATAAAGTTTTGGTTTATGAAAAACTTATTTTTAAATATTCTAAACTCTCATGTGGCACACCTTTACATCGACACTTACAACAATAAACGACGAAAGTAACAAATTCGAGTGCTAGTTTGCCGCATGTGCGATGTGTGCCTATGCAACATAGGATGTTGCTTCGTTCTTTTGTTGATAATACATTACTTTTAAATTTTCTTTAAAGATTCTGCAAAGAAAGTTGTGCCAACTTTTCAAAGGTCAAACAAATGTTAAACATCATTAACAATTAAAATATTTAAGCTTAGTTTGGTACTAAACTTGGCGTGTTAATTTGTGTAAGCATTTTAGCGTAAAAAAAAAAAAACGAGAAAAATAAAAGAGGAAGAAAAATACTGCGCATTTCTTAGTTAGCAGCAATGGCACATAGAAATACGCGTTTGTCGAAGGCAAAAGTCCTTGCGTGCCTAAAAGCGTAACTTGAGTGCAACTTTATGTGCTTACGACAACAGCAACAACAACAACAACAATAACAACAATAATAATAACAGGCTTTTTGGCCTTCAACAGCATTAAAAGTTGTATTTACGTAATTAATTTTACATTTAATGGAAATGCGCATTTCTCGTATAAATCCAAAAATAAAACCATATAAAAAACCGCCTAGAAAAGTTTAAGTTACAGAAAAAGTTCGTTTGGTTGTATGTATGTATATATGTAATACAATAAGAATAATCGGCTTATGGAGCCGTTGAAATATTGAAAACCAATGGCCGCCATTTTGCTTTGTGACTAAATATCGCTTTATTAATTGCCCGATTGATTCACTTAGCGCGCGGCGTCAACGACGCCCACACGCACACACACACACACACACACATACATATGTGCGTACATACCAAAGCAAACAAGCACAACCAAACACACCAACTTTTGCACCCAAAAACTTTCACACGCACACATTTTTTTTTCTATCATTGTTTTTGTTGTTATTTTTTTTTTGTTTCTTTTTTTTTTGTTGTTTCTTTTTTTTTTTGTTGGCACGCTTGATTGGCAACTTGCATTCAAAGTGTATTTGTTGGCCCATTGGAATTTTTAACTTTGATGATTATAATTTCATGAAAATTTGTAAATTTTTAATGCATTATTTTTATGCTCAACACACGCGTTTCGAGTCATAAAATGTGTTTTTTTTCTTTTTGGTCGCTGCTGCTTTGTTTTGCCACTTGTAATATAAAATTTGACTTTTAGGCTTCTTCTCAAAAGACGCGCACATTATAAATTATTTAAGCCAATTTTTTTTGTTGTAGCTTTTATAGGCCGTTAGCAGTTTCAAATTGTTGGCAAATTGTTGATGATTTTTTTTTTTACTGGTAAATAAAACAATATTATATACGCCTATGTTTCAAGGAACTACTCATTACATAAGGCAGTCCAGCACTGGCAGAGACTTAATTTGTGTGCTCAATGCATGCCGTATGTAACGTGTGATCTTGTTTAACATAGAAGCATACAATATTGTTTAACATTTTTTTGATTTTATTCTCAGTGACTATTTTTCAATAATTTTTATTTGACCTTATCTTTAATTTATTATACAAATGACGCAAGAAACAAATCATTCGTAAGTCTTTTGATTTTCTTTATAACAAATTTTGGATTGAATAAAACAATAATTAATTTAATTTATATTATTATACATAAATGACATTTTGACTTTTAACATTTTCTTTTCTTTAATTACATTTTTATTATTAAATTTACAGCAAATATTTAAATTTCTTAGCTTTTATTGCGCAGCTACTTTCGAATGCACAAAGGCAAAAACATTTGCATATTTCGTAATTTAACTTTTCATTGCTGCATTTCATTTCTGTCAAAATCAAAGTTTGACTTCAGTGCCAAAGAAATTTCAGTTAAGTACTTTTGCAATGCCTTGTTGTTGGCATGATAATCTGCAAGCCAGCAGATACTTTATATTAAGTTTTCATAATTACATATTAGTTTGTTTGACTTTGAGAGAAAAACTATGCATTACTGTTTGAATAGTTTAAAATTAGTTTTCAAACACTTGAGTTAAGTAGTCTTTTGTGTTAAATCATTTAAATTATTCAAAAGTTATGGTTTATTATCATGAGTTGCTTTCAGTATCTTGCTTAGGTGTTTCAAATTTGCAATTAAGCTCGTTTATTACTTTACTAAATTATTAACATGTTTGCGACTTAAATGAAAGCGATTCGTCACAATTTATGCGCTTCACAAACGCTGTAAAACTATTAAGTATGTAACTGCATATTCTAACATTTATTACATTTTGCTTGCATATTTGAAGAAGATACATTGGAATTTCAATTATCAAGAAATTCAATAATCTGATACATTCACTGAAATTAAATTATTAATATAACTTATAACAATCGATAGTATTTAGATGAGATTTTGATGAGCCTGACATCTCTCACATGAGATTTATTTTTAAATTAAAAAAAAATGTTTAAATTACTGGACTAAAAAGTTGACCTAAAATTTTCAATGACCGCCTACCCTTTGGTAAGATTTTGTGAAATTTTGCTCGACAACTCCTGTCTAATTTTAAATGGGGTAACTTATGAACTTTTCCAAATCTAAAATTGTCGATATAACCATACTTAATAAGAAAATTTTGATATTAAAGTAATATTAAGAAAAAAATGTCTTCCGGTCTTTTACATATAAACGTTCAGATTATTTAATCCGTTGCTTTGGTATATTTCTTTGACTGATTTATGTAAACCACGAACACAAAGAAACTGTTATTTAATTAAAAAAAAATATAGGTTTTACCACATCCCCCAGCTGGTGATGAAGGATGGTACCCAAAATGTGGTTGTGTCGAGTGAGAGTTTCTTATAAAGAATTCTTCATTATTTGATGAGTTTCTTTATATTAAAATTATGTCGTTACTGATTAGTCATGTTTATCAGTACCACATTTGAACTAATCAGAACCGCCTTTGTTCTTATAACTATTCGTATATCGCTCCGTGGTTTTTTTAATAAACTTACGAAACTAAAATAAACATATATCATTTGTTTGTTTAACAAATTTAAAGAAGCGACAAATAAATAAAAAACCAACCAACACTTTGCGGTAAAAAGATTTATAAAATGAAACAAAAAGCAAATGCGGAAAAAGGCAACTTAAAACACTTTCGACACACTTGAATTGATTTTTTTTTACATCGTTTATGGCAATTAAAGCATGCATTTCAACATTCATAGCAACAACAAAAGTCAAAAGTCAATATAAAAAGAATAATTAAAATCTGATAAAAAAAAGTATCATGCTTCTATGAAAAGTCGGCAAAAGCAAAGGCAAAAAATACTTTTGAAATGCGCAATTTTACGCAGTGATCGAATTTGCCGGCATGAGTCAAACGAAAATTCTTATCGGTTTTTATTTTATTTATTCATTTAAAAATTTATTTTTGCTTTTTGTAAAAATCTTTATAGAAAAAACCCGTTTTAAATAATTTTCCAAAGCATCAATGAAACTGTTTTTTTTATCAAAATTTTACACTATGAACAATGAAGCAGGGAGATGTTTTTGAGAGCGAGAGTGGGTGCCGCTGACATTGATAAAAGTTCAAATGAGAATTTGTGGGCGTTTATAAGAAAATACAAACAAACTGCAAATTTTTGCTATCGAAATGAAAAGCAAACAAAACCGCAACAACGACAACATTTTAGATAATTAATTTCACAATTGCGAGACAGATAAAACGCAGCAATACATGCATCCATCAGTACGCCTGTTGGCATGCACATATGTATGCAAAACAATGCTGCTGTGTGTGTGTGTGATTCATTTAAGAACAATACACGCCTGCCAGATATATCCTTGTGCCAGTTTTCAAGCACTTACACACTACATCCTGACACACTCACTCACCAACTCACCCACCCACACATATCAACAACAACACACGCAAATGTATATTATATTGATTTTTTTTCTGCTTTTTTTTTACATATTTGTTTCTCATGTGCACTCACATTTTCTGTCAACAACAAATTATAAAAAAAAGAAAAAAAAAACAATCTAATTTAATTAGAAAAAAAAGCACTCTGCTTTGGCAGACAAGATTTATTCAAGTGCAAAAATAAAAAAAAAATAACTTTCCATCATAGCAAATTCGTTCAAGGCCATTACGTTTAGGCCAAAAACCCGCAATCATGGTTAAATTGTTTGTAAAATTTCATATGAAGAACTTCAATAGAATTCGACTTTCACTGCTTTGGCACTGAAATAAAACCCTAATCAGCCCCAAAACTTTTGGTAATAACTTCAACTGTCTTGGTTCAACAAAAACCGTGCACGTGTCTCAGATTATTTTGGTTTTTGCGGGTCTCAAATTTGATAAGCCCGAACGAACACATTATCATTAATAGTGCAGACGTCATTATAAATCCTTATAGAACGCACGATTTATTAACTTTGGGTTTTTCTTTTTCATTTTTTTCATTGTACTAAGGGTAAGCTGCAAACAGATAATACGATGCGTGACTCGCCCTCTGACTGTCAGTCAGTCTGTTTGTCTTTATCATCAACATTCTTCAAGAGTATCTATCAGCTACACTAGGCCATAGATTATTGACAGTTTATTGTTGCTATATTTTGGCATTGTGTGCAAAAGTTCAATTACCTTGCATGAGTTGCATAAAAGTAACAAACGAGCGAAAGACAAAACATCATTTGTTATGGTTGTGCCAAGTAAGTAAATGATGGCGCGTTGAGTGCTAATTGTGTCAACTCGGGATCGAAGACAGACACATAAATCATGCTGTCATTGTCATTTGCATTTGCATTTGCCAACGGCTGTTCGATAGT
The DNA here is from genome assembly GCA_037044515.1 of Phortica magna. Taxonomy (NCBI): domain Eukaryota; kingdom Metazoa; phylum Arthropoda; class Insecta; order Diptera; family Drosophilidae; genus Phortica; species Phortica magna. The sequence goes on along the minus strand of JBAMBP010001969.1, from coordinate 137,596 downwards.
TCAAGATAATTGACAAAAAAAAATATTAATAATTATATTTAACACACACAAAAATATTATAAACAATCAGTAATGATGAATAATTATTATAATTATTATATGATGACGAAGCATTTTATAGATCCCTATTTTTTAGCAAAAAGTCTACAATTAAAGTTTCTGTACTCAAATCTATCTGTGATAAGTTGGCTAACTGACTGAAAGTATCTTAACTATCTCTATAAAATATCACTGTGCTTATTATTTATTTATAATTCTTATTTTCGTATAACTATTTTCTAATAAAATTATATTTATTAATTTTTCTTTTTCATTGTCTATCAAGTGTCACAAAAAACTCTGCATATCAATTAGTAATGAATTTAATTATTTAACAAAACCAACTTAAGACCTTTGAACAATTTTAAAACCATTTCCATGCTTTGTTTATCAACAAGCGAAGATAAGACAAAATCATAGCTCACGCACACACAACTTGACACAATCAAATGTGAGATAAACAGCATAGCAATGCCGCAGTTTTGTTCTTGTCTTCTTAGGGTTAACTTTACTTACAAACCATGTACTTTTAGCCGCAATGACATGGCAGATAAAACGATGTATTTGAATTGAAACTTAAAAAGCAAATGTGCGTGACTTTGTAGTCAAGCGTCAAGTAAATAATGCAGATTATTTCATAATTTTTACTTAAAAAAAACTAACAGAAAAATAATAATAATAAAACATATAAAAAAAAGAAAAACATATTTAAAAGGCCGTGCAAAAAACAAAATTGCTTAGAATGGCATTAAGCACTGAAATAAAATAAAACGGGGGCGTTCAAAGCAAAGTAAAGCAAAGCAAAGAAAGCAACTCATTTGAGTAAAAGTAAGAAATAAATATTTTACGTGACGTTTCTTAATTTCTGTTGATTTATTTAATCAAATATTACATTTTTTACATACATTTATTTGTTTGTAATGAATTTCTTTACATAATTGAATTGAAAATGTTGCGTGGTCGTTGTCAAGCTGACACTTTCGTTCGCTGAAGTTGTTTCTTTCCTTCATTCACTCATTCAATTAAACTGTAAGTAAAATGTTAAAAATAAAACACAACAACAAGAGTAACAGTAACAACAAATTGTGTGTAGGCAGACAATGGCCATGTAATGGTTTATGATTGCATATTTTTATGTAATTTTTGTAACTTTCTTTTGTCCAATTTAAGCAAGAAACAAACAAGTATCTATACATGAAAGTGTAGCACATAAAACAACAGCAAAGCAAAATCGATTTAAAACAGATGATTTGACATACCATACAACATAAACATTACGACAAAGACGAAGGCACGACTGCTCAGCGCAGGACATGATTTTTGTTTGCATTTTTTTTTTTTGTCTTCTGTTTGTTTGGTTGTCAGCTACCATAATATCTCAACGGCACAGTTGAGAGGCATAGGCATATTTCACAGACAGTTAAGATGTCTACACTCAGATAGCGTACAGCGCAGAGTAGCAAACTTTTTCATTCGGGGGTGGTTACAGCACACCATAACCTCAATAGGACACAGCAAGGACATGCACACACTTACATATAAATACATACATACATACATACATATAAGAAAAAGAAGAAGATGCACGAAATTTGCGCACTAAATTTGTTGCTGTCAAATTTTCGCACAAGTGTTGCGAGTAAAATTCGACAAAACAAATAAAAAAAATAAAAACAACAACAAAACATAAAACAAAGCCAACAAGCAAAAGAATACCAACTTGGGACAACTTTGTCTTTATGTATGTATGGTATGTTGGTCCTTTGTACTTTGCTTTTGGACTTTTACTGCTATATCTTGTTCTAGAAAACAAAACGCAAAAGAAAACAGAAAAAAAACGCACAGTGATATTTCATTTGTTCGGCGACTCCTTCCCCGGCGCCTGATGAGTATTTAATGAGCAAATGATTAGCGTATTTTGTGCGAATTTTACTTCGAAAATTTTCTTCCTTCACACTTGAAAAGTCGTACAAAATTAACTGTTAATGATTTGTCAGGACAAGTTTTCATTATTGTTTGTAATTTATTTATATATTTTTATGTTTTTATGTAATTTTGACAGAAATTTGAATAATATTGTATTTGTTGTTTATTGTAATTTTGAAAAATGAGCCGAAATTATCTCTACTTAGTAATTAACTGCGATTGACAATCAAAAAATTTCATTGAAGACTGTTTTCTCATAGAACGAACGACTTTTAATGAAATGATAGGACAGCTAACGATAACTCATGGGACGTTAAACAAACAAATGAAAATATTTGTATACTTAGTCAGATTAACAATAGAATGAATCAAGGCCAAGTCGAACACAAATAAATAAGGCTTAGATTAAGAAAATATGAGTCGTTTATTTAGTTTGTGAATTAAAAATAGTTGCACCAGAAAAGTGTCATCGAACCTCTTTTAAAGGAAACGCTCTGTTATTAGAAATAACAGAGCGTCTCTTTAAGTTTTTTTCCTCTGATACTAAGCATAATTATATGTTGTGAAGAAGAGAGACTGGAGAAACTTTAAGAACTTTATCTTGAAGAAAAGTATTTTCCGAAATTTCATTTTTTCCATAGTCACCAATGATAGTTTATACTAGTATGTGTTAGAAACCAAGCAAAAACTTTTACAAACTGAGTTCAAATATTCTTTTTTTTAGTGTACATTGCTTAAGATATTCGGGTACTTGTTTATTTGCGCTTTGTTGTTTTTCAGGTTTTTAATGATCATTCTCAAATATCAACATTTATGACAAACATAATACATCATCATACACAGAAAGTGCAAAAGGCGTTTAAGTTTAGAAAATAAAACAAGAAAAGTAAAAACTCACACGCTTATCATTCGAAGCATGAGCTTTACTTGCCATATCTTGGAACAATTTGTAAATTGCACAATTTTGTTCTTTTAGTCATACAAGGCAATCGAAAAAACGAAGAATCATTATGAAACAATGCGCTTATAATGCCGTGTTATATACAAAGACCAATCAACTTCTTTCAGCGCTTATCAGCACTTGGGGAAAAACAATAAGAAATATATGTACTTTAGATTAAGTTTTTTGTTGATTTTTTTCGACGCTACTTTTGCTGATAGACAAGAAAAATAAACGTAATAAAATGTCAAATGTGCTTTGACAATTGTTATTGATTGAAATAATACAAAAAAAAAAGTATATTTTCTACCATTTAATAGGCCAATAGAGTTTAAGCCATGCGTTAAGCCAATTAGACTTTAGCCAAGCAGAAACACTCAAATGAAAAATGAATATAAAAATGCACTAAGAGATGCGCTCAAAAGTATAACAAGTAACATTTAAAAGGATACTGACCTTTTTATTTTGCGTTTGTTTGTTTTTTTTTTTTTGTTGTTATTTTTTTTTTTTTTTTTTGTTTTCGGCTATTTTGTTTTTCTAAGTCGTTGTTGTAGTTGTTGTTCTTTCTGTGGTTGTAGACGGTTTAGCCAACAATATTTAAGAATATTTTTGTGCACAATTACAACTGCAAAAAAATAAGAGTAGACAAAAAAAATGAGTGCGGCGTCAACAGCGACGTATAACATAAACTAAAGCTTAAGCTGAACGTCGACTGCGACGTCAACGACGACGTCGATTTTAGCAAAGCAGCGGTGTAACAAAAAAATGTTTACTAGAATCCTTTGCAAACACACACACATAGTAAAGTAAATAAAACACACAGTCAAAAGCAAAAGAAAAAACACAAATTGTCTCTCTCTCGTATTGCAAATTGTTATTGTTGTTATTTGCTTTGAAAATGTTCAGCAGTTTTGTTGTTGCAAATAGTTGACTTTGCACAGAGCAAACCAAAAGGAATTTTTTTTTGTTATTATTGTTGGAACTTTTTTATTATAAAGTTTGCACACGCGCTCTTCTGCGTACTTTCTCTCACTTGTCCTTTTTAGTTAAATTTTGGGTGGAGATGCTGATGCTGCTGTTGTTGTTGTTATTGTTTTTTGCTTTTACTTAACTGATGCTGATGCTCTCTAATGATACACGCAGCGCGCCCTCATTGATTTTCTTTTTTGTGTTTTTTCTGTGTTTTTGCTTTGAGAGAGCGCGCTGAAGACCAAAACAGAGCGAGCAAAACTGAGTTTGTGCTTGGTACTTCTTGTTTTTTTCGTAAATAAAAAAAAGTACGCTTGTACTGGATTTTTTTTTTTTTTTTTTTGCTGTCTTCTTTTCGACTTATGAGCTACGCGGCTTTTTATTAGCCTTCGTTGTTGTTTTTGTTTCTTTTTTGTGTTTTGTTTTTTTGTTTTTATTATTGGTGCTTCTGATAGGAATTTTCACTTGTGCCACTTTAAACAGGTTTCTGCAATGCGGAATTTTACGCGTTTAATGTTTTTTTTGTTTTTTTATTGAATTTCACAAACTTAACAAAAACATCAAATTTTTACCAAAACATAAAACTATTAAAAAAACACTTGTAATTTGCAATGCTTGGACAACATTCGGTAAACAGTTAAATCTCTTTTTCGTTGTTTCTCCACTAACCGCCAAACAGTTCACTAAACTAGTCAACGTTTTTTCAAATCAAGAGTGATGCGGCTTTTGCACTTTTTTATGTTCACTGCTCCCTTACACATTCCTACGAATTATTTTGGTTTTTTTTTCCTATTACGTCTCTTCTCTTACAACGCTGCTCTTTCCCTTCTTCTTCTTAAACTACTTTTTTTTCTTACTTTTTTTTTTGTTTTGAGGCTGCGCTGGACCAAAACGCGCTGCCAACACACACGCACAGACAGACACACACACGTAGCTACCAAATTCTTTGCTTCTGCTGCCGTTGCCGCTGCCGTTGCCGCTGCCGTTGCCGCTGCCGTGTTGTTGATGCTGTTTGTGTTGTTGTTATTGTGTGGGGCGAACCGGTTTTTGCACTTCACTTTGATTTTTTTTTTCTTTCTTTCCTTCTTCTTTGTCGGCGCTGCACAAATATTTATCTTCTAACACTCTTTTTGTGTAATTGCTCAACAGATAATTATTTGCATTTTGTTAATGCATTTATTTAATCATTTCTTTCACATGCACCGTTAGAATTTTTATAATATTTCTTTTACTCTTCACTCATATTCTTGCCAACTTAATAGAAGTAACACTCACACGAACGTATACGCGCTGCGTGCGCAATAATCCACGAACCGTCCCGTTTGAATGCTAAAACTCGAAAGTGACAAGAATCTTGTCGGTCGGTATGGCAAACGCGTTTAAAAACTGATTTTTTCCTGCCATCGCTTGGAACGTAATGAATGGCACTGAAACGCATTAAAGTATTTTATGTCGTTCGTCGCTTCACTACAACATAAGTCACAACATGACTCTTGTTATGACATGGAACAACGGCAATTGAAACACAAAACGCTTCAACATTGCAACGCTTTAATGCTGTAGGCATGTTTATAGTAACATAAGGCAAGAAATGACGGCAGTGCTTGTAACTGGTAATAAATTTTGTTGTACGGGTTTTCTTACAACAAATGTAACTGAAGCGAATAAAGGGTGTTGTTTGCTGTTTATATTTTGACTATTGAAAGCGTTTATACTACATACAAATTCCGCCAAGCAAAAGGCAACCGAAGCCATCATGTTTTGTAAAAGAAGAGAAAATTTCCCCAGGTAAATTGAGAAACTCTCACATGTTGTGAGCGCACCTGTTCGTTTTTTGAGCGAAATCCCAAAGTGTGAAATGGAGTAATTTGATATGAGAGCATTACCCACATTGTTGTTGTTTGGCTTATGAAAACTGAGAAAGCAAAAAGTCCTTCTTCATGAAGCGGTCACTTTGCCGGTTGGCTTTGCTTTTAAGGTGTGCAGTAAAGATTATCAAAAAATAACACGAGTGTTATGGTAAAAATGATATTAATATTTAGTAAAAAACTTTTGTGCCTCGAATTGTAACACAATTAAAAGTATAATAATTTATTTATTTATTTTATATATGTTCAATTTTCTACGAAAAACAAGTTCTCATTATTGGCTTCTCTCACATATTACACCATTCAACATACAAAATGTGTTTTTTATAATTTTACTTTCATAACAGTCTAGTTTCATTGCCATTGTTTCACTTTACGCCTTAGTGCGGTTTTCTTCTGAACTTCAAAAAAAACTGTCACCCGCGATTTTGAAGCGTTTTTAAATTAGGCGCGTTTTTAAATTATTCTTGTGATTTTTATGCTATGTAAATTATATGCTCAACCTGTGCATTTTTATACAAACTGAATTATCTGTCAAAGATAATTAGCGATAAGTAACACAGAAAAGTGACAACAACAAAAATTAAAAACAAAACAAAACAAAACACTTTCGGCTATGTCGCACGTTTGATACACTTTTGCCAATTGCTCACTTAAGAGAAATGAATAAAATTAAATAACATTAAACAAAAAATGCTGAAATGCTTAAAAACGCAAATCAAACATTCTAAACATGTCTTTAAACTAATTAGTCTGATAAAGTCAAATGAATGTCATCTATAGATTAGATTAGGTTCATCTGGTTGACATATCTTGGCCGGATGTCATCTCTAGATCCATAAAATGTAGCAAATTCTTTGACAAAGTTAAAACTCCATTCACTTTTTGCAAAGCATCAGAAAAAACAACTCCGTCGCACACCTGAGTTAGCCCAAAGGCGAAATCCCGTAAAATGAAAAACTTGTGCTATAAAAACTGTAAGTAACAACAACAACAATCGAAAATTGGCACAATGACCAAAAAATGGCCGCAAGTATTTTCTTTCTTTTTTTTCACTTATTTTGACAAAGATTTAGCAAAGCAATGGGGAAAACTTAGGTGGCAAAATAAAGCGAGATATTTTCAAATAGTTATTACCTTCATCCCAAACGCCTAGCCATCCAACCAACCAACCAACCGCCCACAAAATCGCATTTGGCCTTACGTGTCCAGCAATGCCGTCATCTTACGTCTTGCGTGACCATTGAACAAAGCACGAAGGAATGTCAAAGAGCAAAAGAAATGAGAAATTGTTCAAGTGCGCCGCGACAAGTGCAGAAACGTGTGAGACGTAAAACGTAAGCATAGAAATAACTAATGTTAGCACTAGCGCCTATCACCCTCTCTCTCTACTGAACTCGCTTGTGTGAGCATTACTTGCTGGTTTTGTGCAAAGTTCGTCGGTTTGTCCCACACACACACACACACACACACCCACATGGCGTACGCCCGATGGGAATTGTAAGTGACCCAGAACTTGTCACGCCACTAAGAAAAGTCGTTGTCCCTTTAAGGGAATTTTCGTTTCTATGTGTGCGTCTGTGTGTGTATGTGCAAAACAGTAAGGTAATTTTTTGTTTGTGGGTTTCTATATTGTTTATAAGTATATGCGTTACTTACTTGAATTTGTGCTTGTAGGGGGAAAATGTTAAGCAGTGTTTTGTTGTTGCAAAAAAAATCGCACACTCTCAATTTTTAATTAAACTTGTTAACAATTTTTGTAGAATATCAACGCTCATTATTATTTCTCTTATTTATTTATTAAAACGCAACTGATTTCATGTTGATTATGAAAAAGTGATAAGCACACTTGTTAGTATTATCATTGTTGTTGTTTACATTTTAAATAAAAAACGAAAATATAATTCATTGTTTATTATGTTTTTTTTTACAACCAAAAATATTTGTTAAACACGAACATGAAAGGCAGCGACAGCGACAGTCGCAGTCGCCGTCGCCTTATGTTGACTCTGCTTGCATTGTGCATGGTTGGCAACACTTTGTCTCAACACACAGTCTGCTTGCCTTGCACTTTGTTTGTTCATTACATATTGTTTAACTTGTCTAACAACGCAAAAGAAACAAAGCAAAGAAAAGTAAAAAAAAAAGAGTAAAAAACATGTTGCGTTGCCTTTTGACCTCACCGGAAAACGATGCATGTAGTGTTGTGTTATTGAGGGGTCGTGAGGGGGTATGCAGCTTGTGGTGAAAGAATCGCATTGGTTGGCAGTTGTGGTTGCTTGCCTCTTATCGGTTTGAGTGCAGACTGCGTGTGAATCTTTGGTGCAAATTTATCATATTTATTATACAGCAATGTTTTTTTTTCCAATGGATTTTAAAATAAATATTAAAAAAAATTATTTTAAAATATAAATATTTTTAGCATGTCTGAGTTGCATTGCATTTTTCATTAATTTAAAAAATTACACTTTTGTTTATAAACAAATTTTATGTTTTGCATTAAAGAAAAACGAGAAAAAAAATCGATTTAAAAAAATTCCATATGAATTTTAATGAATTCTTTTAATTTAAAGTTAATTTTAATAAATTTTATCAATTCGTTTTTGTTGCTCATCTCCTTCAGTGTTGCAAAATTTCATAGTGATCCTTATTATGTAATGACTTTATGATATACCCTATAAAATCAAACATTCTCATGCTCATTAAAATATCACACAGCATATCAAAGATCTCCAACAATAAAAGGCTGACAACTCATAATGAGCTCAAATATATATAAAACTACATTAAAATAAAGTGAAAACATCCATGGTTCATCCTCAAGGTTCCAAGAGAAGTGTATTTTGTTCTTAAAATGTGCCATAAAGGGAAGTCCATCCAATGCAGAAAATATTCTGTTAATAAAGAATATACATATAAATGTTATTAACCAATTAATTGTTAACAGAAAAAAAATTTTTTAATAATAAAAAAATCGTTAATTAATTTTGTAGCGTATTTGAAGTACTTACAGTCGCTACATAATTTTATTTTTGTTTTACTGCTTATTTTGGTTCACTGAACTTTAATACATTTTTAACTTATTTTTATGAGGACTTTACTTCACTCATTTACTCAATATTTTTTGTTATTATTAATGTTGTTGTTGTTGTTGTTGCAGCTCCACAACTTTTACTCATGGCCCAACCAAGTATTTAAAAAAAAACGGGTTTAGTTAAGAGAACCGTACATCTTTTTGAAAGTGAGCACATGCATAAAAAATATGCAACAACAAATCGAATCAATAAATAAATAATTTATTAAAAATTACATGCTTTTTTCCACGCCTTGCATGAATATTGGAAATTATTTCCGGTAATTGTTGAATGAAGCTGAAATTTACACTTGCCTCATGTGTAAGGAGTTTGCTACTTGACTCCCTTTTAAAGATAAGATAACAACAGCAGACACACACACATACACATACAATTTTCAGTGCATCAGCATGAACTTTGTTAATACAGATATGACACGCATAAGCAAAACATCAATTTTCATTATGTCGTTGCCGAACAGACGGAAACGGATGTGTCAATGACCAAATTGGTTGTGGTCAGGCATGTGTGTGCCTGTGTCTGTGTGTGATTAGCTGTAATTAATAAAAGCCTGAAATTGCATTTGTGTTTATTGCATTAATCATAAAATGTCTGTCAACAATTTGCTAACCAAGCGCTGAAAATTGCTGATAAGAAGCTTCAAAACAATGCTTAAATTAAAAGAACAATATTCAAGCTCAGCAACACTTTCACTAATTCAGATAATAAGCTTGGCCGTCTGCGCTCCTTTACCATACAGACCCCGCACCCCACCGACACTGCATCTTGTCTAAGTCAACTATGTACAACTGTGGTGGAAAAAATAGTGCTGCCAATAAAAGCTTACGTCTTTGAGACCAAACACAAAAACACACTTTTCATTTGTTATATTTGCAATTGATTGGCAAAGGGCAACACCTTTCTTAGGGTTCCTTGTAAAATTATTAACTTTGCTGAATTCTACAGTTTAGTTGAGCTATTCCTATAAATTCACCCCCCTAATATTGAAACTATCTTAGGAAAATTCGTTTAAATGATATGTAAAAAGGATATTCATATTCATACAATAAAAAAAAAACAATATAAACATTTTGAGTATTCTGTTTTTTGCTAAATAATTATTGATACTTTAAGAGTTGAAGATAATTTTTGCCGAAAGAAAAACATTTTAAATTTATCGAGTTATGATTCTGCTAAGTGAAGCCCAAAAACTGCACTAATGATTAGGAAAGACGTCTTATGGTCGGAACTAAAAGAAAAAAATTGTTATTATATTAAGAAGATTCGTTTAAAAATTGGGGGTGATTGGATGATTAGAACTGGAGATATCAAGTCAACCAGGTTGAAAAGCTCATACAATCTTTTTAATCCAATAATTTGTAAATTATTTCAAAATTTTCAGAAGAATCGCAGGTGAGCAACAGACGAAATCTCATCAAAATCTCACCAATGGGTAAGGGGAGAGAGTTTTGCTATTGGTCTAAATGTCAAAGCAAAAAAACTCATATAATCAATAGACAGCTCCTTAGCAACAACATCATAATTATCATGTTGAACATAATTATATGAAATATTACCATTTTTTACCACAATTGTATGTGAAAGAGATAAACTCGAATTCATATCTTGTTTATGCAATTTTCACTTTCCGCCACTGATAGTTTTTCTAACCGAAATTTGCATTTCATGAATATTTGAAACACATTTTTTTCTTCTTTCGCGCAACTTTGTAACTTTGCTTCGTACTTATTTTTGTGCAACAACCACAAGTCTCCGTGTGTTGCAACAACAGACAACAATTCATTATGGCGAAAAAGAAGGAAAATATCTGTCAAAAGTGGGCGTGGCATGTTTGTTGTCGTCTTCGCTGTTATTCGTTCGCTTGCCTTATTTTTATTTTTTTTTTGGTATTCATACACTCATCAGTCAGTCAGTCAGGTAGTCTGTCAGTTAGTAAAAATGTTGCCAAAGTGTGCCAACAACAATTTTTTATCTATCTCTCTCTCTCTTTAGTCCCCTATCTTTGCTAACTACATTTTTTTGCCAGTTTAACTAAATAAATCATGAGGTTAGTGAGGCATGCAACGTGTTGCATACAGCATACTACAAACACAACAACAACAACAACAAAGATGAAACAACAACTTTGTGTGTGTGTGTGTGTGTGTTGGTATTTTAAGCAACTTTTCAAGTTTTCGACAGCACACTTGGTCACTTTCACTCTTAGCAAAGGCGATGCTGCCAGCAAACTGAAAATAAAGGAAAACAAAAACAAAATAAAGAAAAAATTTAAAATTTTATAAAAAAGATCGCCCACGTTATGCCTAGTTTAACTTGCCAGTACTTCATAATCATTAAAATTATCTGTTATTGCAATCTTCTTTAGCATTGTCAGCATCATCATCTTCATCATCATTATTATGTATTATAATTATCATCAACATTATTGGCGCATGGCAAATGTTTGATTTCCTGTTTGTATAGTTGTTGTTATATGTAAATTCACTTCGCTTTGATCAACTGCAAATAAGTTTTTGATTTTATAAAAATAAACTACATTACCACACCGCACCGCACCTCTGCTCAACATTTGCCGCTCATCATTATCCAATGCGCTGCACTTTTGTCAATGCTTTCAAGTCCCGCGGGAAAAAGCTTCTTCGCGCAAACACTACGCCTCCCTTCGCCGCACTTCTCTACTCTTCTCTTCACTTGACTTTACTTGACTTTGTGCCGCGCACATATTTTATGCACAACAATTTTGCCAACATTTGCCTTCAAGGTTGTCTCAAAGCGCTTCAGTTTACTTATTTACATGAGTACAGTTGCTACCATAAGCACCTCTTCCCACTTCGTTCCTCGACTATCGCTTCGCCGTATCATATTACTGTATCACTGCTGCAGTTGTTGTTGTTGCTGTTGTTGTTGTTGCAAGCATGGGGAATTTTCCATGAAATTGCCTGCAGGCTGCAAATGCACAAAAAAAAAACCAACAACAAATGCTTTTCGCTTTGTGTGCTCAAAGAGTTAGCGAGAGGGTAAACTGAAACTGTAATAAATATTTGAAATTAATGCAAATAAAATGTGTTGTTGACTTTAGCATTAAAAATGTTCAAGTAAATGCGCTTGCATTGCTTCTAGAAACATAATTTTGGCTTTTAAAGTAAAAAAATCGTCACTTTAAAACAAGAGTGCTTTGTTTTTGTTCAAGCATGTATATGCATTTCGCTTGCACACCTTCTATTGCATTCTGCGCGCCTCTGTTAATACGCTGAAATATCGTCCATCGTCGCACAGTGGCGTAATTATGTTATGCGCTCCGGGGACCGTGGCATTTTGCGCGCGCTGCCGCCTTATTGTTACGCCACTGACTTTTCGCATGTCGGCATATTTCACATTGTCTTCACTTGAATTTCTCAAGACTTTGCGCTTTGCCGTTTTCCGTTCGTCCTTTGCTGGCACCATAAATTCTAAACGATGTCACTTATTCACTGCGCCTCTCACTCACACTCATGCTCAATCAGTCGGCAGTATCGTTTATCATGTTCGGTCGCACAGCATGTTTGTCGTCAATGCTTTAGACACGTTTCTTTCTTTCTGTTTGTGATGATCATTGTTGTTGTTGCTGTTAGTTTTGTTGCTGTGTACGCTAGGAATGTTCCACTACGTCACATCACATGAAATATTCAATTAAATCGAATAAGCTGTGGTTTTCTTCTTCTTTTTTCATAAAAAAAAAAACAAAAGAAACAACACATAACAACAAAAAACCGTTTGAAACTTATTGGATTTGTTATCACGTGACTGCGAGGTAGTGGCAGTTCCCAAAACGTGCTTCAACGTTAATAAATAAAACAACAACAACAAACACTTACTTGCACATTAAGTATACGCCGCGTGCGAAATATCAAATTAATGCAAGAAGCGTTTAGTAAAATATTTAAACAGTAACAAAATTGTTGTTTTAGCATATTTTGTGCCCTTTTTATATTACATTTTATTTATTTTTTGATTTAATGAAAAAATTCAAACTCTCATTTCAACTCAAAATGTGCATGTCCTTGCAATGTTGAACGTCCTGCTTGATATGCTATGAATTGCAGGTCTAAGCAGTAAGCAATACAAACAAGATTTTAATAATATGCAAATGATGCAACCGCCAGAGTTGCCAGGCGTTTGTGTGTGTGTGTGTGTGTGCATCAAGAATTCATTTTTGCCACGTTTCGCATGCTTTTGCAAACTTAGCGCACGCTAACACTTTAGCCAAGCATGTCCTGCATACATACATATATATATTTGTACACACACACGCACACTATCTCTTTATGCGCGTCATCATCTCTACTATTATTTTTCTCACACAAATAGTCGAGCACTGCACAAGGAAACACTTCGAGCACTGATTATGCAAAAATGATTGAGTATTTGCCTTTGAGTGTTCTTATTGTTGTTGTAACGACAGTGATGATGATGAAGTTGGTAATGATAATATGTGTGTGTGTGTTTGTGTGTTTGAAAGAGTTTGCTTAAGTTTGCGCTGAGCAGGATTTATGCCGCCCACACTTACAGCTAAGCTTAGCTTATTTAAGCTCTTGCTAAATTGCTTCCTTTCATGAAGAAAATATAAAAAAACGTCAGTCTCAATAACTTTGGAGAAATTGTGTCATTTAAATAATATCAAAGCTTTGTGAATTTCTTATTATGCAATACATTTTTTTTTAAATTTGTTTTCAAAACTTTACTAAAAATAATTAAATAAAAAAATTAAATAAAAAATTTGACAAGTTATTTTACCGCAGTTTAAAAACTGAAGTAATTTAAAAAATATATAAATATATTTCAATCAAGACAAAATATTTCATATAGATTTGTGCGAATTTAATTTAAAATTTTTTAAAAGAATTTTTTGTGTATTAAAAAAAAGAAAAAACGCAATAAAAATAAATTAAAAAGTCAAATAAATTTAAAATATTTTTTTTTAAAGTTCTTAATAATTTTTGCATTAATGGCACATGTTTTTCTCTTCTATTTTAAAGTTTATCGTTATAAAAATTATTTTTAAGATTCTTTTTATTTCACACACACAAACTACAACAATTTACTTATCCTGCCAACAACAACAACAACACATCTTTAACACTTTTCCGGCACAAATTCACATTTTGTCACAAATCAATTGAATTGCTGTCGAGCACTTGATGCGCTCAAGCCTCACAAACGACTAAAAAACCTTTGCCCACCAAAAAATGTATTCCAATATCCGTCAGTCACATGCAAATCTAAGATATGAATATGAATATGCATGCTTACTGCAAAAGTATATAGATAGAAAAAAAAAAAATGAGAAGTAAAGTGAAGTGAAGACAATTGAAGGCTTTGAATTGCTGATCTTGACACTTTTTACTTTTTCGTGCTTGCATACATTTTCATAAATGAAGCCAAAGGCAAAAGTTGTGCATACCAACTGACACTGTCTCATAATTATGTTCTGTGCGCTTCATAAAAAAACCAACAAAAACAACAGCTCAGAAAATGTCTCCTTCAATGAAATTTTAGCTAACCAAACTGCATTTCTCTAATGTTACATAAACGATTAAGCAGAAGGCGGAAAGAACATCGCATATACATGTCTATAAGTGTGTATGTATGCAATATACATATGCTACAATACATAAGACTTAAAAATATATAAGTATTTAAATTGAAATTCTCACGAAGAAGGCATCAACAAAACTGAGCTAAGCAAATTTATGCGAAGAACAAATTTTTAAAGGTGAATTTAATGCATTTTACTTACTGGGACAACTACAGTAGTAAGTGCATTGAACGACTTTAAGTAATTTTTAACTCAAAGAAATTTTTAATTAATAGTATACAAAACTGAGCAGAATAGTTTGCCTTTTGAGAACAATAATTTTTTAAACCAACAATTTTTATTTGTATCTTATCATAACATCTCTATGTCTCTATATAAAGGACATCATACAGCAACTAACCAGACTTTGTCCATTTCTTCCATTTTCTAACTCTTCAATAGTACAGTTACTTAAAAAATACAGTGTGCCATTGCAAACATTAATTCGGCAGAGAATTTAATCATCTCTGAAACATTTCGATTACATTTCCCGAGGGCTTACTGTACACTTATTGCCGAACAATATGATATTCTCTCTTTCCCACCTCCGAAGTTTAGAATTCGGAAAGAACTTAGGGCCAAACAAGATTTCGTGTTACGTATCTAAGTCTCTCTCTGTCCCTCTCTCTCTCTCTTGTTGACTCTTCTCGTTTTCTCTCCTTTCTTCAGAACCGATCTTTAATTCGAAATCTATTAAACGAACGCCGTCTTTGAAACAAGCCCGCTATGCAATGAAACGTTATTCACATATTTACGAAAAAACAAAAAAGAAATTAAATTATTATTAAAACTTTCAAAGACACCTTGAGGCATACACCAAAAATATGTGTAAAGGAAAAAATTAAATCGAAAAAAAAAATTAAAAACCAGAAAAAAATAATATTGCCGCCTTAAAATGTGCTGAGCTGTGCATTTAACGGTAAACTTTTTTTTTATTATTTTTCTTTTGTGCTTTATTCTGATAGCAAACTTTGCTGGCAGTTCATTTCGACCGAGTTAAAGATACTTTTGCCTCATGTTTCGCGTTGCTTGGTATGCGCAACAAAGTGTTTTCGCACAAGGAATGCGAAACGAGTCAACAAAAGACGGGAAATGGCTTCAAAATGCCAAAATACTTGAAAATAACAAAGCCAGTGTTGGTAAATGTCAAAATTCTTGACGAAAATAGTTTTAATACAAACTTTAAACCCTTAAAGCAGACATTTCGGCTTGCTGACCGTACGTCACTTGTTACCACAGCGATATCTATGAGTGTAGCTTAACAAATGAACAAACTGTATGCAAATAACATGTCATGGTGTTAGATACAAATACATACAACATATGCGAAAAGCAACTGATTTCGACAAACAAGCCGTTGCAAAGCACGCAAGCCTATAATTATTCAGCTTACTCGTCTGCCAGCCAGCCGGCCAGCCAGACAAACACAAACACACACATGCACACGCAGTTAGATAACATGACTACAATTCGTAGAATAAACAGATTTTGGCATTAGTTACATTTGGGTCACAGGCTCAAACACACACGCACACACACACACACAGCCCCCCATACATTTGACCATAGACAGTTGAAGCATTGACTTAAAAACAGCTTAATTGATATACACTCGAGATTTTGTCACAATCACTGACACTGACCATTGCCCATTGCCATTTGAGCTCAGGTCTCATGTATCTACACACATATACACAGATATAAAAGTACGTCCTATTAAGTGGCCACTTTTTATCAAAATGAGTTTATTAATAAAATAATTGTGCAAGTTTTTTCTCACACTCATTGCGAACGTGATTTCGGCGACAAGTATCGCATTACAATTGCAAAATCAAAAAAAAAACTTAAACTTGGCATTTTTGGTCATTAATTTGTCTTTTAAAAATTCATCAGCAATGAGAAATAAAATAACGGATGTAAGTAAATGAACGACTAGAATAAGATTACACCGGAAGTGCTCAAACCATTACCACAATTACGTATACGTTTATATACATTTGATAAATTGAGTTTGAAACAGTTTTGCGATCACTCCTCACTGCCGCTTAAGAGAGAGCGAGAAAGTTAGTTCAAAAACTTGGCAGCACTGGTTACTGACCAGTTAACAATACATTTACAATACTCCTCAAACTGGCATTGTATCTGCTGGCTGCAGTGGCTTTCAAACCACAGCGTACCTAATCATTACTATTAGCAAACTATTGAAACATTTTCTATGCTCAATTAAGAGTAAAAACATGATTGAGCTGAATTATTATTTGAGCATTAATTTTCTTTTAAATGAGTTCAAATATATTTGTACATATCTTTCTTTTATATACAGCTTAATCAGTTATATAACATTAAAGTCACTAGTTTTAAACTAATATAGTCAAAAGTTTTGTTCATAAACATTAAAAAAAACATTAGCAATAATAAAGTACAAGCATTTATTATTTTTCATCTATTTTCCAGCATAAATTGAATTCATGCCAGCGACTGCTCTAATCATCGCTTGCAGCTGGTGTAATTGTTGTGACTTTTGAACTCGTACTCTGCGTTTCCACGCCTATTTTAACATTTGTCTTCTTATTGATTGACTGAATTTTGGCTGATGTTTGTACAGTGGACGTTGCGCCTGACGCCGATGACGAAGCTGTTACAGTAATAGTTGATGGCGATGTCAATGTCGACGGTGACGATGTTGATATTGACTCCACCGCTGGTACTTTAGTAGTTGGCATAAGGTTTACTTTTCGCACAGTGAGATTACGATTAAACAATTGATTGCCCAAATGTTGCGGTATTTGCTTGAAACCACCTGACTTCAAGACAATATTTCGTATTTGCGGCTTATCAGCTCCGCCACTGCCAGTAGCACTGGACGCATTAATCAATTGTATTTTATTGCTCATATTAATTAGGCCCCCCTGACGTACGTTTGCATTTGACGGCGTCAAGCTTGTCTTTAGACCTTGTAAACTGACTGCCTTCAAAATAGTCGGTTGATCGGAACCACCGCGATCACCTTTGGAATTGGATATAACAAATTTAGCATAATGCGGCATTGTTGTCGTTGTACCGCCTGGCGTTCGTGTTAGAAGATTAGTGCATGGCTTCATCGTATTGCGATTGAGATAGACAACTTTATTATTGCCAGCATTCAAATTTGAGCCAAGTGCTGACAATGTTGTCGATTTATTGAGTATGAAAGGTTTAGCTGCAGTTGTAATAATAGTGCCGCCGCTGCCAATATTTTTTATTGCTGTCGTTGCCGGATTTGCTTCCTTGATGATTTTCTGACTTATTATCAGCTTACCGACATTTGATGAGTTACCTATTGCGTAAGAACGATTTTTATATTAAAAACTTTTCCTAATAATTAAAAATAATAAAAACCCACCTGATTTGTTATTTCCAGCGCTTGTTAATTTTGTGCGTTCGCCACTTTGCTGTTGTTGACCCTCACCAAGATTACCATCGCCATCGGCAAAAATAATTGGCATGTCGTTAATATTTGAAAGATCCACATTGCTATTGCCTGCGCCACCGGTTGTAGTTGCTGCTGTGGTTGTTGTAGCTGTAGCATTAGCAGCAGTTACATTCTTTGTCAATTGTAATGTTGTCGAACCATTTGGATTCTTAATAACAGTATATTTTTGTTGCGCTGATGGCGGCGCCGCCGTAACAAATTGTGTAGTTTGACCATTCGGCGATTTTAGTGTGAAAATTTGCTGTTGTCCAGTGGTTGCTGCCGTCGGCATTGTCTTAACAATGCTGCCTATATTTGCGCCAGCAACTGTTGTACACTGTTGCCCCGGTTTAATAGCATAAATTTTCGATTGCGGCTGTAATGCTTTCAAATGTACAAATTGCTTTGAAGGTATCATTTTTATTTGTTTAGGTGTTAATGTTGCTGTCTTGCCGGTACCAGTAGACGTTATCATTGTCGGTTTAGGTAGTGTGCCAATGGTATTAACTTTTCTAAATGTGCCACCAGCAACAGCACCACCGCCAGTTGTTACAATATTATCACTGCCAGTTGTATTAGCGCTGGCAGCAGCATCCGCTTCATTATCATCGCCTAAGATGGTTTGCATGGCCACGTTAAGTTCCTCGTTGGCATTCGCAATAACATTTTGCTTCACTATTTGTGTTTTGTTGGCAACATTTGTTGAATTCGCATTGCCCGTAGTAGCAATCAACGGACGTGTTCGTGGACGACCAACTGTTGAACAAGCACATAAAAAGCATTGATAAGTAAAGATCATCAAACAAATTTAAAACTAGAGATGTATGTTAAAATAAATGACTTTTTACAATAATTGGTTACCCTTGCGTTTAGCTGCAAATGGGTCAATAAATCTTGATTGTTTGGGTTTTGCTTGCTTGAATTCTTTAAATCTTGGACCTTGTTTTTTTTTAGTTTTGGTTTCGATTGGTGATGGGTGAGTTAATTGGTGATTAAACAATAAAATACATGTAAGTGAAAATGACATGCAGATTAATAATTGAACGCAAAAAATTTTGAACATATCAAATCATCAACTCACTGTGCGTCACGAACTTTGTCTTTGCCGGCGTGGCATCACCATCGCCGCCGTCCTGTTTACGCTTACGATTTTGTGCCAACACCTTGCCGTCAGTTAGAGCACTTTTGTTTTGTTTATAATAAGTTGAATTTGTAATCATTGAAGGTAAGCGTGGACCCGGAGGATTAGTAAGAGTACGATTAATATAATCGTAGATTTCATCCTATAAAACAAAAATAAGCAAATATTGCCATAATTTTAAATATATATATTATATCATTCAAACATACCACAATCATTGAATCGACCATGGCTTGCGTAACATTCTCAATTTTACGTCGACTTTTTGGCACACGTAACGAATCATCTGCGCATCCTACAACCACAAGCGACGACTCCGATTGCATACGCTCACGCAATAACTCCATTTCCTCTTGACTGGTGCGTGTTGCATTTTGACCGATAACAAATAGTATAGGTGCTTTTATATCCAACAAACGATCATCGGGATTGCCGCGTACGCCATTTAACGTATTGTAGGCAAAACCTATGCATATAACACAAGCAACACTCTCAGACATGGCAACTTGAAGCGCCATTGAAGCGCCGGCATTAAAGCCAACAAGTATAATGCCACGATTTGGATTCTCCGAACGTAAGTCATGTATTTTAACCCGTGTCAATGAAACAATAGTCTCCGCAACTTGTTCCATACTTTGACGCGAAATGCGATCATCTGCAAGAGTAATACAGCTTACAGTATATAAAATGACAAATATTTCATTAAAACTCACTTGAATTTGGCAAACTGATTTGCACGATTTGTGTAATTGACGACAAATTTTTGTACCAATTCTGCATACGATCCGGGATTGTGCCAGTTGTCGGCAATGTCGGTAGTGCCACCATAATGGCATTGTGTGCAAGTTGTCGTGATCTTGGACTAATAATTGGCTCCCATTGACGCTTCATGACGGGCGCAAGTAACTCTTGACTAACATTGAGCGGTCGACTGAATAGCATTTTGTCCGTCAGTGTAGGCAACTTAGTCTTCAATGTTTGCATAATATCCAAGTACGAAGCCATATAGGTAGACGGTAGATGATCCATTAAAAGTGAATGCAGCCACTGTGTTATACGTGGCTCCCATCCCACAGAAGCCAATGCTCGACGCATACGTGTCGCTGATTTGTCAACGCTGTTACGTCGCTGTATGGCCTCGTGTACACGCGATTCATTAGCCAAGCGAGCTAGTTGATCCAAATCCAAAATCCTCACGACCTTTGCGAACAGCGTTTGATGCGTGAATGTCCAGCCGATTCTGTTGGTCAATGCAAAACAATATTAAACGAAGTTCAATTCAATAGAACATTAATATCAAATTTACAACTTACTGACTTACACCCGCCTCCCAATCCTCTTCATCCGAATTCTGATTCTTTACATACTTTGCAATGCGTGCACACTCATGCATTGCCTCCTTGGCAACAATCTCATCATAACTGGGCACATTGCTGTGATTTGTGTCATTCAGCTCCTGCTCGTCTAAAGGATGTGTATGGCATGATGGACATTGCGGTGGACGACGTACAAGTACTGTACGTGCTGGCGCTAAACCGTTGCTTATATCCGACGAGCGTACTGATGTATCACGCATGTAACTATGTTCCATCTGACCAACGGCAGCGTCGCTGCTAATTTCGCCAATTGAAGAGGCTGTGCTTACCTATTAATAAACAACATTGCTTATAAGTATTTTAACAAAAGAATAATTTCAGTATGTATGTAATTAATGTTGAGGAGAAGAACAAAACAACAAAACAAATAGGTTCAATTCATAATGAGCGTTAGTGAGTGCATTGCATTTCAATATTTATATTTTAAAATATTACACTTTCATTATGGGCTCTGCCGCCCGCCGTGTGTACAAGCACTTTCGCATTTTGCGACAATGCTGTTGACGCAGACGCAGTTGCACTGCTGCTCTTTACTATATAAACCGCCTTTTTCAATATTGACTGCACTTTAGTTGTATTGCTAGCAATTGCCGCTACTGCATTTGCTGTATTTAATGGTGTTGTTATTGGTTTTGTCGTGTTTGTTTGTGTATGTGTACTACCAAGCGGTTTAACAAATGTGTTCGATTTTGTTAAAAATTCGCTTGGGCTGAGTGTAATAATCGATGGCGTTTGTGTTGATTCTTGTTCTACGGTACTCGCTACTGTTATTGCCGTCGACGCCACTGCTGGCTTTGACGACTGATGTATATTTTTTATCATATTTGCTAACAACCAAAACCAATAGCGCACGGTCTTTTAGACTATAAAAAAAATAAATACTTTGCACAATTGAATAATGCAAATGAATGTTTACTCGCACTTTTATTTTATTCTTGATAGTTTATGCATACACGTGCTTGTTTTACTTTTATTAATAATTTCGATTTGCACAAATTTCTTCAGTCCTGTGGACTAACACACCGTCGCCTGTACACTTTTTACGAAATAGCGATATTTTTCGTTTTTTCTTTTTTTTTTTCTAGCTCAAGATGGCGTTGTTGTTTCAGAGTTGCCTTAACACAATTAGTGATGACACGATTAATCGAAGAGACCGATTGGCTTTTTTTCATTCAATTAACAATTTAAATTTGGCACAAATGTTCAACTCTTTTACCATCGAAGCGATTGATCTCTAAGCCGGGTCCATCCACAACTGTTAGCGACAAAAAGATAGTGATTTTTATTAATTAAACCACTCTTACTCAGAATTGAATATTTTGTAACTTATCAAAAATTTTGAAATTTAGCATACAACAAAGATGGTTAATCGATTAATTTGATTTTTTAATCAAAATAATTATATGATTATTTAATCGATTAATGCATTTTTTTGCCATCACTAAACACAATGCCAGCAAGAGTTGGGAAAACATGGATGGAGCTATCGAATACTTCAGACTTCAAAATTGTTGATAGCATGTCGAGCACCATTGATGTTAAAGCATTTCGATCCGAACAAGTAAAAGCTAGGTGGAAAAAATTAAGAAAACATAGATACGCCAGTATTTTAAAACAAAATACAATTTGACTAATCACTTTCATGTGAAAAAAAATTAACCCCGACTGAAGTCAATACAACATTATTTATAAATATATATTTTTTTTTTACGTTTTTGTAAATATCTCTGGAAACATCGAGGGTTGCGGTCATCGATGTTTTGCCAGCTCTACACATTATTGTCTTGAATTTTGCTTCATTTCACTTTATTTTTTTAATAAATTCATACACATAGCAGCAAGCGCTGTCTATTAAACGCCCCAATTTTTTTTTTCCGTTGAAACATGGAGAACAGCGAAGAGATTTTGGAGGTGCTAGAGCGCTTCACTGACCAAAAGGCAAAACAGATACCCAAAAAACTTGACGACTACTTGGAGTATGTGGCCAAGACAGGCGACAGTGTATTTGATTGGTCGAACATCAAATATCTTTTGCGTGAGAAACTGTTGCATGCCATTAAAAACTTCAATGAAAATATTGCACGCATTGAGGACGTACCCAGCTATCCAAATGTTGATCCATTCAACTTTGAGACAATGGAAACTATGCTATTAGAACGGTTCGAACTGTTCAATGCGGCACCCTTTACTATACAAAGATTGTGCGAGTTGTTGGTGGAACCACGAAAACATTATTCCCGCATTGATAAATATATGCGCGCACTGGAAAAGAATATACTTGTTGTAACCACCGTTGGACCGGGACGCATGCGCGAGGACGAAACTGCCAATGGAGATATATTCGATGGCCTCGACGTGGACATTGAATTGGACGAACAAGAAGAACAACGAGTCATAGAAATAGCACAGAAGATATTAGTTGAAAACAAATTAAGGACTGCTGATGAGGCAACCAAACATCGGGTAACCGAGTATGAACAGGAAAAGCAAGATCAGGAGAAGCCGGAAGCTGACGAACAGCAACCAATAACGAAAAAGCCAAAATTGGCAAATGAAGCTAATCCAGAATTAATTGCAACAAAGTCAGTTAAAGAAACATTGGTAACGGAACCAAATGAAATTCTTCAGGAAAGTACTAACAAACCACAGAAACCTGATGAAAAGTTGGAAAACCTTCATTCAGAAAAACAAGTAACTGAAGAGGAGAAGAACCCGACGACAGACGATGAAGCTGTAGAAATCAATTCGGCAGCAAAAAATATTGAACAAGCGGAAATACTTGAAGATGCAGAAAATGTACATAAAAGGAATGAACACCAGATAGCAGAAAACGATGACTTAGTTGAGAATACAGGGGAAGTTTGTTTAAACACGCAGAAAGCAGAACAAACGACATGTACCGAAAAGACGTCAAACTCAATAAATCAAGTAGTAGAAAAAGCAATCGACGAAACTTCGCAGCTGCCTGATGTTGCTGCTGATCAAGAGCAAATACCAACCGAAGAAAGCCCCACTTATTCAGAAATAACAACAGAAATCGACGTCGTACCAGAATGTAAAGAAACACTTATAACAGTCACTAAGCTGGAAGAAGAAATTGTTGACGAAAATTCCTCCATCGTGGCTTCGACACTCATCGAACCCGAGAAAGAAGTTTCTGGTGAAGTGGTAGAACCAATGGAAGCAGAGGAGTCGGAGGACATTGTGAAAGACAAATCATTGGATATTGCACCTGTTGGTACAACGGCAAATACCACCATGGATATCGACCGCGATGACGTAGGTCAGCAACAAGATGAACCCATGGATGTGGGGAATGTAAAGTAGTTGAATGTTTAAAACAAACTCAATAAAATGATTAACGCAGTTAATACACATGAGGGAAATGAGTCATTTAAAATAAATTTTAAGTAGACGTTTAAGAACTTACATTGTCCTCATTGCGTTCGGCAGCCGGATCCTCTTCTGGCGGGTACTCGATGGTAGTTCCAGCACGGCTAATATCATTGTTTTGTATAAAATTTTGATAGTTCTCAAAAAACGATGTCATCTCAAAAAGGACACATTAGCACAATCAACATAAATGCGTACTTAAACACTTCATTCAACATTAAAATGCAAAAACCAAAAAAAAAAAAACAAAGTTTGCTATATGTCCGCTGCCTCTTGCTTGTTAAACAGTGTTGTCAACACGTAGCACTAGACAAAACAAATAATGACAACATATGATTAAACACCAATAATTAATTCCAGGATGGTTGTTTAAAACAATTAATATAGATTGATTAAATTTATATTTAAATAGATACAGTTTACGACCACTTTTGTTGAAATAAGCACTAATTACTTTGGAGATCAACGCCGGTATAGATTGGCTGTACTGTTAAACAGCTGTGGCTTTGTGCAGCCCTCTATATGGCATAGTGTTGCCGTACGGTTTTTGTAATGCGATTGCCACATAGTCTACTCGGCGGTAATTTGGCCGACTGCTCATGGTAAACAATAACTGAGTTGTTAACTGTCATTTAAATAAAAAGTTTACAAACGAATATTGTAAGTTTTGAATACGCTTTTTAATCATGTGCAGATATGACAAGTGAGTTGACTTATTCCTTTGCAAAAAAAAAAAAAACAAAACTAAGTATTGCATTTTGATTTTTAGCGGATAACCCGAATAAAAGTAAGCGGTCTGTATCTTTTAGCCTAGATGGATCTGACACGGATATTAATAAAAAAAACACTTGTATACGTTATTTTAAATTGAAAAAATGCTGCTTTCGTTTCCCGTTGAGAATTGGCTGCCTAATTTTTGCCACACTTTATCTGAAATTTGATATTGTTGCTCTGCTTTATTCAAATTTTCCATTTTCGGCAAAAAGTATGTAAATTATGAAAATCCGTGAAAAATGGCTAGTAAAAAGTCTTATATTAGTTTGGGATATTGCCACAGAACGCTCGCTTATTGTAATTTTCGACACATTTCTGATTGCCTTGCAACTGTTCAACATAATCATAATGTCTTTGTTGGTCTATGGCATTAATTTCGTAAGTTCATTTTAATGCGCATTATATTAAATATTTTGTCAAAAGATCTATTGACAGTATGTTCGATGCTTAATACTTACATGGCTTTGGCTTACACCCTTTTACACTGTTTGTGTAATAATCGCTTTCATCATGTCTTTTTACGCGAACATGACTCTTGTGACTGTGCTGATCTTCGTTAGATTAAGTATGTATGATAATTATCTGATTTAAACCAAACTAGTAAGTATTTTACTTAGTGTTGAAGCCATATTTTTGGTGGGCTGTTTATTCTTACTACGTTTCAAGGGAATTGCAACGGAAGCTACGAATGTAAATAAAACAAAGTACCATTTTCAAACAAATTCATCCAAAAATTTTAAAAATCCACAGGCACAGAAGAGAGTGGCCATCACTTTCGTGCTTATCAGGCCAAAATGTTTCAGGTGACTGCTAGCAGCTAGCTGAGTAGAAGAGGAAGAACAAAATAAAACGCGTTGGTTTTGAGATATTTTGTTTTTTTTCCTTTTTGTGTACAAATAAATGTGTTGATAAGAATTTAATTGTAAACAAAAAATAAATTCACATTATGGAGGAGTTGTATAAACTCGAATACCTTTCATTGGTGTCAAAAATATGCACTGAATTGGATAATCATTTAGGCATTAATGACAAAGATTTAGCGGAATTTATAATCGATCTGGAAAACAAAAATCGCTCAGGCGATGCCTTTCGCAAGGCACTGCATGAGAATGGAGCTGAATTCCCGACTCATTTGTTCAGAATTTGCAGCGAATTATTAACCTAATGCGGCCAAGTGGTGATGGTACTGGAGGCGCCGGTGGTGGCGGTGATAGTCCTATGGCCATACGAAAAGGCGATGGGAAAACGGAACAATTAACTAAAATGTTTCCTGGCTTGGCAATGCCCAATGAAGTAAACAAAAAACAATCTAAAAGCGTTCATGAAGATGACAAGAAACAATCCAAAGGTGTTGATGAAGATGACAAGAAACAAAAAGGAAAAGCCAAAACTGAACTAAGTGAAGTGGATTTGGCGATGTTAGAATTAGAAGCGTTGGCACCTGGTACTGAGCCAATAACAGCTGAGAAGAGTGAAAGTGACGAGAAGCGAACTAGTAAAGAAAGCAAAAAGTCAAACAGCAAAACTGAAAGACGACGAAGTCGTTCACGCTCCAAGTCAAAGGAACGTAGTCATCGGCGTCGAGAGCACAGAAGCAAAAGTCGCGAAAGGCGTCGAGAACGTTCACGTGAACGTGAGCGACGTTCTAGATCACGTGAACGTGTGCACCGTGATGTTAGACGACGTTCCAGATCGCGTGAACGCGAGCGTGAGCACCGTGATGATAGACGAACTTCGCGTGATAAGTATGAAGGTAGATCACGACGTGATAGGGAACGTGAACGTGAAAGGCGCAGTCGTTCACGGTCCGAGGAACGTCATAGCAGTCGACGCAATCGACGTTCACATTCAAATGAGCGAAATAGTAGTCGACGCGAAAAAATGCCACCACCTCAAGCGCCCATGGCTGATGATCCGGAAGCGGGCAAGATTTACACAGGCAAAGTGGCAAACATTGTGCCATTCGGCTGTTTTGTGCAATTATTTGGCCTACGTAAACGTTGGGAAGGCTTAGTACATATTTCACAATTGCGTGCTGAAGGACGTGTCACAGATGTAACCGAAGTTGTCAGTCGCAATGCAACAGTTAAGGTGAAGGTCATGTCGGTGACGGGTCAAAAAGTGTCGCTCTCAATGAAGGAAGTAGATCAAGCCACTGGTCGTGATTTGAATTCGTTGTCACATGCTAGTGAAGACGATTTAGAACTAAAGGATCGCAATCCCGATGGTCCTTTTAACAGTGCTCCGACATTCCTAAATTTGCAGGTAAGTGTAAATTATAAGGCTAAACAAATTAAATTATAAATGAAATTTATTCTACACAGGGAAATAACATTGACGGCGATGAACATGAATCACGCAAACGTGTTACGCGCATTTCCAGCCCAGAACGTTGGGAAATCAAGCAAATGATCAGTTCAGGTGTACTGGATCGCAGCGAAATGCCAGATTTCGACGAAGAAACAGGGCTACTAGCCAAAGATGAAGACGACGAGGCTGATATTGAAATCGAAATTGTTGAAGAGGAGCCACCATTTCTCTCTGGGCATGGTCGCGCACTGCACGATCTCTCGCCGGTGCGTATTGTAAAGAATCCCGATGGTTCACTTGCACAAGCGGCTATGATGCAATCGGCTTTGTCAAAGGAACGTCGCGAACAGAAAATGCTGCAGCGTGAACAGGAAATGGATGCGTTACCGATGAATCTAAATAAAAACTGGATTGATCCGTTGCCCGATGAAGATTCTGCGCGTAATCTTGCTGCGAATATGCGCGGCATGGGTGTTGCGCCGCAAGAGGTGCCCGAATGGAAGAAGCATGTTATTGGTGGGAAAAAGTCATCATTTGGCAAAAAGACGGACATGTCACTGCTCGAACAGCGACAATCGCTGCCAATTTACAAGTTGCGCGATGATCTTATTAAAGCCATCTCGGATAATCAAATTTTGATTGTTATTGGTGAGACAGGTTCCGGCAAGACAACACAAATCACACAATATTTGGGTGAGTGTGGCTTCACGGCACGTGGTAAAATCGGCTGTACACAACCTCGTCGTGTAGCTGCAATGTCTGTTGCAAAGCGTGTGGCCGAAGAGTTTGGTTGTCGGCTGGGTCAAGAAGTTGGCTATACTATACGTTTTGAGGATTGCACAAGTCCCGAGACCGTAATCAAATACATGACAGATGGTATGTTGTTACGTGAATGTCTCATGGAGTCAGATTTGAAAACATATTCGGTGATTATGTTGGACGAGGCACACGAACGTACAATACACACAGATGTACTTTTTGGACTGCTGAAGACGGCGGTGCAAAAACGTCCAGAATTAAAGCTTATTGTGACATCGGCAACATTGGATGCAGTAAAATTTTCACAGTATTTCTTTGAGGCACCAATTTTCACGATACCCGGTCGCACGTTTCCCGTTGAAGTGCTCTACACAAAGGAACCAGAGACCGATTATTTGGATGCATCGCTCATTACAGTGATGCAGATTCACTTACGAGAACCGCCAGGTGATATTTTGCTCTTTCTGACTGGTCAAGAAGAGATCGATACCGCTTGTGAGATATTGTACGAGCGCATGAAAAGTTTGGGACCAGATGTACCCGAATTGATCATACTGCCTGTATATTCAGCATTGCCATCCGAAATGCAAACACGTATTTTTGATCCAGCACCCTCTGGAAGTCGTAAAGTGGTTATAGCGACAAATATTGCCGAAACATCATTAACAATTGATGGTATTTTTTATGTCGTTGATCCAGGATTTGTTAAACAAAAGGTTTACAATTCTAAAACCGGTATGGATTCTCTCGTAGTTACGCCCATCTCGCAAGCAGCTGCCAAGCAACGTGCTGGCCGCGCCGGTCGTACGGGACCAGGAAAATGTTATCGTCTCTATACGGAACGCGCCTATCGCGACGAAATGTTACCAACGCCCGTACCCGAAATACAGCGCACAAATTTGGCAACGACTGTGTTGCAGTTGAAGACAATGGGCATTAATGACTTACTTCATTTCGACTTCATGGACGCGCCGCCTGTAGAGTCTTTAGTCATGGCACTGGAACAGTTGCATTCACTCTCTGCGCTCGATGATGAAGGCTTACTGACGCGACTCGGTCGACGCATGGCCGAGTTTCCACTCGAGCCAAATCTTTCTAAAATGCTAATCATGTCGGTAGCGCTACAATGTTCCGATGAAATTCTGACAATTGTGTCTATGCTTAGCGTGCAGAATGTTTTTTATCGACCAAAAGATAAACAAGCATTAGCGGATCAGAAGAAGGCAAAATTCAATCAAGCGGAAGGTAAGTCATAACATTTTCGGTAACTTGCAAATAAGCTAAAATAATTGGTTTTTTTTTTTGTCATTTTGCTAGGCGATCATCTGACATTACTTGCTGTCTACAATAGCTGGAAGAATAATAAATTCTCCAATGCTTGGTGCTATGAAAACTTTGTCCAGATACGGACACTAAAACGTTCACAAGATGTACGCAAACAATTGCTCGGCATTATGGATCGGCACAAGTTAGATGTAGTCTCCGCCGGCAAGAATTCTGTGCGTGTGCAAAAAGCAATTTGTTCGGGTTTCTTTCGGAATGCATCAAAAAAAGATCCGCAAGAAGGCTATCGCACTCTTGTCGACTCACAAGTTGTATACATTCATCCATCGAGCGCGCTGTTTAATCGCCAGCCGGAATGGGTTGTCTACCATGAGCTCGTGCAGACTACCAAGGAGTATATGCGTGAAGTGACCACCATTGATCCCAAATGGTTGGTGGAGTTTGCGCCATCGTTCTTTCGCTTCTCCGATCCCACGAAACTCAGCAAGTTCAAGAAGAATCAAAGGCTTGAGCCACTTTACAACAAATACGAGGAGCCGAACGCTTGGCGTATTTCACGTGTGCGACGTCGTAGAAATTAAATACTTTGCTTATGTATATTGCATTAATTTAATAACAGACTTGACTTTTAATATAACTAGTTACTTGTATTGTTTTTATTCAATGTCTAACCTAGTACCCTTTGTGTCCACGGAAGCGAGTTCTGTTGTCAAGCTGTATTATAAAAAAAAAAAGTGGATAATTTGAAATTGCACTCTCTTTGGCAAAAACAGAACCACTTACCAGTGAACGTTTGCACTCAAAGAAGGTATTCCGCAAAATTTGACACTCACTTGGTACATTATTGGCCTGCAAACATTCGCGCGGCGTTTTCTTATCCTTCTTGCAGCAATCGCTCTCCAATAAACACATTTTCAGATCGGCGCGTACGCCGGCACAAGCTGATGTATCAGCTAAACGCTCGTCACCCTCATAGCGCATCATTTTGTTGCAGTTTTTTTAGTTCCTTCTTTATTTTTTTGTTTAATTTATTCAGTTACTGAATCGCGCGAGTAAGAAAAAACACAACAAAGTTGTTACAAAATAGCGCAGCTGATTCGTCAGTGTTGACAACAAATGCACAACACGTGTACATGGCAATACTGCAATAAAACAGCTGTCAGTACTGATAAGGCTATATATACATATATAAAAGTCTTTTATGTAGGCGCGCGGACTGTAAACAATTTCCTGCATCAACTGCACTTCAACCTACAACAAATAATCAATATTCGGTCAGTACACGTGTTCAAACATGCCACTAGACAACGGCAACGATTTAAGTTCAAGTGCCGGCGAAGGTAATGATAAATCGAATGGTCACGCAACATCTAAAAACGGTGGCGCGTCTTCAACATCGAATGCATCAACATCGCCGCCACCAATGCCAAAGCACATACCATTCCCCGATTACTTCAACGCATCGGAACTAACCAATGAGCTGATCATGGCACTATTTACCACGGGCGCCGCTATTTTACAATTTATAAATATATATCGCACAAACTGGTGGCTACCAAATAGCAACGTTAAGAATGTTGTGAATCTCTATCAAATTGAACCGCATATGCGTGATCTTATATTGCTGATAACAACGCGTCGCTTGGGTTACTGTATAATAATTTATAGTGTCAAACATTACAAACAAAAGGTTGAAGAACATCGTTTACTCTGTACTATATTCAAGTATTGGTTCGGCGGCACACAACTAGCCATTATGGGCTATTGTGTTTGGAAGATCTATCAGCCGCACTCACATTTGCTGCTCTTCTTTCTAACCTACCCGTGAGTTGTGCTAAATATATTAAATTATGTACCGCTAAACAATTATTATTTTAGTGCTATCATCTACCTGTTGATTTTTGGCTTTCAAATGGAGCCGTTTATGCGCACAGCCGTCGAAGTGAATGGCGCTTATTTTAATGGGATGCCATTACATTGTTGCACCTCGAATGCCGCACATATACGCGAAGAGATTGAAACGCTCCGTAATGACTTCAACAAACGTTTTAAACAACTGATTTTCACCTCTGTCATGAACGCCTACTACACGGGCCTTTTGCCATGCATGTTGGCAGTGACTGTTCAGTATAATGTGATACGTGCAGCGCTTTTCATTTTCACTGTTTGGCTGTGTGCGTTCAGTCTGTGCACGGTGTTTCTGTTTCCGGCAAAATATAGTGATATATTACATCGCGCAACGTTACATCTTGGCTATTGGCAGCGTTTGAATGAACCAAAGAGTGAAGCATCAACACCGTTGGCTACAGGTAGCGCAGTCTCTTGGTGTAAGAATGCTGTCTATGCCAATGGCAGTCTTGTCAAATATAATGGTGTGTTGTATCGCAGCTTGGGCCCAGCTACCGTTGCATTGCCAGGCAATGTCAGTCATGCAAGATTCTTTGTAAGTATTTTTATTCAATTTATATCTTAAATTTTCAACCAATTGCCATGTTTAATGTGCTCGTCATTTTTGTTACAGAAACTATTTCATAATCCTACTATCATCTACTCTTCGTTGTCAAAGCTGCAAGCTGTTGTCATTTTGCTGGAGATTTTGTCACTAATCTCGACTGTGGAATGGCATTTCTTGTTATCAATTGCTTTTGTGACGTTTACCAATCAGTTTGCATTCTTTAAGACTGTGCGCGATTATCTAATAACGAAGCGTTTGTATAACGCTGAGAGTGCCATTAGTGATAAGCATTATGATTAAGTTAAGATGTAATTATTTTTTTTATTATTTTTTTTAAACAAAAAAAAAAAAAAAGGCTCGAAATTCCTTTGTGTTCTCATTGATGGCCAAAGACTCAAAGATGGCTTGACGAGTTGTCTTTTTTTTAGTTATACAAAATTTAGCTAAATGTAACGTAACAAATATAAAGCACAACAGGTGCTTTATTGTTGTTTCTCTTGTGTCTCTTGGTAGCTCCAGGAGCTGCCTTGACTATGGTCACGCACCTCAATGCCATGTTTATGCAAAACATTGCGCAGTTCATCACAAATACCAAATAGTTGCTTATTTTTACTAGCTGTAGCACGTTCACGTATGTTGGTGCGCGCAGATAATAAATCCTCGACCAACTTATGTATATCAACTGAAGCGCGCATTTTGTGTTCAATAACATCGGAAGTTTGTGAAATGCTTGATTGAAACGCTGTAAGACCAAATGTACGCATTGAACTTGTAACAAAACTTTGCAAGGCCGCAATGACATCCAAACTTGCGGCACCGCTTGTTGCATGCGCAGACTCTGACACTGTGCTGGATGTGTTGATAATCCGACTAACACTCGTTGTTTGATCGATAAGCACTGAAATGGCGCGTGCCGTATCAAAGTCATCGCTGAGGCATTCATTGAACTCGTTGGTTGAGTACAACAACTGCTTGAGTAATGTGTCCGTATCGATATTAAACCAAACTTTCTTGCCAGTCAAATATGCATCGCAATCTGCATTGAAGCTTATAAAACGCTGCAAAGTTTGGCGCGCGTTCATCATGAGTTTTTCATTGTATGACATGCCATTGCGATAATTGGAGAGCAAACAAGCCATACGAAATTCATCAGCCGTGTAATTATCGAGCATTTCACTGACGGAAATTGTGTTGCCCAATGATTTCGACATCTTGTGTGCGTCTGTATCTTTCAATTTCAGTTGACCGGTATGCAACCAATAGTTGACCCACTGATTTGTATTGTGATAGGCACACGACTGTGCTTCTTCATTTTCATGATGTGGAAATCGTAAATCCTGACCGCCGGCATGAAAATCCAACTTGTCACGGAATAACATACTGGCCAGCGTGCTACACTCGATATGCCAACCGGGACGACCAGCGCCCCATGGTGACGGCCAACTGGGCTCATCTGGCGACTTTTGTGCCTTCCATAGCGCAAAATCCATTGGCGATACTTTCGTTGTGTTCTCCTTTTCATCTTCGGTGGTGGTTGTTAGCTTTAAGTTTTGTAATTTGCCATAATTTTCACATTTGGTTACATCAAAATATACGGATTTATCGGCGCCAACGTAGGCTTGTTCGGTGTTCACTAAACGTTCTATAAACAATACAATATTTGTAATGAAATCAGTGACACGTACTTTTACATTCGGCAGCTCAACATTTAATTTACGCAAATCTGACCAAAATTCGGCCTCATAACCATGCGCTAATTCACGCCAACTTGTGCCGCTCTCCCGGCTTTTCTGTATGATTTTGTCATCAATGTCCGTAATGTTCATTACTGTTATCAAATTGTATTTAAAATGATTACGCAGTATGCGTTGCAGGATATCCAACTTAACATAACAACTTGCATGACCCAAGTGTGTTGAGTCGTAGACCGTTGGCCCACAAGTATACCAAGTAACGTAGCCATTGTGCTTCATTACCAAAGGCACTTTGCGTCGTGTTGCCGAATTGTAGACATTGATGCCTGTGTACTGGCCATGTGGCTTACGCCATTCCCATTCGGATGTCAATTGATTTGTTGTTGATGTGTCTTTGCAACTGTAGTGCTGCAAGCGCCGGTAGATTATATTACTGAGAAACAACGTTCGTTCTTGCGTTTGGCGTAATCCACTAGTAGAAATTTGTTTACTTTTAATTCAAGTAATTCAGAATAATTATTTAACGCTTACCGTACAAACAACATTTTAGATTAGACTTCAATTACTAAGTAATAATAACCTTATACAATAAAATTTATTTTAGTTTATTTATTTCAAACATTTTTTTTTCCGGCAACAGCTGACTCATACTACATATGTATGTGTGTATCAATATAAAGCAACTCTACACGAAATGTTAATATTTTGACTTTTTAGAAAAATATCAGCTGTTCAAATAATATTCAAATCTCAAAAACCATGATATGTGCAGTCTTCTGAGTGTTTTCGAACATATTAGAAATATCAAATTATCACCTAACGTGCCTAACTACCATCCCAGTTGAGTTCTTTCGACAACAAACTCGATATGTTTTTTTTTTTTTGCAGGGCACCCTTCGTCTAAATAGCGACTTATTCTAAATGCACCTAAAATATCTCCCAAATCAATTTCATCACTCGTAAAACATACAAACAAACGGTATTATCACGATGAGCTTTTTTGCAAAAGATTTTTTTGTCACAACTAAAAATTGTCAACAAAATATAAACTCTTTAAACATACAAGTATCAACAAAAGCGTATATTAAAATAGCTTTTATACATATATGTATGCACACATAACAGACTGGTAACCTTTTTTGCCTGAAATATTGGTGGATTCCCGTTAATTTCAAGAAGACGCTAGACGCCGCGACTGAGCAGCTATTGTTGTGAAATGCAACATCGCAGACTTTCATTCGCAAATATAATTTTACAGCGTTCGGTTGTGTTGAAGTGACAAAGAAAAATATTCAAAGTGAAAAAAGAAAGGCTGATTAAATAACAAAGAAAAGTTAATTTAATAGAATATATATAATTCGTCAACTGTGAATTTAGCGTAAAATATTTGTTTTGTGTAACTTATATGTGTATCTAATAATTTAAAATGCAAGACGTAATTGAAGTAACCGACAATGACACTCAAGGCGTATATAAGCCAGCAGCTTTGAAGCCGCATATACCTGAGCAGTGGGGTAAGTACGGCATATGATAGAATGCCGAAAAGTAAGAGAGAGTGAGAGAATGATGGAGCAAAAAAAAAAAAAAAAAAAACGACCGTAATTGCAAGATGATCACGGCTGGCGCTTTTGTGTGTGTGTCTGTCTGTCTCTGATACAGAGTCTATATCAAAGAATTGGTTGTAATTCCTTTTTATTTACTTTGTTTATAATATTTTATTCGTTTTTTTTTTAATTGTTTTATTTTAGAAGTAAATATCATTGGCAGTTTTCTGCTTGAGGTGTTGAACAAAGGAATGTTGACCGCGCAGAAGAATTGGGAAATTGAGAAATTAAGTTTGCGACGCGAGTTTGACCAACATATGTCATCGACGCCAATGATGACGATCTGCAAAACCAAGCTGAAGGATGTAAATGGCACAGCTGATGTAAGTTCCTTGTAATTTCTAACAAACACAAATACATTTGTAATTATTTGGAAATTTGCTAAGTACTTGCGATGCCTTCTATTTAATTCTTTTTTTTTTTTATAAATTTGTATTAATTCTTTCTGATTGCTTTGCGTCTTTTTGGTTAATCATTAAAATACATATATATATATATATATGTGCTTGTATAAATAACTTATTCGCAACACATTTTATCATTTTAATTAAACCGCAAGCAGTCTAATGTGTTTGCGGTTTGACATTTTACATTTTTTTTGAAAAAAAAATGATAACTAGATTGGTTTAGTGTATAGTGACTTGCTCATGAAGTACAAACAATTGTTTAATTAGTACGAAGAGTTTTGTTAAGAAATGCAAGAAAGTTAAAGCTGTCAAGCAATTTGTAGTATATACGCAAATAAAATTCTCATAATTTCACAATCTCAAATCCAATCTACACATGTGTCTAAGCGTTTGTACACTTAATCCGGCCGCATTGTCCAACATCTGCTAGACTTAAATGTTGCTAAGCCTATCCGTGCAGCATAACATGTGTGCCGGCGTCATACAACAATGCAACATTGCTTGCTACCTGTATCAGCTTAAGTATAGTTAATGACAGAAAAAAGATAAGTAAAGTTCAAAATAA
This sequence comes from Phortica magna, assembly GCA_037044515.1. Taxonomy (NCBI): domain Eukaryota; kingdom Metazoa; phylum Arthropoda; class Insecta; order Diptera; family Drosophilidae; genus Phortica; species Phortica magna. The sequence continues at coordinate 101,932 of JBAMBP010001969.1, read as the reverse complement.
TAAAGGCCAGCAAAACATTTCTCGAGTGCAGTTTAATAACAATCTCGTGATTAACAAATTTGAAAATTCTAGGAACATTAATCATGAAAATTGATAATTTTTTTTTTTAAGTGTTATCAGTGCACTTATTCAGTTGATTTTATAGCACATATACTTTTTGACAATTAAGAGGAAAAAACCGTTTTCACTTTTACTGCGCAACGAAATATTATATTACAATTCAATTTGTTTTGTGTGACAACCAGAAAATATGTCGTTTAACTTAAATTGCATACAGTATGACAAAATTGTAAATGTCTAAAATTGCCACTTGTGTATTTTAGCTAATAAGTTATTAATAATTAGTTTGGCGCAGTATTTTCAGTTTGTTGTATGATTGCTGGGAAAACACAAAATTGATAATAAAAATGTCTACCAAATGACTAGATCACATACACACACACACACACACACACACATGAATATGTATGTGTTTTTTGCAAACTTATCGGCAAAGCTTCACTCTGAGCTTCAAACAAGTTTATCAACAATGTTGCGTGCTGCTTTTGTTTTGTCTCGTTTCTTTGTTTCTCTTTTTTTTTTTTTTTTGATTTGCAAATAATTATTTTTCTATAACCATTTTTTTGTTGTATTTTTTCAAAATTTTGATGATTCATTTTGGCGAATAATTTTGGAATTTTCTCAAATCTTTTTTTGAGTGTGAAGTCCCTTAAAGAATTCATAAATATGATAAAAATAAAAAATTTATCTAAAAGCGTCGCCGTTGTCACATTAATAAATTGTTTGCGCAGCTTTATTTCTTTTTGTTGTTGTTTTTTTTTTTTACTACAAAAGAAATGTTTCCCACATAAATTATTAGCATGTGGGGGTGTTTGTCAGCGCAAAATCATTTTGGTTTTGAATTATTAAAAAGTAAATAAACAAATTTGCTTTAAAGTTCATTCATATGAACTGTAATAATATTGTTAAATTTTATGCTAAAACATTTTGTTTATTAGCCTCACACCGCAAGCAAAGTATTTTTGTTTAGAAGAAGACACGATTTACAAATGTACATAGGTACATATTGCACAAAGTAGATTTTGTTAAATCTAATAAACAAATAACTCGATTTTATCACGTTCGACTAACGATCTATTCGACCTTAGAATTTTTAGAATAGTAGTAAGTCAAGCACATTTTTACATGTTAATTATTAGTTTTTTTGTTAATCTAACAAAATATAATGAAAAAAAAATTTTGTTAATTTCTCTCCGATAGATTGGTACTTTACTTCATCGTACCAATTTCCTCATAGATACGCCACGTGGCAGTCGACTTTATCGCATTAGAGATTGGAACTTGTTAAAGTTTCGACATGAGAAATTGGCATTGCTCGATGAGAAGCAAATGAATGGCAACACAGTCGCCGGCAAGGATAACGACAGTAAATCTGAGGCGATTATTGATTTAGAAAAGGCGATCAAAGGTAACTACAAAGAGCTGTGTGTGTACAAACAAATTAATTGATTGTCTTTTTTTTACATGTTTGTAGAGCACACTGTTGATGAGGATTCGCAACGTTTTCCGTTGGAATATCAAGGCACGGAGTCGCAAAAGTGTGATCTGGATTTTGGACTCACCAGTTTTGGTTGTTATATTTGTCAGGAGAATTTCGAGAAAATTGATGAATATGAGAATCATGTGGAATATCATGGCGATGAATTGGATTTCAAGTCACTGGAAACTTTAAGCAAACTGTGAGTGTTTACAAAAATAATTAATAAACATTTCACAATAATAATGATGTCAATTGATACTATGTTTATCACAGTCATTATTATAAATGCTATTAAGTGCATTCAGCAAATTTTATTATAAACAAACATTTGTCATTTTGAAATTATTGCAGTTCGCGGTCAATGCTTAAGCTTAGCTACCAACTTTGCATTAAATCGCATTATTTTTGTTTTACTATTGAAACGGCACTTGTTAATGTCATTATTGATAAGATCATTATCGTACAGTCACGTTCATTTTATTATGTGAACAATGACGAAATGCCATACAAAGTGACAACATCGGGCAAATATGAATTCTTTGTCGATTCGCATCTTTTTACAATCTTTAAAGAGCAGCCGATTGTAATTGTATACCGGCTGACGGATGATGACACTGCAGAAGAACGATATGTTGAGCAACATCACTTTATGGTAATGTATATTTTAGATATTGATTGTTTATTTTTTTTAAATCACGAGCAAGGCTTATCATTATACTCAAATCATCCTTGGAAAAACGTTTTTGATTTTTTTATATTAATCATTAAACAATTTTTTGCCAACAGCGCACGGAACCATTTCCAAAGGTTCATTTTGCCATCAATCCATACCGTTTATCGTATGCCATGTAAGTAACTTTAAAAACGAATAGACAAATGTTACAATGTTTTACATTTAACTCTTTATGACAATAGGATCTTTAAACCCAAATATAAGCTTGAACAGTATCTACCGGATAAGACTTTACTCAAGAAATTCGAGTGTATACCAAGCAACGATGCATTATTTGAAATGTCATCCGATTTCAAGGATTATTATAGGCAAAATAAATGTTTTACATTGAAAAATATGTCGAAAGCAATGGAAATAATGCTACGTGTGGAGGATGTTGAGATCATGAATGCATACCGTAAATTAACTCAAACTAAAGTGTCGTTGCGACAAGTTGGCAAAGAGCTAACAATGAAATTGAATACATCAAAGTCGGATAATGTGCTGTCGCCCTTTGATCAAGTCATAATGATAACCGAAGAAAAGAATGAAAAGTATAATATTGATGTTGTGGATATGATAACAAAAGCCGATGAAGATATGCGCAGTCGTAAAGCGAAGATTTACATGGGTCGTGTCGAACGTATTAATAATTCTCGTGTTACATTTGAAAGTGATATGATTGTGCCCGAGAAAGGGACTTATACGGTGCTCTTTAGACCGGATCGCTTGTTGATGCGTCGTCAATATCGCTCGTTGGAATTGCTGAAGTTCATAGGCGATGATGTGGTAAAACGTTTTCTATTTCCAGAAATTGATAGGTAAGTTTGACTGTCAATAATTGTTGTACATGTATGCATGTACTCATGGTCAAAAGAACAACAGTTCACAACTATTTTAACAACCTAACGCTGAAAATACACAAATTTATTTTAACTTAAAACTTTATATATAAATATGATTTCTATTTGCAGAACTATGCAATCGCTGGCAGGGATGTTTTCTCTAGATTTGAATGATAAAAGTTTCTATGGAAATCCTGAACAATTTCAAGCCATAAAACAAATTACAACAAGTAATCGCCTAGAGGCGCCATACATTATTTTCGGACCGCCGGGCACTGGTAAAACGGCCACAATTGTCGAAGCAATAATGCAATTGTATTTGCAACGTAATAACACAAGGATACTTATCATGGCCGGTTCAAATAGCGCTTGCGATGAGATCGCCTTACGTTTGCTAAAAATTATAACGAAAAATGTTGATGCCGAAACTAAAGCATTAACACGCATTTTTTCACAAACGAATGACAAGCGCATTGATAACATCGATGAATTGCTATTGGACTATTCGAATATGTATTCGGCGCATTTCTATCCACATGTGGAAATATTGCATTTGTATCGCATTGTCGTTTGCACATTGGCGGTCGCTGGTAAATTAGCCACTGGAAAGTTTGGCAAAGATGTTGATGGTGCGCCTGTTTTCACGCATGTCTTTGTCGATGAAGCAGCTGCTTCAACCGAGGCGGAAACGCTAATGGGCATTGTCTGTGCAATGTCGCCGCGTGCTAGTTTAATACTGTCCGGTGATCATAAGCAATTGGGACCCATTTTAAAATCGAATCGTGCCGGCGATTTGGGCTTAAAGGTATCGCTAATGGAGCGTTTACTGCAGCGTGAGTGCTATAAAGTCGATGAGGTTAATGGCAATTATGATCGTAGCATTCAAAGTCGTCTCATACGCAACTATCGCTCACATCCGGAAATTGTTAAACTTTATAGTAAATTGTACTATGACGACAAGTTGATACCATTGGCAAATCAAGGTGCATATTGAAATTTTGTTAATTATTTGTATATATTTTGTAATTGTTGTTTTGTGCTTACAGTTGATGTCAACTTTTGTCAAAATTGGTATTTGTTGCCAAATCGAAACTTTCCAATTATATTCCATGCTGAATTTGGTAATGCCGAGCGTGGCAATAATTCCGTAAGGTATGTTAACATTTGAATTTGTTGTAATTGTGTCAAAATGCTTATCAATTTTATTACAGTTTGTATAACAATCGTGAGATTGATACTGTTTTGTTATATGTCAGCGAATTGATGCATTACGGCGTTGATGGTCAAAAAATAAAGCAAAGCGATATTGGCATTATATCCCCATATAAAAATCAATATATGCGCATACAAGAACAACTTAACATACGCAATTGGCTTAATATTGAGTGCGGCTCTGTTGAGACGTTCCAGGGCAAAGAGAAATTAATCATAATTGTCTCATTTGTACGTTCTTTTTCGGCGTCTTTGGGCTTTTTGGAAAACCCAAGGGTTTGTATTATTTTTTTTTTTCAACTTCTAAACTTCATGTGCTTATTATATGTATTACTTATACGCAGCGTCTCAATGTGACACTTTCGCGTCCAAAGTCGTTGCTCATACTAGTCGGCAATCCGCATACGTTGAGCATGAATAGCGACTATAAATATATAATTGATATGTGTAAAGCGAATAATACTTGTATTGGCGCTAGGATCTATAACGATTATAATGAAAAGAAATTCATGAACAATAACACACAGCAACAACAATTAGAACAACCACTACCGAACGAATCAAACAAGCAACGTAGGCGCAGAGAATGGATTCAACGAACCAAAGGAGGACAATACAATAAAGGAAATGCAAAAAAGAATGCCGAGAAGAAAAGTGTACCAAAAACAGTTGAAAATGCTGCGGTACTTGGACAGGCGATGAAAAAACGTAAGCATAGTTCTCAAAGACGTTATTGGTTTCAGAGAAGGAAACATGAAAAAAATTAGCTGAGCAGAAGTGCTGAAATTTCTATTTTTCGAATCTTTATATCAAATAAGTCTCACATACTACACAAACATAGTTATCGAGCATATTCCATTATAATTTTTTCTCTATTGAATTTTGTATTTGTATGTTTTAAAGTTTTTGTTTAATTGTTAACTTCGTGAAAAAGCATGTTGATTGAGTTTGGTTTTTTTTAATGGAACCTTAAGCCTTAAGTTTCCGGATTCTGAATAAATATCAAATATATATTGTAGCATGTTAGAAAAAAATGTTGAACATTTTTATATTTGTATATATTTTTTTTTTATTTAATATTTTCAAAAAAAATGTTTGTAATACTAACTAAATGTTTATACTTAGCGCTTATGTTAATAATTGAGCTAGACAACACATACCATACACATTCAGTTTGTACGCAGTCAGACTCAATGATAAAGCCATAGATTACACTATGGTCAAAGTCTTGAACACTAAAATGTTGTATGTATAAGTGCGACCAAGCGTTAAATTTACAATAGTACATTTAAATTTAACAATTCTTGTTTGTGTATTGAGCATTCTTGTAGTTTTTTGTGGCAAATAATAAGCCAAGCGTTGTTGCACTTATGTAGTTGTACTAACATTTACTTTTTTTTATTTTGATATACAGGTATAAATCCTGTTTCAAACCAAAAGCAACGGCAAAAGCTGGAAACCTTTAAAACCATAATCGAAAGTGAGGATCGTAGGGAAACGAAAAACACAACTAAACGTGATGAACTTACCGAGCTTCTCGATCAGTTGCCGCGTGTGCCGAAAACAGATGTCACTTTATCAAATGGAACAGCACTTCCACCTCAAAAACCCAAAACCGTGTTAATTGGTTCAACTACAAATGTTGGAGTAACTAATTTGAAAAGTAATACTTCAAGTGCTAATACCAATTTGGGTATGGGTGCTGTGCGCAAGAATATTGCCAACGGCACAACTACAGGAATTCGTCCATCGAATGTCGTAACGCCGTCAACTTCAAGCTACAACTCTAAAAATACATTTAAAGCAGCACCGGTTTCTGCCACAGAAAGTACATTTACGGCGGTGCACAATTGGAGGAGCACTACAAGTACGTTGATAAAGGATCCTTGGACTGGTCAAGGCACGCAACTGAAAAATTCTGCTGTGCCAACGTCTGTACCGACGCCTACACAGAGATCCATTTCTACGCCGATATCGCGAACCACTACGTCTTCTTCCTCAGCACCATTTCCAGCTTCTGCACCGCGTCCCGTCGCTCCGACACCTTTAACAAGAACTTCAACCATACCGACACCATTATATGCATCCGGCACAAATAGTACTAGATTCAGTACAGGTCAATCATCTGTCGGACAACGCTCAAGTTATGTGTCACCAACAAGTGATCCATCAAGTCGATTCAGTTCGTCTAATTTTGAACGCTCTCCGAATAATAATCGTCCAGGCATAGAGCTGGCGCATCGTGAAATTAAAAGGAATTGTATTATTGCATAAATTATCATTTGTCCAAACATTTAAATTGCGCATTATCGCCAACAGAAACGAGTTTCCTACTCGTTGCATTTAACTGCGATTTGCGCATATTTGGCAATTTGACCTTTCTATACTTTTGCTGCAGTGTTTAGAGTTCACTGTATTAACTTATTTTAAATTAAAGTTAATGCACACTGCAGTCAGAAGTATTGGAAGGTATGTATATATATGAACTGTAAATGTATAGGTACATTTGCATACATATATATATAAAGATAATTTTCTTCTATAGAGTAAAGTGTATGAACATGTACACTTTACTCTATTTTTTTTTTTTTCTCTATGCTTTTGTATATTACACTAAATTTTTATAAACAAAGGGATACAGGGTTTTTGTCTGGATACATATTGTAATCACAATATTTAAACATATATATTAACCAAGTTGCTCGTATATGTGAAGCTCTAGAAATGAGGTTCAAAAGTGTTATAGAAGCTTTGTTTACTGAAAGAAAAGTCTAACGAATTAAAGATTTAGCAAGACAATATGTAATATTAACACATATGTGTATTTGTTATTATTAAGACGAAAAGAGTACAAATAATAAGTAAAAATTACAAGATTTTGTGCTCTTAATTTTCTCGACTTTTCTCTTATCAATGTTTTATTTTATTTAACGTCTGATTTCTATTTGTTTTATCAGTTGTCAATAGTTTAAGATTAACATAGTTCGGACTCAGAGCAAGAGTATTCACTTGAACATAGGATCGGCTTAGAACGATGTTGAAAGATTGCTTAAGGCGACACAAGTCTAACGCTTTCTAGCAAAAAAACATTTTTGATTTTACTATAATTATCTATTTATAATAACTGTGACGATTTATAACATTTTAAATAAAGATCTGAAAATATAAATAAATTACAATATTATTGCACAGCACAACTTCATAGTTTAATAAGAATTGTTGGTATATGTGTATAAAAGAGAAGGAAGATGAGTAGAACACTGTTATCATATATTAGACATTTGCACGACTTTACTCATTATTATACCCTGTACATACTGTACCAGGGTATATTGTGTTTGTTTGGCCGAAATGTATGTAACGCAGAGAAGGAGGGGAGGGGGACCCTATAAAGTATATATATTCTTGATCAGGACGACAAGACAAATTGATTAAGCCATGTCCGTCCGTCTGTCCGTCCGTCCGTCCGTCCGTCCGTCCTCACCAATGGTTCTCGGAAACTACAAAAGATAGAGACTTGAAATTTGGAGGATAGACTCGTGATGCTCGGCAGCAGATCAAGTTTGAACGGTTTTGAGCCACGCCCACTCCTTCCCGCCCAACCAGCTACGCCCACTTTTTGGAAAGGCTATAACTTGAACACCAGAAACGCTAGAACTATGAAAGTTGGTATGTCGACTAAGTATGTAAAGACCTATAAAACTGCATACCCAAATTTTCCCCCCAACCCTTCATTACCCCTCAAAAAGTGTTTTTTTGTAAATTACTGTATCTTCAAAACTATAAAAGATACGGACCTGAAATTTTGTATGTAGACTCTGTAAATACATGTCCTTAAAACTGCATACCAGAAAATACCCATTTGTATTTTTGACTACCCCTCAAAGACCACCAAACTTACATTTTTTGTAAATTTCACTTTTTTTTTACAAAAATTTGTATATCTCCACAACTATAACAGATACGAAATTGAAACTTTGAATGCAGACTTCATAGATGTATGTCTTTAAAACTGCATACCCCAATTTTCCCCCAAACCTTTCATTACCCCTCAAAAAGTGTTTTTTTGTAAATTACTGTATCTTCAAAACTATAAAAGATACGGACCTGAAATTTTGTATGTAGACTCAGTAAATACATGTCCTTAAAACTGCATACCAGAAAATACCCATTTGTATTTTTGACTACCCCTCAAAGACCACCAAACTTAAATTTTTCGTAAATTTCACTTTTTTTTTACGAAAATTTGTATATCTCCACAACTATAACAGATACGAACCTTAAACTTTGTATGCAGATTAAAGAAATGTATGTCTTTAAAACTGCATACTAACTTTTTCCCCCTTACCCTTTATTACCCCTCAAATAGTGCTTGCATGTCAAAGCCTACATCTCCGAAATTGTTGAAGGTACGGACCTGAAATTTTGTTCGTAGACAAAGTATATATAACTTCTTAAGACTGCATACCAGAAAATACCATTTTGTATTTGGACTACCCATTAGAGGTCGGCAAACTTAAATTTTGGGTAAATTCCAGTTTATTTTTATTAAAATATGTATATCTCCACAACTATGAAATATACATGTCTGAAATTTTGTATGCAGATTCAGTTAATATACGTCCTTTAAACTGCATACCGAAAAACACCCCTTTATTTCATGGCTTCCCCCTCAGAGATCAACAAACTCGAATTTTTCGAAAATTCCTCACTTTTGACTGATTTTTTATATTTGGAACACCATTTAAATGGGTGAGGGTATGTGCAGGGTATTATATGGTTGAGTATACTCAACTATACCGCCCTTACTAGTTAAATTTGTGTTTAAGCAAGTAACATTTGTATTATAAATAAATATTGAATAAACATTAAAAACTTCAGAACAAGAGAGACAAATGGAAAAAAAATATATAAATCTAGAAATAGAAATCAAATGATACTTTTCGACAGTCTTTAAAATCAATATACAGTCCTTACAACACAAAACATTCATACGGCTTTCAAAAATGTTTCACATTCGTTTATTGCCTGCTTTAATTTATCTTACATATTTCATAGTTTTTTTTCCTAACATAAGGTTAGAACAAACCAAATATGAAACTGTATCCCAAAACAAATCAACGCTAAGACAATACTCGAAGCATATACGCCTACATATATCGAAGTATCCTTCCCAAATAAGATCGGGTTTTCAGAAGTATATTGTGGATGTGTTGCCTGACAATAAAAAAAATACTAAAGTGTAAAATAAGCGTTCAATATTTTTAATAATTTTTGAAAGAATACTGGCGACAGTACATACAGAACTCAATTTTTCAAAGTTGGATTGTCCTATACCATCACAGCCTAAAATATGTTATAAAACGAGCTGACGACATACAATTCGCTTTGCAATTAATCAAATTATAACAGCTTCAAATTAATATTAAGTATGACGAATTCCGATTGTGTAAAATAAACAAATTCGAAAACAAAAATGTTATGTTTATCAGTTTAAAATAAAAATTTTAAAGATTTACAAATAAAATCTTCGCAATGTCCGTTTTTGCCATTTATTTTGTTTTATTAGTAGTTTTATTGCCTAAAATCAGGTTTGTTTTAAAGGTTTACATAACTCAGATATAAAACTGTGCACTACAACAGATCAGTGGTGGGCTCGAAGCATATACGCCTGCATATATCGAAGTATCCTTATCAAACAACGCCGGGCTTTCAGAAGTATATTGTGAATGTGCTGCCTGACATTAAGCAAGGCGTTAATAAGCATTATCGCACCTCTTCATTTATAGAAAAGATGGAAAATATCTTTGAAAAACCATTTAAGAAAATAGAACAAAAAACTTACAGTAATGACTTCGATTTAAACTTGCAGTGGCCTTTTCCCTTAAAGCCCAACATGAGCTTTAAAACTGGACGCGAATGATACTCAATTCGCTGTGCTTTCAAATAAATAAACACCTTTTTAAATCTCAGTCAGTGAGACGAATTCTAGTAGTAGAAAATAAACATATTTAAGACCAATTTTAATTTTAATTCTCAGTCTTTTATAGAAGTTTAAAACGTTTACAAACAAAATACACGCGCAATGTCTGGTTTTGCCTTTTATTTGGTTTTATTGGTAGTTTTCTTACCTTTGATCAGGTTTGACTTTAACGTTTATGTAGTGCAAATATAAAACTGTACCTTTTAACAGAGCCAGAGCCACGTGTCCACCAGGAACGGTTCTCGGCCCAGGCCGCTGTCCTAGGCCAGTCTAATGATGTGCAAATAACAAAATAATTTCTTGTGTGAAGAAGAACGAATTAAATTTCAAACCACGTCAATCGTTAAAAATGTAATATGTGGTTTTATTATATCACCTTTTCTGGTTTTTAGTAACTTAATTGAAGTCAAGTTAATTTTAAGAGCCTCTTCTGGACAATCGAGACTATTTGATTTTGCTTTCCAAATCTGTGCAGTGTTAAAAATTTATTTAGTATTAGTACTTGCAGCTTTCGGATAGTTGAAAACGCAAAGCGCTTTTGATATCTTCCTTGAATTCAATTCAGACATTATATGTATGTACATGCACAGTATGGTTACCAAATAAGCTCGGGCCTTCAAAAGTATATTGTGGACTTGCTGCTTGCAATTAAGCAAGAAAGGTATGGGCGGTAGAGTCGATTATACTCGATAATATAATATGAAATTGTCTTTTTAAATATTGTTCCTAATTTCATGAAAATCGGTCAAAAATTCTTAATTTATGAAAAGTTACAGTTTGATGGTATTTGAGGGTCAACAATGTGTACAATGTATAAAAAGTTGACGAACCATATAAGTAACTAGAACAAAAAACTTACAGCAATGACTTCGATTTAAACCTTCATTGGCCTTTTCCCTTAAAGCCCAACATGAGCTTTAAAACTGGACGCGGATCATACTCAATTCGCTGTGCTTTCAAATAAATAAACACCTTTTTAAATCTCAGTCAGTGAGACGAATTCTAGTAGTAGAAAATAAACATATTTAAGACCAATTTTAATTTTAATTCTCAGTCTTTTATAGAAGCTTAAAACGTTTACAAACAAAATACACGCGCAATGTCTGGTTTTGCCTTTTATTTGGTTTTATTGGTAGTTTTCTTACCTTTGATCAGGTTTGACTTTAACGTTTATGTAGTGCAAATATAAAACTGTACCTTTTAACAGAGCCAGAGCCACGTGTCCACCAGGAACGGTTCTCGGCCCAGGCCGCTGTCCTAGACCAGTCTAATGATGTGCAAATAACAAAATAATTTCTTGTGTGAAGAAGAACGAATTAAATTTCAAACCACGTCAATCGTTAAAAATGTAATATGTGGTTTTATTATATCACCTTTTCTGGTTTTTAGTAACTTAATTGAAGTCAAGTTAATTTTAAGAGCCTCTTCTGGACAATCGAGACTATTTGATTTTGCTTTCCAAATCTGTGCAGTTTAAAAATTTATTTAGTATTAGTACTTGCAGCTTTCGGATAGTTGAAAACGCAAAGCGCTTTTGATATCTTCCTTGAATTCAATTCAGACATTATATGTATGTACATGCGAAGTATGGTTACCAAATAAGCTCGGGCTTTCAAAAGTATATTGTGGACTTGCTGCTTGCCATTAAGCAAGAAAGGTATGGGCGGTAGAGTCGATTATACTCGATAATATAATATGAAATTGTCTTTTTAAATATTGTTCCTAATTTCATGAAAATCGGTCAAAAATTCTTAATTTATGAAAAGTTACAGTTTGATGGTATTTGAGGGTCAACAATGTGTACAATGTATAAAAAGTTGACGAACCATATAAGTAACTAGAACAAAAAACTTACAGTAATGACTTCGATTTAAACTTTCAGTGGCCTTTTCCCTTAAAGCCCAACATGAGCTTTAAAACTGGACGCAGATCATACTCAATTCGCTGTGCTTTCAAATAAATTAATACCTTTTCAAATCTCAATCAGTGAGACGAATTCTAGTAGTAGAAAATAAATATATTTAAGACCAATTTTAATTTTTATTCTCAGTCTTTTATAGAAGTTTAAAACGTTTACAAACAAAATACACGCGCAATGTCTGGTTTTGCCTTTTATTTGGTTTTATTGGTAGTTTTCTTACCTTTGATCAGGTTTGACTTTAACGTTTATGTAGTGCAAATATAATACTGTATCTTTTAACAGAGCCAGAGCCACGTGTCCACCAGGAACGGTTCTCGGCGCAGGCCGCTGTCGTAGACCAGCCTAATGATGTGCAAATAACAAAATAATTTCTTGTGTGAAGAAGAACGAATTAAATTTGAAACCACGTCAATTGTTAAAAATGTAATACGTGGCCTTATTATATCACCTTTTCTTGTTTTTAGTAACTTAATTGAAGTCAAGTTAATTATAAGAGCCTCTTCTGGACAATCGAAACTATTTGATTTTGCTTTCCAAATCTGTGCAGTAAAAAAATTAGTACTTGCAGCTTTCGGATAGTTGAAAACGCAAAGCGCTTTTGATATCTTCCTTGAATTCAATTCAGATATTATATGTATGTACATGCGAAGTATGGTTACCAAATAAGCTCGGGCCTTCAAAAGTATATTGTGGACTTGCTGCTTGCAATTAAGCAAGAAAGGTATGGGCGGTAGAGTCGATTATACTCGATAATATAATATGAAATTGTCTTTTTAAATATTGTTCCTAATTTCATGAAAATCGGTCAAAAATTCTTAATTTATGGAAAGTTACAGTTTGATGTATAAAAAGTTGGGTTATATAGTTGACAAACCATATAAGAAACTAGATCAAAAAACTTACAATAATGACTTCGATTTAAGAGATATTAAAACATTGGTTTTATTTAAATTTTTTTTTATCGGGTTTGACACAGCGAAATAGATTTTTATATAAACAATTTTAAACACCGTCATTCGTCAAAAATTTAATACGTAAGTTTGTGATTGCATGCAACCTTCTGCACTTAACACATAAAATATACGAATTTTGTTAGCTATAATGATGTCATCAAAAGAAAAGAGTAGTCAACAAAGAGCGGGGAAAGTAATCTTAGAGTCGATATCAAACAGCGGCAAACTAACAACACAAAACGATTAGCAAAACATTAATTGCAAAATTTTCATGTGTCACAGCGTACCATGTGCAAACATACAACAATCACAAACAAAGATTTTCATTTGTTTGCTTGCGTGGAACTATGAGATGCAACAGTTTAATATTAAACGCTTTGCTTATCATTTCGTTCTGCGTTGTTTCTCTCATGTGTTTGAGGCCATGATAATAGAGAGAAAAAGAGACAACTTGCCACTCTCTTAATTTCATCATCTTTCAATATGTTTGTCAGCGAGCATAAAACAACCAAAGTCGGGGGTTCCCCTTTTCAAAAGTATCTGTATATCTGTCTATCAGAATGGTGTATAAGCGAGCACAAGCGGAATATAAATATCTACAACACAAAAACGTAAAACACAAAGCAGATAAACACACACACGCACCCAAACACAGACACAGCATGGACACAGTCTACATGCATATGCGAACAACAGCGACTTTTGTTCTCAACCAATTCATTTATTTGTGATTCAGTTGCATTTCTCGCGTTGTGATCGCCGGAACACTTAAAACCACAAACATTTTGTTATATACATATATACTTTTTCCTTTTGTTACTTTATATTCGCTTCGTGTTTTTAATTTTTTGTTTTGTTTTGCTTTAAACCCATTTTTGCAATATTCAAACAAATAATCAATAATGAGCGCAAAAAAGGGCGACGATTGGTGTACGTGTGCAAACAATTAATTAATAAAAAAAAAAAAAAATACAATCTATTATCCACACAAAATGCTGGATATACGTACATACATATATATGAAGATACTTACGTATTTTAATTCAGTATCTGTATCTTTCTTTTTTTTTAATCAGTTAAAAATGAACTTGTCGATTTTCTGCTTGAGCTTTATCATAGACGACTTATCGGAGCGTCGAATATTTGGTCGATTTCCGTTCAAAATTTACGAATTGAGCTTGATAGATATTTGAATGCACCGACGAGCAAAGAAACTTTTGTGCGTACAAAGTTTCGAGAACAATGCAAAAATTGTGATGTGAGTAAACGAATATATATAATTTCTTTATAAGTCTAGAATTATTATTGTTATTGTACTTGTTCGGCTCCGTTTACGTGTATGTGTGTGTGTGTGAGTGTTTATTTGAGTATAAAAAAAAACGGTATTGTAATAAAATAAAAACAAGTACAACATTAGAAATAACGTATGTTTGAGTGCACTTAGGGCTTGATACCTTTTATCATTTATAATTTGAATTAAGTAAATCAAAGCTTTATTTTTTTACTGAAAATAGTCAGCAGTTAAATGTATTAGTGTCGAACTTGTAAGCTTGTATTCAATCTAATTGACGTGCTTTCAACTGATGAGTTAACACATACGCTTTCTTCAATTCAAAATCTATGCAATTATTTTATATAACATTAGGCATGCCTATGTTGTATAGCGTCACACAGCACATAGGCCAATAAAGTTTGATTATTAAGTCTGAACGCATAACTGCCGCATGTGTTATGTAGTTTTTTGTCACATAAGAGTTCTATATTTTAGAAACAAAGCATCAATTGTATGGAGTGATATTTGCTTCGGCAAGCTTTAACGATTCATTTTGATAAAATCTTATCTACGGAATTTACGTTTACGGATTAGTGATTAGTCATGATAGTGGCGTATTTAAGAAACTAAGTATTATAAACGTCTATGACCAAAACCCATTAAATAAAAATGAAAATATTTTTTTTCTTTTCTTTTGTAATTATTTCATTGGGGCAAAATCTTTTAAATAAACAAAAATATGCAATAAAAGCGTTCATGCTATGAAATTTGAATCGCAAGATCGGTTTTATTTGTTTACATATTTTTTTTTGCCTAACATATTCTCAACAAACTAAATGCCATGAAATAAAAATCAAAACAAAGAAATTGAATGATCAAATAACAACTTTGCATTCAAGTGCATGTCGAAAACTCGCACACATACACACTCAAAGGCACCTACACAAATGTTATCTTTGTGCATAATGATTTTCTCAATTTTTTTGTCTTATTTGCCGGGGATAAGTATTCACAAAATTGAGGGATTTTTTTCTTTTTTTAATATTTTGTGTGACTAAACATTTTAAGTGTTTAGAAATATTTTATAAAAAAAAAATTTGAAATTTTATGGTTTAATTAACTGAGTCACCCGATGCTGTCCCATTGCTTTTGTTCTTACAAAAATAATTCAAACTTGAAAATATTCAATTATTGTTTTGACCGCATAGGACATGAGCACGCACAGAGTAACTAAACAAACAATCGTCTTGTTCGGCACTTCGACGTATGAGTAATAAAATGCAATTGGTTATAAAAACTTAATTTATGACTGTAGGAAAATCTAAACCGTCTTAGCGTTCTATGACGTTTGACATTATTTATGTGTGGTTTTTAAGCAAATTAAAAAATAATAATTAAATATATAATATTACTTTTTAAATTTGCTGTAAGTTTGTATACAAACAAAATTATTAACACATATTTATTTTACAGATTGTAAATTTGCTAAGACGTGAAAACTTCATTAAAACGGAAAATGAGTCACAGCTGCACATAAATTCCGAGTTGTTGTTGAAGTATCGTAAAG
Organism: Phortica magna; assembly: GCA_037044515.1. NCBI lineage: Eukaryota > Metazoa > Arthropoda > Insecta > Diptera > Drosophilidae > Phortica > Phortica magna. The sequence continues at coordinate 85,926 of JBAMBP010001969.1, read as the reverse complement.
AAATACTCGATGATTTTATTGCAAAACAGCAAATTTGGGAAGATGATCATAAAACCGCTGATGGCACAACAAACTCGATCGGTTAGTAATTTTTTATTGCATACACACACATATTTGATATCATATTCTGTACTTGTTTGTTTAATTTGTTTGGCTTGCAGTTGAGGCGATCGATATAAGCGTAGAAGCGACGCCTTTGATCTATCAGGGCAATCGCAGTCAGAATCGTATTAAATTTTCAAAGAGCCACAAATCATGTTTCATCTGCCAAAAGGATTACCAAACTGATGACGCTTTCAAAACGCATATACATGAGCATAGCCTAAAGACAAATTTTCGAATGCTCAACTATTATGAATTTGAGTAAGTTATGATGGAAGTTCAGTAGCATTTACTTATGTCGAATATTTCAATTTGATTTACGACTGAGTCGAGTCCGACTGAAGCATATTAAATTTGATGCTTCTCATTGTTTATTGCAGACCAGCGGCGCTGAGTTTGTCTTATCGCATCTGCGATAAGACCGGAAATTTTCGCTTCAATATGCAAACTGACTGTATGGGCATCGTTGTTGAATATATTATATTTGTGCTGCCGGATTTTATGTACTTCTTGCACAAACAAAAGTTACCATATGATTTACCAATGAATGTCGAAAAGAATTTTGATCTGAAACGACATATTTTCCGACAAGTCGAACAGCCAATTGTTATAATATTCCATCAGAAAAACACGCCGCATATACAACGCATTGAACAGCATCATTATGTGGTAAGAGTTAGAGGGGAGGTACAGTTATAAAGTAACAAGCCAATAATAACTTCTGTCGTTTTTAATATAGCCATGGCAGAAAATTGAAAAAAAACAGGAGCGCAATGTAACATTGTATTTGCCGAAATTACGTAATGAAATATTTCAGTCCACGGAAGTTTTAAAACTTTATTTGCCGGAGAATGAGTTACGCGATGTAATCTATAAGAAAAAGCCATTAAATAAGCTTAGAACACGTTGCCCGAAATTTCATGATTATTTCGAAAAGAAGCAACAATTTACAATTGAGAACTATTGTGGCGCAATGAAAATGTTACTGCACATTGAGGATGTGCGCACAATGAAAAGATACGCTAAATTGGAACAGTATAATGTGAATTTACGTAGTAATAAAAGTTCGTACGTTTGGCGTTTTAAAGATGAAGTGGAATCCGGTTTGCTGGGACCATTGGATGAGGTGCTTTTGCGACCGTCACGTCCCAATGACCACGAACCGGCAAGAAAAAATAAAACGACAAGTTGGCAATTAATGCTCTGCAATACGCAAAGTGTTGCCAACAACGATGAACATACGCAAAATCCGATATTTGCCGGTGTCGTTGAGAAATTCTATCACGGCACAGTAATGTTTCGTTGCGGCAAATTACAATCGGGCATTCAATACACAATGCTATTTCGGCCAGTGCGTCATCAAATACGCTATCAATTTCGCGCTATTGAATTATTAGACAAAATTGAAAAAACAAACATGAAGCGTTTGTTATTTCCCGAGTTTAACGCTGAAGTTGAAAATGAGTTGACAGAGAAATTGAATGCATTGACAATTGTTGACGACCAAAAATTGAAACATGATAAGGAACAATTGTTGGCAGTGCAACGAATTCTAAACGGCGCTGGAAATGCGGCGCCATATGTAATTTTCGGACCACCAGGTTTGTATGTTCTATTTCCGATGTTCAATTGGACACTTAACTGTTCATTGTGCTGTGCAGACCTATTCAACAAAGTAAATTTTGCATATAAAGAGTCTAATTGTTCTAATTTTTGTTTGTTTCTCACCCAACCAGGCACTGGCAAAACGGCAACAATTGCAACCGCTATACGCGAACTCTACAAACGACAACCATCTGCTAAAATACTCATCATGTCAGGTTCAAATTTTGCATGTGATGAGATTACATCACGTTTGATACAACTACTCGATAAACCGAATAGTAATGCTAAAGCTATTGTACGCATATGTGCGCAATCTTATTTGGATCAGGTTATTGATCCTGATAATTTAGTACTACAATATTCCAATATACAAAACAACAAACATTTCAATCCAAGTGTAAAACAAATGCATGAATATCGCATTTTGGTTTGTACGCTAAATGTTGCTGGCAAATTGGCTTTGGGCGGTTTCGGTCGCAACAGCAACAAAGAATCGGTTTACACGCATATTTTTGTCGATGAAATACAATCATCAACTGAGGCTGAAACATTGATGGGCATTATGTGTACATTGGATGTTAACACGAAACTAATAATCGCCGGCGATCCCAAACAATTGGGCACATTTGTAGATTCGAAATATTCCGAACATTATGGTTTGGGTTATTCGCTCATGGAACGTTTATTGACATTGCCGGCGTATAAAGTTGATGAAAAAACTGACGCTTATAATCGAAATATTATGATACGCTTACGTAATAATTATCGTTCACATCCCGAAATTGTTGCAAACTTCAATGAATTGTATTATGATAATAAATTGATCGCTAAGGCGCCAACAGGTAAAATCTTATAATATTTTTATATTAACACTTTAATTGAATATCCCTGCGCAGCCCAAATATCGCTAGGCACAAATTGGCATTTGATGACAAATCCGGAATATCCAATTATATTTCATAGCGTTTTTGGCACGATGACAAAACCGGATTATTCAATGAGGTTTTTGGAAATAACATAAAACAATAATATTGAATAAATCGACATTTTTTTTTTAGTTGGTGCAATGTCAATGAGATCAACGTCATAATTGATTATATTCATGAATTACTATGTTTTGGCATTAATGGGAAACCAATTGCACAAACTGATATCGGCATTATTGCACCCTACAAAGAACAATATAATGTGCTACGTGAAGCTTTATATTATCGTACATGGTATGAAATAACTGTTGGCACTGTTGAGGCTTTTCAGGGTCTGGAAAAGCAAATCATTTTCGTTTCATTTGTGCGCACAACAAAACAAAATGTTAACAGCATAAAACGCGTGAGTATATAAATAAACCTTTATATCTGACATAAACAAAAACTAACTATTTTAAAATATATATATTTTTTTTCATATATTGTTCAACAGAAACCCAAAGAAAGCGTAAGTAACAAAAATAAATATATCTGAAATTTCAGCACAACTGAAAGCATGGTGTTCTTTGTATTTTCAGGAGCAAAAAAAATTAGGTTTTCTTAATAACGGACGGGTATGTCTTGACTTGTGAAATTTAGTTAAAGTTTGGTATTTATTTTGTAATTCATTTACAGCGCATCAATACGATAATATCACGGGCTAAATCACTTATGATACTCGTTGGCGATCCAAGACTTTTGATAAACTCTCCGCCAATTCGCAGCATTATTGAAAAGTGTGCTCAGAAAAACAATCTGCGGGGCGAACAGTTCGAAATACCGGAATCTGAATCTGAATCTGAGCCTGACACTATTGAACAAAACAAAACCCCAAAAAAGTAGCGCACATTCATTAAATCTCTCTTTCTTAACAAAAATTGTAGAATTTTGAAATGTCAATTATTTAACAAAAATAAGTCTTTCATTTCTTTCCAATAAAGTTAAAGCTTTGAAAACCATTTTTAATATTTTTGTTTTAAAAAGGTTAAGTCACTTTAATAACATTTCACTTATAGTTTATAATTAAGAACAAAAAAAATATTATAAAAGAAACAATTAAATTATTTGAATAAAACATTGAAAAAATACCTCGAATAAAAGAAGTGAATCTTTAGCTTAGCATAAAGAGTTCCAGCTCCGCGCAACATAATTTCATTTGAAAATACTGCAAGTTTATGGTGAGATTAACTATAAAACTGTTGACTAAAAGTATTAATTGTAAACTTACATGATGTATTGGACATGATTCATCGCAAGCACTGAATATATTTTGCAGTGATTGATTTCTCTCCGCTTTTGCAAGTAAACTTTTCAAAGACGTGTGTGATATATTTGAAACTGTATTAATAGCATTTGGTTCAGTTATCGAATTTGAATCTTTGTGGTTGTTGTTTATTAACTGTTGATTTAGATCCATCAGCTCTGCCTTTGTATATGTGCGTTGTATGGCTGAAAGAAAAGTTCATACAAAACAATTGATTGAAAAACCAACAACTAAAATATGTTATACATACCTTCTTTATAATTTTTCGTAGCTTGTGGAAATAAAATGCAACAATAGGTATTCAATTGTGCAATACTGTGCTGTAATTCTTTGATAATATGTTTGTTTTTAATGATGTCATCAAGTATATTTGTTATCAGAGCTAATTGCTTCGGTTCGGAACATTCGGTAATGTCATTTGATTGTTCATTTGTATAGCCTGCAGCGCAAATTTCCAAAATTTTCAACTGATTCAAATCTATACCAAGTTCAGCTGCCAACAGCATTTCTTTGTTTGGCGCAAAGATAGCGCATTCAATATGTTTTACGATCTGTGCCTGTTCGATGAAGAGTTTTCGTAGTCTATCAAGATTAGGCATTGCTTGTGTTGTTGTTTGAATATCTCTAATAATGACGTTATTAGTATTTTTCTGTTGTGTCGTCAGTGTTTGAAGTGCTAATTCAGCTTTCTTGTATTCAATAGTTTTTCCGCTTTGCGCATACTTTTGTTTGCCTTTATAAGGACTACATTCTTGAAAATTCATCATTTCTGTTTCCGTTTTTTGCTGATTTAGTAAACAATTGTCAAACTCTTGTTCGTCAAGAGTAAATTTTTCTGCCTCTGATTTAATTATTTCATTATTAGCATCTTGCAGTTTGTTTATGTCTTCCGACTCTGATTTCTGTTGATCATCGACACCAACTTCAGTTGATAATACATTATTTGCGTTTTGTTTATTTGGCGTTTGATTACTTTTTTTCATTGTTTCCAGAACAATTTTTTTTCTTTTATCACCATTGTAGTTGTTTTTATTTATTTCAGGCTTTGTTTGTTGATTTTGCTGACCAGCAACTTGGTTTTCTGTTTTGGTTTTTGATTTATTGACCGCATGACATTCTGATGTGTTTGTTGCTTTCACTTGACTTCTTTGTTGTTCAAATGTCTCCATTTTTGTTGATATATCCAGAGCTTGCATTCGTTTTATTATACTTTTACTTTGAGTATCACTTTTCTTAGAGACAAAAGTTCCTTTCTGAGTGCATTCCTCAATTAGAAAACGAAAATCATCGTTTTGACTTAAAGTCTTCGGATTACCAATAAGAATTAACAATGATTTTGCCCGTGATAGTATAACATTTAAACGTCGTGGATTGCTTACGAAACCCAAATTGGTAAAAGAACGAACAAATGAAACGATTATGATTGGTTTTTCGCGGCCTTGAAACATTTCAACAGAGCCAACTTCAACCTTTTTAAAAAAGGTTCCTTTTGTTGCCTTCGTTATCAGTTCGCATTGTGCGCGATAGGGCGAAATAACGGCAATATCGGATATTTCAATTTTTTTGTCATTTATACCGAAACGTAGAAGAACCGATATATACCAAATAACCTGCTCCACTTCCAGTTTGTTAAATGAGCTAGGTGTTTTGTAACTGCGCATGCATTTGCCGTGCACAGCTTGAAAAATAATTGGAAAATCTGGATTCGGTAAAACCACCCATTCTGCTGCCATATTGACTTCGGCTAGAGAAGAAAAGCTAATTCAGTAAAATTATATACAAACGATTATCAAAAGTTACCTAGCGGTGCCTCAGCAATTAATTCATTATTGTAGTACAAATGATTGTACAATTGCACTATTTTGGGATGTGAACGATAGTTGCGTCGTAATCGTGTTTGCAATGTTTTGTCATAGTTTCCATTGGCATCGAGGGCATAACATTCACGTTGCAACAAACGTTCCATCATCGATTGTCCGAGTCCAAGTTGTAATGCGCGATTCGATTTTAATACCGGACCAAGTTGTTTGTGATCACCGCTTAATATAATTTGACAATTGTCATTCCACTTAGTATTCACAATACCAATTAATGTTTCGGGTTCGGAAGATGCGCCAGCTTCGTCAATGAAGACATGAGTGAAAGAATTGGCCAAACCGGAAATACCCAATACGCCGACGCCGCAGAGCGTTGTTACAACGATCGTATACGGTTCTACTGTATTCATTGGCATGCGTTTACCACTTAGATAATTGCTTTTTTTTAAAAGTAGTTTGGGAATTCGATTTGATTTTTTGTTAAAAAATGTCTTGGAATAGTAGCGTATTAAACTGCTGCCCGAATATTTACATATTCGTAACGCAATCGAATCGCATGCTGAGTTGGATCCAGCGGTTACAAGAATACGGCTTCTGGGTCTGTGAAGGCGTAACTGTAAGATGGCTTCGACAATGGTTGTTGTTTTGCCAGTGCCTGTTGGATTGCAAATGGGTAGTAATGGTATAAACGCATAGAAGTAATTTAAAAAAAAACTGTACCTGGTGGTCCAAAAATAATATAAGGGGCGTAAGTATTTGGCCCTGCAACAATGTGAGAAACGGCTTGTAGCTGTTCATTATTCTTGCCAATTGTGGGGTTAATCAGATTTAAGCTAAAACCAAATAATAAAATATACATGTTGAAAAAAAAAAAGTTTAAGTCAAATATACGTTGGGAAATCAGGCGACGTCTTGTTCGGGTTTAGATCCGGAAAAAGATATTGACGGAGTTTTTCATTGTCTTTCAATAGTTCCAGCGCACGGTATTGAAAACGTTCTGGCACACGAACTGGTCGGAAAATTATATTATAATGAGTGCGACAATCAAGTTGTATATCTTCCAACGTGAAATCAACTTTTTTATGGTCGACTTCCTCAACTATTCCAACAGGACGAAATATTTTGTCATCATTCTCTTCCTCATGAGGATGTCGAAAAAGTGTTCTGATTATATCTTTAACGGGCCCGGCAGCTACTAAACTTGCATTTGGTACGATTACCACTTCATCCAATAATGGTTCAATAATTCTTTCAGCATTGGCACTTTTGTTTTTAATCTAGAATGAATAGTATTAGTGCTGATATATGTAAGAATATATTATTGCTTACATTGATGTAGTAAATGCCCCTTTCTACATTTACAACGACGTCCTTCATACCTAGCTTTGTATACTCAAGCATACAAGTAAGATCCTCTAACGTTAAAAGAATTTTTAAAACCTTCAAGAAGCAAATATGGTATTTAAACAGTTATAAGAGTTTAAAAAGTGCTTACCTCCTGGATATTATCAACGGATAAAGTCCTTGTTTGAAGATAGTCTTTAAAGACATCACTAATATTGTTTAAAGATTCGTCATTAAATTGTGTCCTTTGTGCATCAATTAGTTGATCGCACGGCTCATAAAACTCCTGTTTTTATTTGAAAAGAAACACACCAAAGTACATATAAATTTATTAAAAAAAAGCTATGAATGAGAATTTGCCCACCAATTCATCCATCTTGAGCTGCACTGATCGAATGTTTCTGATTGAATGACTTTGCTTGCCTCTGATTTCTTAAGCATTAGTTTACATTTACCGAGAAAACTAAACAAACGAAAAAAAAACAAACGAACAAAGGAGAAACAATTACATAGAAAAATGTACTGATCGCAGGGAATTTGACTTTAAGCGCGCTTGGCGGCGATCGATCATATTTAGAACCGTTATGTCAGTGTTGTAAGTACTTGCAGTAAGAATAGTGTTAAAAAGGCTACATAGCTGCAAAGCTGACCATTGGCTTATACACAGAACAGCTGTTTTAAATTTTACCGATCAAACAAAATCTACCATGACACGGCTAGCGCATTATTGAATTGATGTATGTCGCGGTGCATTTGATATGCATTTTTCCCTTTCCTTCGTTTCAAAGGCTACTCTTTTGTACAAATTTGGCTCGTTTGCGTTTCTCGACCAAATCACCTGTCGGACTCCGTTATGTATTTTAATAAAAGTTGATTGTGATTTTTTGTATATTGTATTCCGTAATTAATTCAACAAAAGTTGCTTGTGATTTATTGAAAACATTAAAAACATATAATTCGGCATACTGAAAGTTTGCGTTATGCAGTGATTCTAATCACGTTTTGCGAGTTGCTCAATCACAGTGAGTCGCTGTCATTTGTATAAACAAATCAACAAAATGCATAATAATCAGAAAAACACACAAAATATTATTCATTTTTTGCGCGATCGAGAGTCTTGTTTAACGGGTCGTTATCATAATACCAAATATAGCCAGTTGACGGCTTTATCTTACGACCGGAATTTCTACAAGAGCATAACGCCAAAGTTGACTATACAAAATGTTGAGACACCGTATATGTATATGCGAAAATTTACACCGGACGGCAGTTTGCTCTTGAGTTTCTCCAATGATCAACGATCTCTGATAACATGGACATATCGTGGGATTGGTAAAGTAGCTGCACTTTTTCAACACGAGCAGCGGGAGTGCATACCAAGCACTGATCAGGATGACACATCTGCGCAGATACGGGAAAATATTTTTGAACTTCTGTTTCGTAAACGCTACACGATACGTCTAGCAGTCGACATTTATTCGCGTTTTCATTTGCACCGTGAATTTAGCATATTTCTGGACGATGGTCGTTATGTGCTGCTGGCAGCCATGGGTTTTAGTGAGAAAATGATGCCGGTATCCTACTACTGCATGTATCCGGATGCTTTTGATGACTTGGAGGTATTTGCTTATACATTTTTTTTGGTTGATCTACGGCAGGGCGTAATCAGCGATATGCTGAGTTTTCATCATGACAGTATTATGCTCTCACATAATCACGGTGTCTCTGTTTATGGTAAAACAATTGCGGTGCTATCGAAATGCCGGCAATGTGTGTTGCTGTTTGAGCATGTAGATGGGAAACTTATCCAGTCAATGGTATTAGGTCCGTTTGATGAACCTGATCTGATGGCAGACGAAGAATTGACATTAGAATCGTGTCCACCGCTCTCACATATCAAACAACGCATATTGGCTTTCATGTATCGCGAGATATTGGAAATCAAATCGGTCGAAATGAGACGTGAACGTCTGAGAAATTATTACAAGCAATACTTTATTGTGAGTTAAAGTTTTGGTGATTTGTGTTTCCTCATTGTAAACTTTTTTCTTTTCAATTAGATCGAAAGAATGCTAATGGAGAAAATGCAGCTATTAGATAGCGATAATATACTAATTCGCTATGAGGAACGTCCGAATCAAGTGCCTAGCATGCCGTTAAATGATCGCAGCCCATTTAAACTATATGTTTTCTACTCAATATCGGACGATAAGGTACTCAAAATCTGTCAAAAAGATTCCGTTGATTTACTCTATATGTTGCGCAACTATTGTGATCGATTTCGCAATGTGCGATCATTGCAAACTCTCTGCGGTTCATCTTCGCCGAGTAATAATGAATATTTTCGTGACTCCTTCAATAATGCTATCAGTTTAATACCGGGTGGACCAATGGAAGCCGCACGAAGCTTTAACCCGACTGTGCCAGTCAGTACACAAAGCTACTCAGTCACACAATACCTAAATTACAGTCTTTTTAACTATGATGATCGTCTAATCTCAGTTCTGGAACGACCCAAATGTAGCAGTACAGAACCGATTCGTTTTAGTGACCGGCGTACAAATCTTACAAAGTTTCGTTTACATTTAGAGCCACGCAGTGATACACGTGCAGTTTCAAGGGAATTAGTCGCATTCATTTTTCATCCTTTTGAACCTTTTCTGATAAGCATACAAAAACTTACCACGCGTTACGTTGTCAATTTTCATGTTTATAATAGTAATACTATAGTGCAGAACTGATGTGATTAAATTGTGATTAGCATAAATATATGTGAAATAACAATCAGTTCGATTTTTAATTAAATGTTAAGAGCTTCAACTCTTTTTCTGCAGAATAAAAAGCAAATTGCAACGCAGACAAGTGGCAAGTTTGAATTTAACCAGCGCGGAACAAGTGTTTGCTTCTGCGTGTTTTTTCAACACTACTTTCAAGCGGTCAACAGCTGATTAATAGTTGCTGCATCGCCAAGGAACGCCGGGAAAAAGAAATTTATTCAAAATAAAATAAATTGTCAACAAAACGGCGTTCATGTATTTGTAAAATGAGTAGCAGTGATTTGAATGATGAAGTGCTTATCGAGGAAATCGATAGCAATGATGTGCCAGAAGCAGAACTATCACAGTTCCAAGTTACACAGCCACTTGAAGTTGTGCAAATAATTAATTGCAATGAGACGGACGCAGGTGGCCAAAAACGATTGCAAATAACAAGTGCAGCTGAAGAAGGTGCACTTATTAACCGTTATATACAAGGTGAGGGAGAATTTCCTGAACTTTATACGAAATTGGAACCAGGCGAAGAAGAAGAAGAAGATGATGAGGAGGAGGAGGATGATGATGATGATAATGTTGTCGAGAATTCAAATAAACAGCTCTCGAGGCTGAAATCGATGACAATTGGTGATGCTGACGACGATGAAAAGACATATGGTCATAACGATATTGGACTACATCATGTGCCCGCTAAACAAGCGAAATTTGATAATCAGCCATGTACATCACGGCAGGCAAAGATTCAACGAACTTTGGAATTAAAGCGTACAAAACAACAACATCGCAAAGCTGGTGGCATGGGTAGACGTTCAATGTTAAATGCGGCTTTGTTGGGTCTAATGGGCGAAGCAAATCTGTCCATAGCACATGGTAAAGATGAGACTGCCGAGCGTATTTGCCTTGAGATTATACGTCAGAATCCATTGGCTTGTGAGCCATTTTACACGTTGGCCGACATATACGAGACACGTGATACAGAAAAATTTCTTAACATATTAACGATAGCGGCACATTTAAATCCACAAGATCGAGATACATGGATACGCATTGCCGATATACATATTATGCAGGGCAATTTACAACGGGCGCGCGTCTGTTATACGAAAGCGATAAAAGCATTGAATAAAGACTTCGATTTACGTTTACGTAAGGCGCAACTCTTGGAACGTATGGGCGAAACAAATTCTGCCATGCATGCATATCTCAAGATGTTACCATTGGTGCCCGTCAGTGAGGCGGAACTATGCCTGACAACGGCGAATAATGTAGCACGACACTTTCATGGTCTACAAAAGCCAGTAGTCGCCTTAGAAGCAATGGAGAGTGCATATGCTGTATGCGGTAGACGTTTCACGATCGGCGACTTAAATCTCTATATGGAACTACTCATATTGAACAAGCAATATGCCAAAGTATTGAGCTGCTTGCGTGAACGCACAAATGTCGAGCTAGAGACTGAACAGGATGGTGATCGTGAGTTGATTTTATTCTGTGCCATACCAAGTGATTTTATAGCCGATTTACGTACAAAGCTCTGTGTTAGTTTGATACACTTGCATGCACATCATTTGCTCGGCTATGTTGTTCAAAATGTGCACAAGAATATCCCTATAACGAATGAGAGTATTGATCAGTATATGGACATAACGGAGGCACTGATGCAAGAGCATAAATATGCCGAGGCAATTGCATTAATGCGACCAATTACCGATGCCGACATAGTCGATTGTCCTGCATTTGTTTGGTTACGTCAAGCAGAATGTCTACGTCAGTTAAATCGCACCAATGAAGCAATTGAAGCTTACGCACGCGTTGTCGAATTAGCGCCATTCTGCTATGAAGCGAAATTCACATTATCAGCTTTGCTTAAACAACAAGGCAGACATGTCGAGGCGGTCAAAGCGCTCGAGCAATCTGGTGAATGTGAGGGACAACCATTGCATGCACGTCTATTGTATGAACGTTGCATAATGCTACAAGAGATCGGACGCATCGATGAATTTCTCGAAGTTGGGTATGTGTTGTTAGGTCGGCATTCCGTAAAGCTTAAAAATCGTCAAGAAATGGTAGCGGCGTCCAACGGTGGCAGCTTTTACAATGCGGACAGCATACGTGCAATACTTCAAATGCGCAACATAATTGAAAGTGATTCAGAAAAGGCATTAATGGCAAGTTGTGTCTAGCTTAAGTTTTTTATATGTTTTAATTAAGATTGTTTTATTACGTAGGAAAATCATAAACCTCAACCGGAAACATCCGATCTGACGACACAAGATGAGTACACGCTATTCTTGGAGCTAATGCGTGCTGCTTATGAGCATCAAAAGTACAGCGTCACTGAGCGTATTTGTTTTGCCATGGCTACCACGAAACGCTTTATAAATTTTCATCATGATATCGAACGTATAATTATACTGGCTTGTTATTTTAACAATGACTGTTCCATTGGCTTCTCCTACCTGCGTGAAATCATCTCAAAGAATCCAAGCACTGTCAATCTATGGAATCTTTTGTCATTGTTCATACAAAAAAGCGATGATCTACGCTATTTTCGTTATATACGGCGACTTGTCTCACGTCATACTGTGGCCCGACATATGCGTTTGTTTCTTGGACATTATCACCTTAACTGCAGCTCCTATAAGTATGCTTTAAATATATACGTGCCGATCTTACGCGAATTGGAGCAACCGATTGTCGCACTTTGTATTGCTGTCGTTTTCAATCAGTTGGCGCTGCAGAAGAAAGTGTTACGCAAAGCGGGTGCCGTTGGTCAAGCAGTTGGTTTTGCACAGAAATATGCTGAACTACGCGCTGGTAACGAAAAGGAGCAATCGCCGGCGCAGCAGGAGATTTATTATAACATTGGACGTGTCTACCATCAGGCGGGCATTTTACATTTGGCTGCACAGTATTATGAGCGTGCACTAGCTGTACAGCATCCGTTGATCGAGGCGCATCAGATGTACTTGGGACTGCAGCAAGAAATTGCTTTTAATCTGCATTTGATCTATCGTGCCAATGGCAATATTGTGAAGGCCCGTCAATACTTGAATCAATATTGTGTTGTTTAAATTTCGTGCAAGTAGGTAGAATAGACATTTGTTGAATTTTACTAAATCTCAATTGTTATTTTTACAGTTACAATTTAAATTAAAGTGCGTCTATACAACATAAATGAAATAACTTAGTTATCATCCATATTAGTGGCTGGTTCTTTTGGCTCATCCATTTCATCGACGTCATCGAAAAGTTGCATTAATTCATTTTCTTTGCGTCGTATACGCTCGCGGATTTCGGTAATGGACTCGGCTCTGGGCACATCACGTGTTAGCAGCTCGTCCATGGAACGGAGTATAGCACTGTAAGCACAAATCATTTCATTACATTACATTATTATTATTATGTTATCGAATTACAAGACAAATACCAATAATACCTTTGATTGAATGTATTGATTGGTTCTTTATTCAGTCGTTTTTTAATGCAATTACGTTCCATAAATTCCTCCAATTCACACAAATGTGACTCCTTGCGTTCCTCAAACGCGTCTAGTTTGCGTATTGGTGGTAATTTGACTTTGCGCTGTTCACTAACGTTGGCTTCGACGCATCGTTCCCTGTCTAAATGCGCCAGCAAGTCCTTGGACGGTAACATTAGTTTTATATCGCCAATGAGCAAATCATGATTAAGTATTTCAGCTTCATTCGTTTGTATGCCCAACTCTTGTAATTTTGGTATATCAACGGTCGTTCTGTGTTCCTCACTACCTGATGCTTCATTATCGTTTGCTATGCTTTTGGCATCTTTTTTTTTTGTGGATTTACTTGAAGTATCTTTATTACTTGGTTTGCGTTGTGGCCAAAGACGTGCACGTGCCGCAAATTTGCCCGTTGTTGTAAGAGATTTACGCTCTGTCAAGCTACCGCCGGATTCACGTATCTTTTTACGTTCACCGCCTACATCCCATTTGGCATTTTTTGCCGTACCTTTTGTGCTTTCTAGTTGCTTTTTTCGATTGATTGCCGCACGCATTGTTGATGCTATGGTAGGTTTTTCCAGGCGGCATTGTGTACGCTTGTTGCCGCTCAACCAACGACTATTACCGGCATCGCCAGCTCCACCTATGCTGGGTGCAACATCAACACCGCCACCAGCTGGTATACGACGACGTATATTGCGCTGGGGTTGCATAGGCATCGATGATCTTGAGCTTTGCTTTATTGGTGTCTGATTGTTGTTGTTGATACGTTTTGTTTGCATAGTTGCAGAGCTTCTGTTTTTCATTCCGCCGCCGGGAGTTGTTGTACTCATATTTGATTTTGATTGTGGAATTTTTATGTCAATATTTATGCGCACAATTTTCGTAAAATTTTAAAACCCAAAAAAGCAATGTTAAGTATAACTTGGTTTTTTTTTTTATTCTTTTCGAAACGGAAAAACCAAAATCTATGAACAAATTCTGGTTGAGTAAAAGTTAATAATGCTTTAACACTGAATGTAACAATTTCGTTGTATTTTGCGAAAAGACTTTTATTTATTTATAATAGTTGTAGCCTTCAATAATCTTTTATAAAAATCCGAAAAAAATTCACAGCGTAGATGATTTGACTAAATGAAATTTGAAAACAAAAATTTTGAGATGTTTGAGGCAACAATGAAGTTGAGTTTGCTTTAAAGGTTACTTAGTTTTTTTAAAGATTAAAAAAGCTAGTTGATCATCCATCTTTAATATATACATTATTTTCTGGCCTGCTTACGCAAACACAAATTCTTGCGAATTAATACTTTTTTAATCCAAAGAGATTACTTTATTTGGATTAGATTTTGCGAAATCTTTCGCAAATGTATTTTTATTTTTGTTGAACAAAATATATGGTTGTTTTTGTTTTTAAGAATTACTTTATTGTTACATTCAATAAGACATTTTTGGTTAGTATTCAATATGGTTGTAATCTATGTATTATTCGAAACTTGTGTTCTCTTAAAGCAGTTGATCCTTAGTGCAAACATATATTTTCGTGCAATTTTATTGTAAAATATGTTTTGTCAAGTATGCTTTCTGTTTTTATTTTAAAGTCTTATAGCTAATAATTAAATGTTTTGAGTTGATGTTGCTTAAATTTATATACAGCGGCATCTGTTCGAAAAAAAGAGAGAAGAAAAATCAAAAATTTTACAAATATACTTTTATGATTAACGTCTTTCGAGTTACTTTCGATTTTTAGTAAAAGAAACACAACAAATGCTTTTTTATCGAAAATATTTTTTGTTCGTTTTAGTTTTGCTAATGCGAGAATCGAATCGCGTTTCGTTTAAATTCGTTCAGTCTTGTTAATGATTATTGTTTAATTAATTTATTATAAAGAAAAATTAATATTTCGAATACTTATATACTAAATAAATGAAAATCATATTAAGGCTAAGTGCATTGTAGGATTTTGAGTTGCACGGCAAAAATCGTAAAGTTGTTTAAGACTGTTAATAATTAAGGTTAAAGAATTTCAGTTTTTAATTCTATTTAATTTTTTGTTATTAATAATGTTCAAATTTCATTATTTATTTTGTATTTTTTTACTTTAACACGTTCGTGCCTGCCAATTAGCTCAGAAATGTTAAAATTAAACAAAGATATTTTAAGTTTTTAAAAAATATATATGCACGTATTATATATTTCTACATGTATTCTCATATCAACTAAATTTGGTATACAATGAATTAATGCTTTGTTGTTGTTGTTTAGAAATATTAATTTCAACGAGTGTTGTCAGATTGTTAGCTTGTGTCTATTTAAATATATATTTATATTCTTTGTAAGAAGTTGTAAGTTTTCTTTTTTTCATTTACATAGTACGGCAAAATATAACAACAAATGCTGCTAGTACTATTTACGGACTACAATATAACGCGTTTAACACCACAATCCATACAAAACTTAGCATGTTCGATTATGAATTTAGCGCCACATTCATGGCAAAATTTCGACATTTTCATACTCGCTGT
Organism: Phortica magna; assembly: GCA_037044515.1. Lineage (NCBI taxonomy): Eukaryota > Metazoa > Arthropoda > Insecta > Diptera > Drosophilidae > Phortica > Phortica magna. The sequence goes on along the minus strand of JBAMBP010001969.1, from coordinate 70,052 downwards.
CATGGCTGAATGCATTGACGTATTCAAATTCGTATTTGAATTCGAATTTGAATCCGAATTCGAGTTCGAATTTGCTGTTACGTTGCTTGCAAGTGATTGTGTTGAGGTCGTTGTGTTCGTCAGTTCCATTGCATTGGACATTGGCGCATTTAATAAATTGAGCTCGTTGTTTTCGATATTATTGCTGTTGTTGTTGTTGCCATAAAGCATTGAATTATTGCTGCTGCTATTGTTGTTGCTCTGCGGATTAGCATAATTCTTTTGTGCATGCTGTTGAAATTGTTGGTAGTTGATGCTGCTGCCACTGTTGTTGTTGTTATTATTATTATTTACTGCAGGCGGAGAGTTGTCCGAGCAACTGCTTGTAGAGTCACCGCTGAAATGTCGCGTACGACTGTGCGCTTGTGTACCAACATCGATCATGGGAGGCAGTTTAGTATTCGTTGCTGCTGTTGCGGTCGATGGACGTGTGCGTTGGCGTGGCGTGCCAGACAATTCGGCTGAACGTTGACGTGACAGACTGTGTGCGTGATTATGTAAAAAGAGTGTCATATTAAGTCAAGTGCTGATGAATGTTTCATTTCGTACTTACCTCCCATAAGCCGAGTCTGAACTCAATTTAGAGCTGACGCCACGACGTGATGATTGTGATGAAGATATTGGATAACTATCCAAACTGCTTACTTCATCTGAATCACCTGATGGTGTATTTGGTGAACGTATCTTTGCTGTTGTTGGGTCAGTTGACAATTGTTGTTGGTGTTGTTGTTGCATGGGTTGTAGCTGCAATGCTGGCAAACCATATGGTACAGGCACAGAATCTGTTGTTGCAGGACGTTCTGTCAGGTCATCATCAGCATCATAAACAACACGTGTTGCATTGTTGTTAATGCCAATATCGCCGCTCAATTGCCGAAAATCACTTTGCATTTTTTGCATTAAATTCTTAGCATTGTTGAATTGTACATTGGGCAATTTTTCGATATCATTTTGAAACATCGAAGGCGGTGGCGGTGGTGACAATGTTGTGGTTAGCATACGATGTACCACATCATCGTCATCATCGCCGTCGTCATCGCTTATCTTACTAAATTTATTCTCGCTGCCATCAACTTCGACAACCTCAACGTGCGTCTGTGCATTACCGACAATATGACGCAACGATTCGGGCGAAAGTGGCGAGTGACCCAAGTCATTCTGTTCCGTTTCAATGCTTATGAAAATCTCACGTTTATTTGCATCGGCAACACTGGCAGCGCTGTGTTTCCGGCCGCTACTTTGACTATTTTGACAGCCACGTTCTGTGTGACTTGTGATATTTGAATTTGATCTAATATTAATTAAATTTGGATTTAAGGTTACTAAATGGTTAGGAAACTGAAAATGTTTTTGTGTCGGGAATGTTGTTTTTGTAGACAATTTGTCTGTGTTTGTGTTGTTGTTGTTGTTGTTGACAAGTGTTGGTGTGTTGGTTGTGTCCAAATTTGTTTGGTTGTTGTTAGTGTTATTAGTTTTAGACGAATTCGACGTTAGCAACGAACGTTGTTTGTTCGAAGTGCGATTCATTAGAAATTCCCGACAATCTTTAAACAATGGAAATTTCTCATCGTCATTTTCAAATGACGACAGAAATTCCTCAAAATCAAAATCTTCAAGTATTGGCATTGGTGGCGGTATAAATTGTGTTGTTGTTATATTTTTAGGCGCAACGGTTGCTACTGGTGTTGTTTGTGTTGTTAAAAATTGTGGCAATTGTTGTTGTTGCTGCTGCTGTTGTTGTGATTGATGTTGTGATTGTGTCTGTGCACGATAATTGGCATGATTAAATTGTCGTTCATCATATTCCATCGATGAACGATTTGCTTCATCATCGGCGGAACAACATGAAGAATCCGCTTCCGGTGATGCATCATAGAGAAATTGATTGCGTCCTAAACGCATTTTGCGCTTAAGCAGATTACGACCCTCGACTGAATTGCGTTTCTCAACACTGACATGTGTAACAGTTGACTGCGAAGAGCTGTGCGAGAGCGGAAGGTCACACTCCTGCTGCTGTTGTTGTTGTTGATGCAATGGCTGCCTTTGTTGCAATTGTTGCTGTTGCTGCAATTGTTGCTTGCCCAAAGGCAACAATTTTGTGAGTTGCGACACCGGCGCCGATGATTCTGATGATGATGTATCACTGCGTTGCTCAAGCGTTGTTGTTTCGGAATCAGAACTTTTCAAGACATGTTTCAAATTCACTGGCAAATTATCACATTTATTTATGAGCATGGGATCAATATAATCACTGCCCGTGGATAATTTGCGTTCCTTTTCCTTGTAGCTAAAGTGGCCTGGTGTTGAATGTGCCTTTGGTTCACCACCAAAGATAGCATTAAGATTGATACTCTGCTGTTGTTGTTGCTGCTGCTGCTGTTGTTGTGGCTGTAATAATGCTGGCAGCATGGTTGTGCGTGGTGTATTAAGATTGGTGTAGTTGAGCGGCGTGCAGGGCTTACTGCCCGGCGTTGTTGGTTTGCTAACACTATTTGAAGTGTTGCACAACGGCGTTGTTGGCTTACTGGCAATCGGTTCAAGCCGCACTTGTCCAAAATTATTGCACAAATTCTCATTGTTCTCTTTGCTATTATTGACTAGTTGCTCATATGTCGTCTTCGACAGCAATACGGGCAATTGACTCACCGGCGGTATTGCCTCCGGGCTGGCAACGGTTTTTTGCGCTTCTGTTGTTGCCAATGTTTCCAATTTTAGATTCTTGGCCGAATTTTGTTTATTGAGCGTATTACTTTTATCCTTTAACTCTTTGCTGCTGAACTGATTCGCGGCAGTTGCAGTTTCCGTTTGCTTTGCATTAAGCTTCTCCAGTTCGTGTTCGTATTTGAGAAACACGGCCAAGGAATCTGTCTTTGAGACATATTTTGCACGTTCCGTATTATCGCCAGTCGTCTCATTTGTCACGCTGTTGCCGCTATCCTCAGGCGTTTGATTTGTTGGTATCTGCAATTTGAGCTTCTCTTTGCGATTCGAAGCGCTTGTATCACGACGTACAACACGCGGACTATGCGTGACCGCAAAATCATTCACACAGACGGCACGCACCGGCATCTCATCGTATTCCTCCGGCTTGAGAAAGTTCGTTGAGATGGGTCCTTCATCGGAGAGGCCACGTTGTATCGTTGGCCGATAGTTGTGCGCGAAAAGTGGTCGACTGGCTAACATGGGCGAACGACGTGGACCGCGCAATGATGATGTGCGCCGGAAGTTGGATTTTGTCATAGTGTTGTTGTTTAATGTGTTTGGCGACTTGCCTGCTGTCTGATAAGCATGTAAACTACACTGCGGCGTTGTTGTGTTTGTTGTTGTTGTTGCAGAGTTGAGTATAAGTGAGGTTGACATTTTCGCTGGCATATTAGCAGTTGGTGTTGTTGGTGTCGTTTGTGGTGCTATTGTTGGTTTTGTTGTTGTTGGTGTGCTTAATTTGAGCAAAGGCTCTGTAGGTGTCGTTGGTGAGCAAAGTTCCTCAAGCTGACGCTTAGCAGATAAAAATGGATCGTATTTATCGTTGAGACCACTGCAAGAAGCAGATGACAAATGCATATTTTTTTTTTTAGTAATTATTTAAAAAAAAGTGTGTATATATTAAAGATCATAGGAAAAAAAAACTTAACCAATGCCAAACGCATATGTGTTACTGTCTTGTTGTCTGTCTGTTGTTATTACCTTCTCTCTCTCTCTCTCATGCTTATTAATGCTTATAACAAACCTGCATGTGAGCTCACTTCGTGAAAATGAACTCGGTGGCTCTTTAATGTATGTCATAGAACCATCGGCGTCTTCTTCCCACAGCCGTAGATTCGTATCGTAGTCACTGAAATCGGTTTCGGGTACAGGCACTTCTATGGTAACTCCGTTGTTATTGTCGACTTCGTCATCATCGATATCATTGTCTTCAGTGTCTGCTACGACTTCGTCTTGTGCGCTAAACTCTACCATCGGTAAGGCCAGTGTTTGACTGATCGCATCCAAGCAGTCCTTCTCCAGCGGCAGAACGCGCATCGGCTGCAAGGCGCCCATTGTCGTGCCTGCCTTTGTTCTTCTCGGTCTTCTTATAGGCATAGTAGCATTTGAATTTAATGCCAATTTTGTTTGTATTTGCTGCTCAGCTGCTTTTGCTTTCCATTCGTTTTCAACATCCCTCATATAACGTTTCAATTGTGACTTGTTATAAATCATTGGAAATGAACGATTTAAATCGACGGTCGCCAAAGACTCAATGCTCTCAACGTGTTCCAATGATCCCGGCTCGCTGCCAATGCTCGGTGTACGTACATCCATCTCTTCCTGCTCTCTTTGCATTGTTCGTATATCGATGCTGGGATGCTCCTTTGTGCGCATCTGTCGGCGGGCCGTGCGCACGAGCGATGTTGATGATCGCGATTTGTTGGATACTTTTGGTTCTAACAGTTCATATTCGACCGCTTCCAGTTGTGGTAAACGGTTTTTGGCATGGTTTTTCATGACCGAAGTCCGGGTTTGCTCAATGGAAATTTGACAAGCGGCAACTATGGTGCCTGATTGAAATGAATGAGCATGAATGAGTGTTGCGTAATTGAGCTGGTTGAACTAACTACTGAGTGTGTTTTACAAGCCTGGTTTTAATAATCGAAATAAAATTTGTTGTTGTCTTAAAAAAACCATTTAGCTTGTATTTAAAAAGAGGTAATAATATTCCTATGTTACAAAGCGTTACACGAAACATGCAGCAACATAGCATTTACTTTAACGAGTCTGAATGTTAGACTCTCGTATGTGCTGTGTTGCTATATGTAACATAAGAGTATTATGTTGGAATCATCTTTTACTATACAAATAATTGATGTTTTTTTTAAGATTTTTTGTACCATAAACAAATTCGCCTATCTAACATGGCATATTCTGCACTTTTTGACTATATATTCCTAAGGTGTTGACTTCATTGATTCTAATCTAAAGCACCTAATTACTGACTCTCGACAACTTATATATTTTTGGCCAAAGTAAATGCACGCAAAGCTTGAAGTGCAAAACAAAAAGTCATTTTATATCCATAATTATCAGATTTATCAATTAAATTGTTATGCATCGCTTATTTTAAGAATGCTATTTTTAATAATTTTCATATTAAATTTGCTACGCTACACTAAAATCTGCTTGAACTTGACGCAAGACGCATCGCATCGTCTTCAAATAATAATGATAATGATAAAACATGAAAAACTGCACGCGAGACTAATTGCAATCAGTCAAGCATTTATTGCACCGTGGCAGGCATTGACTGCAATGATTGCAACAACTTCTTGCAAGATCTTAAAGTAAAAACCATATATGTTGTATGTATGGTTAGGCAGGCACATAACGGAAGCCAAAGTGCCGTAATTAAGATTTATTAAAAATGAACCGTACAAAGCTGCGGGATATTTTACATTATTGATTGTTGGTTGATGAAAGCTAGATTGTGTTGTTGATTTGAGATAAGCTTATTTTGTTTTATGGCACAAATTTAAATTGAAAACAATATTTTGAAACTTGGTAAATGAAAAAACTGAAAGTCTTACTTAACTGTGGGAAAAACATCGACCTATGAATGAATCAATTTCTCAGGTGCCTCTTAAATGTGGTTTTGTTAACAATGATAAATGATCATTGGCCAATAAAACTGTGAATTGTTGAACTATTTTGATAAGTTTTTACTGCGTAAACTTTTCAAACTCACATAGGAATTTTCTGTCTGCTATTTCTCTGCGCTTATTTATCAGAACTGTCGTGTGTGATATTTTTACAACAAATTCTACAAATGCTGCCAAGAAAACAATACCTTTCGAGTTGACCAAGCCATTCAACTGTTCATATTTCAAATGCTCCAACGGCGGCAATTTCAAATCCCTTTCGATTTCATTAATTTTATCGCGTTTCGTGCGCGGTTTAATATTTTTTCGACGCATGTCAATCGTATTTTTGCTGATTGTTTTGATTATAGCGGCTTTGCTTGTATTATCTTTGGCATGTGCCGAACGTCGAACAACAGATTGACACATCTTGCCGTTGGGGCCGACGCCAGTTGTATAATCAATGCTGCCACATGTGCTATTCGATGAATCTCTTTTAACATTTCTATATTTCACTGTAGGACGTCGATGTAGGCATGGTTGATCTTGTTCGGCGTCATCATTAAAGTTGACCGTACGTTGTGCAACAACAGGACGTGGCGTCAATATGCTGCGTTCTGGCTTTGGTAATTTTGCTTGTGATCTGTGTTGATGATTAAGGAGTTAGGATGAGGATGAATTGTGGGATCAGTACAATGCGTTATGAGTTGGAGTTAGGTGTGTGTGTGTGTATGTGTATGCTTCTTATATTCATTACAATGTGCTGTAAGCAATAACTACACGGCTAATAAATGATATTTTGTGTTGCGCGAAAGTGTTGTCTCTTATAACAAACTATATACACTACTAACTATAGCATAATAACAATACTCGGACATACTTGTGACAGTAACACATAAGTTCAATAATTAATTGTTTTTTTTTTTATTAATTTAAATCAAAACTTACTTGTCGCTGATCAGCGATGATGTCATCGATGCTGAAAGCAAACCATTTTTGCTTGATACCATGCTGCTGTTTGGACTCTCCGTTATATCGTTTTCTTGTTCGCCAACAGTGCCCGAATATTTATCACGATTCATAGAACGTTTCGTTCTGTAAAAACAATAACAATAATAAAAGCAAACAATTAACACTAATAAAATGCAAAAAAATAACAGAACATTAACAACATTTGAAAATGTTGGCACAAAAAGTAAAATAATTGAAAGCATAATTTTTTTTTTGTATCGTAAAAAAAAGTAGAAATAATAGAAATATTTTTTGTTTTTAAATCAAAGCCTACTTTAAGTTCGGTGGTCGATATTTGTTTCGTGCATCGAGACGTTCCTTGGCCTTATTTTGTTCATTGGTTGTTGAATTTTTGATTGTCGCTTGGATGGCCTTCTCCTTGCACCATTCGACATGGCGATCGTAGGCTTTCAGGCCAAAAGTACGCTCACAGTGTGGACAACGTTCGCTTGCCGCTTGTTGTGTACGCTTGACACGCTCCGAGGCGCGTTGACGATCACGTGCGAAGTGTTGTTGCTGCTGCTGTTGTGCGTGTGTATTGCTCGGCAGCGATGTGCTTGAGTTAATCTGTTTAGCGTCTTGTTCTGCTGCTGCTGCGGCGGTCGCGGCTGCTGTAATGTTGGTGGCCACTTGACTGGCAGCCTTACGCACAGATGCACGTGTTGTGCCGCGTGTTAGTTCTTGTTCTTGATTGGCGCGCCGACGTGTTGTCGTTGGCGATAATAACTGCAGGCAAGCAATGGCATTGGTATTATTATACAACAATTGTAAAGGTCTTAAGGTTCTACTCACTGGCTGCTGCTGTTGTTGTTGTGTGGGCGAATGACCACGCTCTGTGCGTGTTGGCGCTGTTGCTGCTGCTGTCGGCGGCATCGGATGTACGCCCGCCGTTGTCGATGCATTCGGCAGACCGAAATTCTTTGGCAGCACATATGTTGCCAAATCGGTGCCTTCACGTCGCTGTCGCGATGAATCGAAGACATGGCGTTTACGTGTTGTCATCTTTTCACAAATGCCGATATGTTTACGCAGCGTTACCGGATTAAAGGTACGCGTGCATATCGGACACGGTGAAAATACTTCTTCTTTGCCGTTGCTATGCGCAAGGCCATTGGCGCTGGCCGCCTCATGTGTTTGTTCGTCGTATTGCGCTATTGTGGCGTTGTTTTCCGTGCTGTTGTCTGTAAAGCCGAACACAAAAAAACAAAAAACAAAATTATTTAATAAAATTAGTTACAAAAACTTCTATGCAGTTTATTATTATTTTTTTTTTTTTTTCTTTTATTATTTAACAAACAAAAACAAAAAAATCTATTATTATGTGTACTTGGTTGTGTGCTGAGTGTTCGAACAAAGCCTTCTTCAAATGAATTGTTTTTGTTTTACTCAAACTCTTTGTAGTGTATTATTGCGCTTGTTGCAGCCTAACATTTGCTTCGCCTATTTTTAGTTAATTTAATGCAATTTCTTTATTTTTTTTTTTAGTTTTTATTGCAAACGCAAACAGTTTTTTGCTAAACAATGAACTTGTCTGTTTATTTTTAAATCAGTTTCATGAGTGCATTGACCAATTCCAACATACAATAATTTCAAGTTGTTGTCATGCGTCATGTATTTTAGTTCGCAGATTTGTTTAAGTTTTACAAAGTGTTAATTTACGCATTGCATAGCTTTGTCTTCGAACCTGGTCCCACAAAAAACTCTTGAAATTGTGCCCAAAACTAAGGTTTGCTCTGCTTACAAAGAGCCAAACATTAATTGTAGGCAACTTTCCAAAAAACCACTCTATTGGTTTAGGATGACTAGGGATAAGATTCGTAAGATATTTGATCGATACAAAGTCTGGATCGTTAAAAAATAATAAATGTTAAAAAGTTCAATATGTTGGTTTCTGGGTTTGTTGGGGAACTGGTCCGGATAAATTGAGTTTCTGTGAAATTGGCAAAATGGACGGAACACCATGCATGAAGTGGTTCTGTTTGTAGCGCTATTGGCCAAATACAATTAAGTTTCATTCATGCTTGTAAGACTGTAATCTTAAATTCATTTTTGATTTAATATATTTTCGATTTATTTTGAAGATGACTTACTTTATTTATTTTTTATATTAAATATTTGAAAATATAAAAATTCCGAAATATGAGAAAGACCGCTCATGTTATCAATAATCGAGGTAATGATGTCAAATTCTTGGCAGAAAGCTAATTAATGCTCGTCTTCTTCAAAAACTCACATGAGATTCTCAGAAACTACTCTTTAAATAATTCATTCATACCGACAATGTAGTTCTGCCTTTAAATTTGACCTCTTTGCATTAAATACCGCCTGCGCTTAATAATAACACACATGCAACTGATATACATGATTACATAATGTGTGTGTGTGTTTTTTTTTTTAATTTTAAATTATAATTATTATAATTTTAAAATCATGTTTTAGCAACATTTATTAGTTTATGAACATTCCTCAGTGAGACACAAAATGCAACAATGTTGGCTTACATATTCATGTGTAATCTGAAACTGCAATATTGTTTTTGTTGTTTCTCCAAATGCTCTGCGAATCTTAAATATGAAACAGATGCAACTGCGATGAGTGCAATGTGAAGTGGGCGATGGCTGACTTAATGCGACAAGCACGCTTCATATGCGTTACAATATTAATGAATCATGTAAATCTATCATGCCGTCGACAACAAGTCTATGCAATGCCTTCGGTTGACGATGATGGCTCTTGCTGTTGGCGAAGCTATTTTCGAGACATTGCACAAGCGAAATGAGTTTCAAACAGCAACAACAACAACAAAAGCTGTTCAGCATAATTAGAATTTTGTGGAAACGATTTCCACTTGTCGCTTCACTGAATTTCAGTCTTTCTTTTTTATTTTTTTTTTTTTGGTTTTGTTTTCTTTTCGAAGACAAAACATGTCTGGGCGAATGCGAACAAACTGATTCTAGTGCCATTTTGGTGTTGTAATGTATATCTTAATGTTGCCTCACATTTTTTTATGTTTCATTCTCTGCTGTTGGTTGTTTTTTTTAGCCTTTTCTTGGTAACTTATGCTAAACAGTTGGCTGCAAGCACAACATAAGTTCAAAGGCATTTTAATGTGTTTTAAGTAGTCGTTGGCCAAGCAGTTCGACATTTTGTCATTGTTGTTGTTGTTGTTGTTGTGTGGGATCTTTGTGTGGTCGTTATTGCGCTTTTGCAAGCCTTCAATAATCCACTTAAGTCATGTGGTCTATGTACATACATATACTAATGGACATTTTCAGACTTCTAATATTACATGCCCTCAACGGTTCAAGTTGTTCAGACGCTTCACCTTTTTTTGCGCTCTCATGGTGTGTTTAATATGTGTTGCGTAGTATGATTTTTTTTTGTTTTTTTTTTTTTTTAAATATTTGTTTATTTAAAGTTGCTAGAACAATGGCGATGTCTGAATGATTTATTTTTTTGACATGTAGTAATCTATGTTAAAAGACTTTGTGCAACACATAAGTCAGTTCAACTTTTTAACTTAGCATTGCTCTAAGAAAGTTTTCATTTTTTAATGAGATTCTTGTTCTTCTGATATACCATTAGCTTCACAACAAATTAAAATAATGAAAACATGTAATTGTTGCAAAAAAAAGTTGATTGATATGCAAAATTCAATGATGATCTGTGATGATCTTGTAAAGAGAAGTGTTAGTTTAACAATACTCTCAATACCCATTTACATTTATTGACAGTTAAGAGTGTAAATTGTTAAAAATATGGCACAGTAAAGTGTTAGAAAAGATTAAATGACTTTTTCCGCTTTCAAATTGCTGCATTAAGCATAATTAAAAGTCATAATTAAACACCTACAAACTAATTGAATGAGCAGACAGAAAAGTCTGCTTGTTGTTGAAGTAAAAACACCAAAAATCGCTAAGCTTGTCAACGCTTGCGTACTCAAAACAACAATCGAAAGAAAAACACCTGCAAACTGAGCAGCTTCGTGGCACTTATTAAACATTACGACGTCATGTCAGAAGACCAACCACCGCTAAAGACAAGACATGCCAAGCTAAGACAAGACAAGACAAATCAAGTCAAGTTGTGACGCCCACGCGAACACTAAAACAAGCAATGAAGAAAAGATCGCTTAACAACGTAAACAAGCTGCCAAATTTAGATGTTGCCACTCAGTACGGTACGTATTTGCATTGTACAAGTAAATAAAAACATATTTTATAGGCCGTTCAACATTAACATGAACATGACGAACCAACGAAATCATCAAAATGTATCAATTTTGTTAGTTTAACAAAAGCGATCTAAATAATCATGTAAATTATTGCCTTTGATTTTCGGTTGTTGTTGTTGTGTTTTTTTGCTTTCCTTGTTATTTTTATTTTCTTTATATTTTTCGTATAATTTTGAGAATTTATTAGTTGCTCCTTAAAAGGTCGTTTGACAAAATGAGTTAAATAAATAAAATCAAATGTCATTTTCGTCTCAAATTCTCGCAGTCAATTCGAGTCGTTGGCACATTCACTTTGCACATTTGTCACTTTAAGTGAGTTTTCCCTTTTTATACCCTACACACCTAAGACGCTTTAAAAATTCCATAACATTAAATATACGCCTTAAAGGTTATCAAATTGAAACTTCTTATAAATCGGAGATTTTTTCGTCGATTTTTCTAATACTTATTTTGAATCATCTGACAATTTGAAGGTGCATTGCCACGTCCCATGTGTGCAGGGTATCAAATTAATGTACTAATCTCTTCTATTCCAGCCCTATTTTTTTGTTTTTTGTTAGGGTATTTGCAAATGTCACTCGGAAGTTTTAAGGTTTCTTCTTCTTACTCTTCTTCAACTCGCGAAGAGTTGGCAAAATGCCATAAAGTCTGTCATGAACGTGTTTTCATCAACGCTTTCTTTCTAATCTAATCGGCTGAGCTGATTTGTTGGCTTTGCTTTTGGCTTTCATCGCTTTTCTGGGTTAACAAATTTTTTTTTTTGCCACTTCGTGATAAGTATTTTTTGTCCCCCTTCCGTTGCCAATAATTAACACTTTTGGGTTAATTGCGTATTTGCAAAGCCTTGTGATTTGTTTTTTATATTTTTTTTATTTCTTGGCTTAAATTAATTTCACATTTCGTTAACGTTTTTATTTTGTCTGACTTGGCTTGCATTTATTTTGTTGTTGGTGAAAATGAGTTTATCTAATGGATTGAACGTGCCAGTTTGGCAGATCGCTTCATTATCTTAATAGTTATTTTTTTCGAAGCTCATTATTGGTTCCCTTGTTTGTTACCTATTTTTTTTTTTAGTGAAGATTTTTCGACTAATCCATATAACATGTAATTTCAGATTATTCTACTAAAGTTTTTCATAAATCTGTACTTATATACTAAATAAAAAAGAACCCAAAGTCCAACAAATGATGAAAATATAAAGTTTACTGCTTCATTCATTGGTAAGTTAAAAAATTTTATATATTTTATATAAATGAGATCTGTTAAATAATTTATTATTATTACTTAAACATTTATGGCTTGGATTTCAACTTATTGATTATATTAAGTATTTTATGTCATTGTTGGATATTGTGATATTTTGTCCATAGCTATAACGGAAGGCAATGTGGGAAAATTAAGTAATCCGAACAATTCGGTCATGTCTTAGGAACTGTCCAGTTCCCCGTTGTCCGGATTATCAAATTTCTACTGTACTTAAGGGACGGAAATTAAAATTTCTTTTGAACGAGGAAGTAAATGTCCTCTGAACAGATCTTTCAAAATCAGAGTAAATAATGAAGCTTACAAAAGTTTTAGTGTTCGAATTATTTAATATATGATTAATATTATTTTTACATTTTTTTTGTTGAAATGTTCGAAATTTGCTTCATTCGAAATATTCACTTAAATCTGACATCATTATTAATAATCAAAAATATACCAAAATATAAAAAAACACATTAAAAAGAAGTCAAATTCAAGTGATAAGCTTTGCTTTGAATTTCGAGAAGGTCGTAAACAAAAATAATTTCAACAAAAAACTGATTATTTTATATTTTAAAATTAAAAAAAAAGAAAAAAAAAGCAAAAAGCAAAATGAAGCTTTTCAAGTAAAGCAAACAAATTAAAAGATAAAATTTCACTTGCTTTGCAATTAACAAAACATTAATGACATGCAATTGGCACAAAGCAGACGAAAGTGTTAAGCGGCCCGCTTAGCAACATGTTGCTTTTGTTTATCAAAATGAATTGTTTGTTTGTTTGTGTATAATGTAATTGTATAATAATTACACAAAATCGATGAGAAAATTAAATGTTTGTGAAAGATTAAAATGTCAATAGAAAGAGATTAAGAAAATGATGAGCTGAGGTTGTTTGTTTGTGTGTGTGTGTGTTTGAAAGTGATAGAAAATCAATGGCACATTTACTTTGATTGGCATGCAAATTGGTTGAGCTCGAGTTAGTATTCCAATTGGAGACATGCAAACGGTTAGTTTCATTGGTAACGCGCGATTGAACAGTCAATGATGTGGCAACAATATTGCTGCCAACAGACGATGATGGAGACGTCGACGACGACGACACAACAGGAGTAGCAGCGGCAGTGGCAACACTGGCAGCAACAGGAGTTGAGTCAACGATGTTGACCTCATTGGTGGCATCATAGACAAGCGTATTGACGATAATTAATACTTGCGATAAACGTTGTGAATACGGTGCAGCAACATCTGTTGTTGTTAGTAGCGTGGGTGGTTGCAAGCTGCATGCATGTTTATTATTGTTATTGTTGTTTTTATTGTTGTTGCTTGCATTGCATTCAACGGGGTCATTTACTGGCGACTCACTTGACTTGCTGTTGTTATTGCCTTTTGTTGCTATTGTTGTTGTAGCTGTCGGTGTACGTTTTAACGAAAATGTATTCACTACACGCGAAAATGTTGACAAATGTTGTTGTTGTTGTTGTGATTTTGACTGTTGCACATTATTTGGTTCAACTGCTTCAGTTGTTGGCAATATTGCAAATTCATCGTTGATTTGCTGCTCCTCAGCATGTTGCAATTTTATTGCGCCTTTTTCACTATTCAGCAAATCATTCAATTGTTGATATTCTTCGTAAATGTTGCTGCCGCGTTTGTTAATCTTTTCCGCAGCTGTCAACGTTTTTGAGTTTTTCGATTTTGATTTAAAGATTTTATTCCACATTTTTTTACTCATTTTGATTTTTTTGTTGCTGTTTTTCTTGATTTATTCTTTTAATATAAAAAAAGTTATCAATTCTCTTGATAAAAACAACAAATGTTCACTTAGACTTCACGCAACATTTTGTTTTTTTTTAAATATTTAAAAATATGCCAAATATTTTCAATTTTAAAAGAAGACGTTCACGCGTCTCATTATATTTCAACCAAACACGCCGGCGTATCTCGCTCAACTCATTTCATGTTGCTGGCATTTGGTATATGGAAGCTATCAAGCGCAACACAGCAACATAACAACATGTTGAGTGTTTTTGCTTTTGGCAACATTCCGTTTTTATGCTGTCGCAGTGTTGTTGCTAGCAACATGTTGAGCTTAGCGACAAATGTGGCTGTCGCAACATTGCTAGTATTCATTCTTCTAGTTTGTTTCTTTTGCAACATGCTGCTGCACATACATACGACAGTGCTGAGTAACAATAAACACACACTTTAAAGTGTTTTTGTTTTTATTTTTTTACTTCGCTGCGTGTTTTGTTGGTTTTTTGTTTTTTTTTGCATATTTATAAATAGTTGCATGTGCTCTGCGTCAGCTTGAGTGAGTTTTTGATGTTGCGTAGGTGTCTGCTGCAACAATTACAAAAACAACAGCAGCAGCCACGGCGGCAATTCTTTTATTGTTACTGTTGCTGCATTCGTTGGCTGCTGATTTTTCTTTTCTACTTATTTCTGTTAATCTAATAAGCAACAACAGCAGCAGCAGCTACAAAGTGGCCCCTCGTTTCATGTGCGCCGCCACGCCTCTGGCGCTCAGTTGTACACCCACTTGGCGTGCTCTGCTTCCGCTTTAGTTTCTTTTCAGTGATGTGCAGCAAACATGTTCTTTGACTTTATTTTCCTTGCCATTTGGCTTGGCTGCTGCTGCCGTTGCTTTTTGTCAGGCTAGATTTGCAACAACAAGTATATACAAACTCTCAATACATACACAAACATGCACATGCATGCATATAAACATGTATACATATATGTGTTTGTTGCTACAAATGCATTTGTTTGTTTAGATTCTCATCAAGAAATTTATTTTTTCGTGTCACGTTAGCAAAATTGTACAACAACAAAAATTTATTATAGTTTACAAATTTGCGGTTTTTCCTGCAATCATTTGGAGTGTGTTGCTTCTGTTTCTTTCTCGCCTTTGCCCTCTTCTTCTTCTTATTGTCGCGTTACTCAAAGCATGACATGGGCGGATTTTTCTTTTTGTATGAAGGGTAAAAGGGCTGCCAAAAGTGAAGGGATCGCACAACTTCCTTTGCTTTGTGGTTAGAAAGCGGATTTGCATGCAATTTATTTATTTTTTTTTTAAATTAAATGAAATTGTAGTATGAAAAAGTCATTTCAAATGGTGAATGTTTGACTTTTGAAATTGTTTAAGTAAATGCAAGTTGGCAGATCGTGCGCGCTGTGATCTGCATAAACATTCAGTGTGACTTACAGAAGATTTGGTAAAAAAATCATAATAAATAAGGCTATTTTACATAGCAATGCACAGCACATAGAGCAGTCTAGCGTTCGTAGTGTATACGCTGTGAAGTTCAAGTACAAAAGTTAGTTTGACGTATGTGTTTTATGATGTTTTGTGACTTAGGCGTGTGTATTGTACAAGTTGTTGCGCATCATTAATCAATAAGGTGCAAGTCTTGTGTTTGTGTCAACTACTTTGACATAGAGAAAGAAGACTTCCTTTCGATCGATGATTATTCTTATATATCTTAAATACACTTTCCGTTTGATCTGCGATACACATTGTTGTAATCTGAGCGCCGACAAAAAAGCTGCTCTACAACAAATTGTCTATAAGCTGTCAACTTAAAAATAAAAAAAAAAAAAACAACAAATGTAAAACAACTGTAAAAGACTTTTCTATTAATCTTTATCTTTTGAATCTATTTATTTAGTTTTCCAACTAAATTCGGTTTAGTTTGAAGTTTGTTTTTGTTAAGTTTTCCGCATTCAAACGAAAAACTTCCTGTAATAATTAATGACGTCATCATCAAAAAAAAAAAAAGCAAACAGCATTTTACTTAACAGGGTGCAAATAATTGTGACCTGATTTGGGGCGAAGTCGTTGTCGTTGTCAAAAACGTGAATTGCAAAATTATGAAAGACGTAAGTCAACAAGGCAGAGTGTGAGGAAAAACAACGAATAAGGCAGTGTAGAAGTATGAATGAGACGGCAGAAGTTGGACTCGTTACATTTTAAGGCAATGATCAGCGGGCGTTGTTGTTGTTGTCGTTGTTGTTTGTTATTGTTGCTTTTGCTTTTGCTTTTCTGGGCATGCTGGCAATTGCAGGAGACTTGCATAAATATTTCAAGTCAAAGTATTGCAAAATAAATAAACGCACAACTTTTTTTCTTTTCTCTTTCATACTTCTTTTGTGTTTATCTTTTGTTGTTGTTGTTGTGCTGCTGAATTGGTGTTGTTTTTTTTTTGTATGTATTTGTATTTTATAATTGAAATGCGAATGCACTTTTGAGTGCTTGTCCGTTGCTGTGGCAGCAAGCCAAGAAGCATCAGTCATTGAGTCAGTCAGTCTGTCTGTCTGCAAGTCCGTCCGATTGCGCTTCTTTTAGTTATACAGACAAGTTGTTTGTTGTATGGATATGAATAAAGCGCGTTGTTGTTGTGATTTTTTTTTTTTGCAAAGTTGACAGCAGTTTTCAATTGAGGCTGCTTGACGCCGTTTGCCAATAAACATACATATGACGTCATCTGCTTGCATTTTAACTGGATCAGTTTCAATTGACAATGACAGATCTATGAAAAAATCATTACTTTCCGTTTGACTAATGAAAAGTTTATGTTTTGAAATGAATTTTACAAATTGACGCCCGTTGCGTTAATTGCGCCAAATATCAATTCACCAAATTGGCTAAATGTGTTGTTAGGTCAATTTTCTTGGTCTTTATTTATTTTCCACTCAAAAAACTCTCACAGTTTTCGCACCGCTTGCGTTAATGTTAATGAAACTATCTCAACTACAACTTAATTTCACACTTTCTAAAAAAAAAAAAACCCAACAACAAAAAACAATTCATGAAACAACCCAAAAGAAGCACAACAAAAATTGTATAAAAAAAAGTCTAAAGCAACAAACACAATTAAAAGTGTAACAAAAATCGTGCAAAGAAAAAAAAAAACAGAAAGGAAAAAAAAACTCACAAAAAGATTGTTTAAAAACAAACAAGAAAATGTTTTTTGAAATTGTGCAATCGGCAAAAAAGAAGATGCGCCTCGGCCACTTGAGAATTGTTATTGTTTTGCTGTTGAACTCAATCGATTTGAAGCAAAAATCGCAGAAATTACAGATTTTAAACGCTTCAATTTCATCTTTGTGACTTGAAGTATAAAACTTCTGTTTTCGGTCAAAGAGAGCATCTAAGAAACAGAAGTGCTGAGCAAAGATAAAAGAATTTACTTTAAATAAGTTAATATTCAAAATGTAAAAAAAAATTTTTGGATACTTAAGAGATTCTCTATATTGATCGGTATCTTTGGAAAGAACTTTTGCCGTTATAGCTGAATATTATTTGATAATTTGCGTCAGTCAGGCTCGTTAGTTACTGAACATAAATGATCTATACAAATCAGTGATCCAAGTGCAGAAACTTTTGGTTTCAAGTTTTACGGATTGGAACTAATTAATATTTAAGTATTAAGTTAAGGTCCGTCCAATTGGCCCTTGGACAGTCCTACATAAAGGTCCTAAGTGATTGTACAGTACAGTGTATTGTAGTCGAAGGTATCGTGCCATTGTGATGAGATGATATTCATTCTATGAGTGTACAGGCGTTAGGTAGTGTGCCGTTAGCAGCCCCCACAATAATGATACTTAACTCCCTGCATAATTCCAGTTTGTTATTCTCAAGATCTTTTCAGTTATTTATTGTTCGCTCTTCAGTTTTTATAATAAAACATCTCTCTGTCTACTTTCTCCTCAGTGCACAGACATCATTATGTTGCTCCCCATATTTCCATACTTTCTGCTTCCTCTTCATTGATCGCTATTTTTGTCAAAGAGATACGCGCCCTTTTCATGCAACCATAAAATGTTGTGTGTGTGTGTGAGTTTGTTACTTATTTACAAGAAAATTTATTTTTGACTTTGAAGTAAATCCAATAAGACACACACACACACATTTATACATGTGCCGCAGCAGAAGAAGAAGCGTGACAATTAAGTTTATGATGAAGTTTTATGTCGTCGAATGTCTTTGTTACTTCAGTGCTCTATGCCACAAACCGAAATGTGCCGCCCAATGACCCCACAAACAACGACAACAACAACAAATGCTTTCAATGATAAATGTTACACATAAATTCATCAAACTTCTAATTTTGCAAAACGATTTGAAAACTTTTGCATACGTTTCCTTTAAATGCCAAAATTTGTATCTTGTATCTGTTGTTGTTTTTTACATCTTTCTTACATTTTATTGTTTGTTCAATAAAATACATAAATAGAAAATCACATGGCGTAAAAATTTTGCCGCTTTCGTGTTTCAGGTTCATTACACTCCAATTAGAAAAGCAGGAAAAAAACAACAACAACAACACCAACTCAAGATATGCATAAGTGGTGTGGTGGGGAATGCACTGCACCCACATGCTAAACTCGCCGATTTTATTTACGATTTTTTTCTTCCCTGATTTTGTTTTATGGCCAAACACTGTCAAGGCAACAAAATTTACTTATGATTTTATAACATTTCATGTTAGTAGTTTTTTTAAAGACTTTATTTTTTTTTTGTTTTTTGTTGTTGGCATGTCAGCATGTTTGTTTTTGGTTGCCGACGTCGAACAAATCTGTAAGTTTATTTTTTTTTAGCGGAAATAAGTGTGCAGTAATAAAAATTTGTTATAGCTTATTTTTATTAAGTATCTTTTTATATTTTTTTAATAAAAAAGAAATCGTAGTTCATTAAATGCATCATTTAAATTTACATAAATTGCAATAAAAATAAAAATTTTTCAAAAATGTCTTGTTCAAATAGAACTAGCCTATGTAATGTAGCTGCACGCTGCACATAAATCAATTGCTTTGATTTGGATTTACACTGAAGAACATCTTGCGCTTTAAGTTTGTATACATACAAAGCACACATAAAGCACAATTATATTTGTGTTTCATTTTGTATGTTTCAACGAGACATGAACATATAGTAAACGTGTCTTATGTTACTAAACAGTCATATGCAACATACAACATTTTCTAGGCGCCATAAAAAGGTAGTAAATATTTGTGTAGCACAGCAACACTATTGTAATGTGCGCTAGTTGTCTCGTTCGCACACATTTATGGTAACGTCCGTTTTTAGAGTTTGGCGCGTGATAGTTTTAAAATTTAATTTAATTGCTAAAATGCATTTGTTTTAAATACAAAAGTTAATTTAGATTTTTATTAAGTGTTTTTTTTTTACGTCGAAGCTTTTAAAATCAATTATAGCTTAATTACTTAATCTTTATTCAGACATCTGTCAATTCATTTCAAATTCAAAAGCCTGAGACGCCAACATTGACAGTCAGCCTAAGCTAAGCTCTTGTTTTGTTGTTGTTTTTGTTTATTGTATTTTTTGTTCGATTCCCCTTGACATTGAACTACATTTTATAATATTTATGTTCAGTTTGTTGGCATTTTTGTTGTTTTTGCAATTCTTGTTATTTTGTATCTTTGATTGTTGCTATTTTTGCACATAGAATGAATTCCAAATGACATTTTTTTGTTGTTTTGTTTTTGTTTTAAATAAATGAATATTTGTTTATCATTTGCTTGCTTATTATCATTTTTCGCAATAAATAAAAATTGTATAATTCGAAAACAAGTTTTGGTTCGTTTCGCTTTGCGGATTTGACGTGATGTGCAATTAGAATAAGACAGCCATGAATTTTTTTTAGGTTTTCTTAGCCAATTCAAATGCCAAAGTTGAGGAAGAAAATTTAAGTTTTTTTTTTTTTATTAATTAACAATCAAAATTAATTGTTTTTTTTTTTTTAATTTTAAATGCAAACAACATTTTAGAAGCAAGAGGAGATTGAATGGCAAATTGCGTTGCAGAAATTGCAAATGTTTGTCTTGTAATAGAAATAAATCTTAAACGTTTTGCGTGGGTTTTTGGTTTGTGTTTCAATCACAGCCCGTGGCGGCGACAACGACTCCGACGTCGACTGCGCGCATGTGCAAATAACATAAAAATAGTTAAATTAACAAAAGGCAAGACAACAACAAATGTTGTTTTTTTGCAGCAAAATGCGTCGTTCGGTATTTGAATATCTTGTTATCGCCCGTGGGTTTCATGTTTACATTTTGGCGGTAATTTTAAGCAATTAACGAGATTTTGCTCATGATATGAAATTGTATGAATGACACGGCAATCAGTTAAATCTTTTGTATTAACGAAAAATGACTTGAAAAGTCTTTCGGCTGGAACTTAGTACCAAAATGCAAATTTAATCTCAGATTTTTTATGGCTAAAACTTAAATTTGATCGGTGGTTTCCCAACACAGCTATCGTTTTAAAATAAGTTATTCATTAATGTAATTATAAAAGATTCTCCATGAACTTTCTTTCCCTCGTCAGATGTTAATTCGAAAAGTCCTGTGTGGACTTAAAAATATATACCAATTATTGGATGAAGATCATAACTTCCTCAAGAAACAAGTCGACAGCCTATAAACACAATAACAACCTCTGTTTTTTATAATAAAACCTAACAAACTTTACAGTACGTGCACTGGAATACTGAAACTATTAAGTTTTCTATTAACAAAACTGTTAAAAGCATTCTATTAACTTCTAATCTGATACAAAATTATTAGTTATTCAGAAGGTTCGGTAGAATATTTGATTGTTTTGAAGGTAAAGGCAATGAAATTATTGTTGTAATTCAAGCGTGTCCTAAAACCACTGCTTAATGTCATTATTATTTAAAATTTGAATAATTTTGTATTAACATATATTTTCTAATATTGAAGACATTTAATAATAATGTAAGCAAACAATAAAAGTACTTTGAACCTTTTAACGAGTTTCCTGTTTGAGTCAATAAAACAAGAGAAGAAGAAAAAAAGAAACAAAAATAATAAATGCCAATCAAATGTTTATCGAATAGTTGGCAATGCGGCATTTCAAGTGTATTTCCTTCAAATGCAATTAACGGTGCAATGCGCATGCGCAGCCCATCATAATTAGAGAAGAGGCTAAGGAAAAGGCAGTGAGCCAAGCTGAGCTGTGGAGGAATGACGTGAGAAGAGGGGAGAAGAGCAGTGCCGACAAAGTCGATTTTTGTTTTGTTGCTGTTAACAAAATGTGCGTGAGATAAATTCATTTTGTGTAATTACAAAACAAATACCAAAAAAAGGCAACAAAAATATATTTTATTCATGCAACTTCCGCTATTGAAATGAAATTGTAATGTAATGAAAAGCAACAAAATTTAATTAGAAGTAAAAAATAAAAAGAAGATTTAGAAAAAGAAATTAAAAGAAAACTTTCTAAAAAAAAATCACAACCAACAACAACAAAAACAACAACGCAATCAAATGCCAAGCAGTTGATGACATCAGTCAAAGTCAGGCGACGTGCTGAAGAGCGCGTGTGTATAATGAGTAATGTTAAAGAAGAGGGGTGAAGAGTGTTGAAGACGCATTGCAAAAATTGCTTTGAATTCGCCAAGAAAACTGTGCTTGAATTGCCAAAAAAAAAAAAAAGCAACAACAATAATGTGAGAGAGAACGTGGGTGACATTTTCAACGAGCGCTTGAAAAAGTTAAACAGTTGCGGTCAAAAAAATAGTAATGCTTGAATGAAATTTATCAAATTTTCAATTATTTGGCGTTGCACAACTAAACTTCATACATCGGGAGACTGAAATGGCTTATTCAATAGATTTAAACTGAGGAGCTACAAATCAACCGTTCGGCACTTGAAACGTGTGCTTTGTTTTGTTAGACTAAAAGATCCATATCGGTGATTTAACCTTACTTAAGTACTACAGACCTTTTACATAATTTTTTATCATAGATCCATTTTTCTTAAAAGAGAAGCCGCTTAAATCGTGATTACAGCTTCATGCACTGATGTTTGCAACGAGATTTGTAACGGGAAAGTATAAAGTATTCTTGAGATCCTCAGCCACCATTTTGATAATGAAAACCTTTCGCATAAATTTGAGGCTTACACATCATTACTATTTTTTTGACCGTAACTGTTTATAAAAAAAAAAGAAATTAAATGAAAATGTTTTTTTTTTCTTTTCGGGTCTTAAGACTTTGCGCTTTTTATGTGTGCCAAATTTCCATTTCTGTGTGACCAAAATTGACATAAATTTGTTTTAATTGAATTATATAAAAAAAAATCACACACACACAAACAAAAAAAGAAAAAGCTTTTTCATACATATAAACTCAGCCATGCTTGCGCATTGACTGTTTTTTTGGACATTGCTTCAGATATCATTTTACTTGACCATTAATTAAATTTACAATATTTTTGTCATACAATTGTTTTTTTTTTTCTCTTCTTTTTTGTCTTTGTTGCAGTTTTGTTGTTGTCATTCAAACCACCCAATTGGCAAAATCAATTCTCTCTGACAGAACTCGGTCGTACTTGAGTGAATGACTGACTGACAGACGTCTTGGCATTGCTTTTGACATGACAGTCACGTTTAATTGTGCGTGTATGTTTTGCTAATACTGTATTCTATTTTTTAGTTTTTTTTTTTTGTTTTTGATTCATTTAATAAGTGTCTAAATAAATTTCAGCTTTATTGCCAAGTCGTGTTCTATGTCAGATTGTAATGAGTTACAAGCCACGAAAGGCACAAAGCCAAAAATGTTGTGTGTAAGAATTGGGCTTGAGAGCTGTAAGTCGAGCAATACTAATTTGGTTGTTTTTCTTAACATAATTTTGTTAATTTATGACGAGGAAGTATGACTCATTCGATTATTTTATGACAGCATTTGTTTTATTGCCGCTTCAAATCTTAGTTGATGTCATAAGACAAACTTATACACAAAAGGCAGTTGCTTTAAGAAACAAACTGGAACTGCTTCTTAGTGCCAGAGATTTCAGTTGCGACTACTTAGGAGAATTGTCGATATGACTTGAAATCCATCGACCTTCTTGACAATAGTAACCAACCAAGATGCTTAAAAAACGATCTACCATCCGATCCGTCATTCGGTTTTCCGACCAATATTTCATAAAATATATAGAACATCTTAGAATAAAAAAAAATTACTGAAATTGCAGTTTTGTAAAACTCTCTTCTAGGCTTAATACCTTAAAAGTCCTAACAACATTTTTTTTAAAAGTATTGGCAACTGTTTCATGAAGAAAGCCATGAAATAATATTTTTTAATTTTAAATTAATTTTAATTTACAAATCTAAAAGATAACAACAAACATTTTATAACTCTTTCAAATAAATGATATAATTAACATGTACAGTAGAAGATTCTAAAAGCCAAAGAAGGGTTTAATCAATAAAGCTTATCTTTGTCCAAAAATCTGTCAAGAAACCAAAACTTCATTGAAGTCTTTTTACTGTCATCGATAGTATAAAAAAGTTGCAGTATAATATTAACTCAAACATGCATTACACAAAGAGAGAGAGAGATTGTCAATACATCGATATAAGAGTTACATAAGAGAAACTTCAAACTCAAGTCATTGCATTCTAAGTTGTAACAAATGATTACGTAAATCAACAAACATGTTTAAAGTTGAGCTTTGTATGATTTTCAAATTGTACTCACATAAATCAAAGTGATACATTGTCGGGAGATCGCGCGGCGTTGTTGTCCTCGACGCTGAGAGCGGCGTTGGTGGCGGCGTTGTTGCAGTTGCTGTTGCAATGCCAGACAAATCGAGGGGCATGGTCGCAGACTCCATGACAAATGCAACGAATGCATAAATCCAAAACTTAATTTAAACCGAAACTTGCTCAAAGCGTTTTAAAAGCGTCACAACAAGACTCACGTGTATCTATGTGAGTGTATTTAAGCGTGTGTTTGTGTGTCTGTGTGCGACAGCAAAGTGCAATGCACGTTTTAATTTAATTTATGCAATGAATTTTTTTTGAGATTTTTCTGTATTTTTTTTTTTAAGTTACGAAACGAATTTTTTTAACTTAATTTTTGGGAAAACAACTTTATTTGTTAAAATATATTTTTAGTTTTTCATTCATTTTTTTTTGCTTTTATTTTTGTTGATATTTTTTCTCTTCGCTTCTTAAACAGTATCTCTTGTATTTAAAGCAAATTTTGTTGTTGCTTCTTTACTTCTTTGCTGGAAATTTGCTTTCCTTTCTATTTTGCGATCGCTTCGCTTTGCTAATTAAGCATGGATACTTATTTCGCCTTGCAAATATTTTCACTGCACTTTCAAAAATAAATTAAGAAATAAATAAATTTTTTAACTTTTCACAATTTTCTTTATTATTCTTTTTTATTTGTGATTAATTGCACGCGAATAAAAGCGACGCTTTTCCCTATTTTCAAATTGTTATAAATATTTTGTTGTTTTTCTTCGTTAAATTTTTTTAGTGAGTTTTGAACATTTTATTTTTATTTTTTTTTTTCAAATTAAAAGAAAACTTAACGTTTTCCTTTATTGCATGTTTTGTGTTTGACTATTTTCTCTCTTTTTGCAAACTGTTATTATACAAATTTCTTGCTTTGTTGCAACTTCTTTTTTATTTATTTTCCAGCACAATTTCTCCAAAATTGTATGCAAATTTGTTACTTGATTTCTTTGCTCACTGTAATTATTTCACTTTGTTTTGGTTTAAGTTTTCAATTAAATTCAAATTGGAGTTTTGTTAGTGTTGTTAGCCGAGTTGTTGTTGTTATTGCAGTTGTTGTCGTATGTTAAATTTAAAGAATTCGTTTTGAATCTGTAAAGATTAAGAAAATGTTACAGTTTGTTATTTTAATTTAATTAAAATTTAATTTAATTTAATTTAAAATATTTTAGTGTTTAAACATACATTGCAAATTCTTTAATTTAAGTTGGAACAGAACGTAAATGTTCTTAAAACCATTAATGAAAATTTTGCATATTTCAAATATCTTAATAAAACATACTCCTATGTTAATTAGCGCTTAGCAAATACATATAACGTTTAAACTTTGTCAATTAATTTGAATGCTTCACTGCCCTTACTTATATGTCGCCGGCTGGTAACATAGGAGTAATTAATGTAGGAAATATCAGTGTTAGACCGATCACTTCTAGTTCTATCGCGTAATCTTTAACAGAAACAACTTTGACTTTAATGATAGTTTCTATGAATACTCTTTAAGTTAAAATGTCGCAACACATGTGCTTATCTATTTAACCTCAGTTTCCCAGAGAAATTCATAAAGAAACATCAAAAGAAAACGCATCTCTTTTTAATGATCAGTAATATTGTTTATAGAAAACTTCGTTTAACTGCAAGTTGTTCCATCAGTCAGTAATCTATTAAACCTTAATTGCCATAACCGATATGCTTTTTATTAAATGTTTAATTTCAGTTCATTTTTCACATTAAATGGGTAGCAAAAAAGACAAATTAATAAATTAAAAACTTTAACTTGTCTTAGCAGTTAATGTAAGATATATTTGTAGCTTCTAATGAGCCACCGGATGTAATAAAATTAAATAAATTTTCTTAAAATAAAAACTATAACACAATTACTCATAAAGCAAGTGAAGTTTTTTTTAGCATAAAAACAATAATGACAGTTTGAAGTTAAGGTATCTGATAGCGAAATCATTAAATATTGAAGACAAAAAAAAGAAGGCAATAAAAATTGCAACACTCGACACAAATTTAGAGGAACACAAACAGCTAAACAAAAGAGGCGGAAACGCATTAACGAATTTGAAAAAAAATTGAAATAAAAAAAAAGCAAACTTAAAGATACAAACACAACGAACAACACAAAATAGAATGCGATGACGAAATTAGTAATTTTGGGCTTGGCTTGTTTGGTTTCGCTTTGTTTTTCAGACAATTTGCAAAACGAAAAATCAAATTTTGCATTCATTTTACAGCTAAAAACTAATTTTAAGCGGCAGAAAAATTTACTCATTATAGATGCATAGATACAGTTTAGGCAATTACCGTTAATTTCGTACGCGTTAATGAAAACGTTTAGTTTATTATTTTTTTCAACGCGTTTTTTATTTTAATGTTCGTAACACAATTTCTAGTTCAAGTTCGTTTAATCGTTTGCGCAGCGCATTATGGCAAAGTAGTAACTAAACACACGCGCGTATCTTGTAGATACAAAATTACGCAGGCACCGTCACGCTTTATTGTCGAGTAAAGACTGAGCGTTTGCCATTGAGCAAGTGTGCTGGATTCTGAGTCGGAATTTGAGTCTTAAACTCAACTTTTTGCGCAATTGCGTTGCAATTGTGCGCTAAGAATCTTCTTCTTTTTTTTTTTATTTTTAATTTCGTCTGAGTTACTTTTGTATCTTTTGTTGAGTTTGTGTTGTTGTTGTTGCATGTGTATGTGTTATTAATTCAAAGCTTAATGAAAGTGATCTTTTGCTCATTTTCATTGTCTGTGTTACAGATACACACATCATCATAATAAACATCATTATCATCATCATAATCAGCCGGCCACAACACCATTAACATTGACTTGAGCTTCAGTCTTTTCTTTTGTATTATAATTTAAGTAGTTTGAGCTCAAATTTTTCACAGTTCCCACAACATGTCGCTGTTGTTATTGTTGTTGTTGTGCGCCTTAGTAGCTCAAGCGTTTAATTTCTTGTCCAGTCAATGCCGTGTGCCGTGGACACGTTGACAAGCTTTCGACATCATTTGTATTATCTTTGCCATTTGCTGATTTTTGAAGACTTGTTTTCCGCTTTTTGGCCTTTTGAATTTGCCAATTTTAATGTTTTTTTTTCGTCTTTTCAACTTTTTTGGTTTGTCTAAGTCAAGCGTGTTGTCTTAGTTCAAATATCAATTAACGTTCGCACGTTAATTATGCCTTATTTGGTTATTTAAATGCTGTTCAGTTAGATTGTTAAATTTTTAAAGGTAAGTTGTTTAAAAAGAAGTGACAGAAACGACAACAGGTTGTAGTAGACGTGTCTAAGCAGGCAGCACAATATGGAATGGATAGCAAAATGTAGACAGTGAGCGAGAGAGGCAGAGATAGCCGGTGTATCTTAAGACCTCTATAATGTTAATGTGTATGTTAGAATTGGTAAAGTCAATAAAAAAAACTTACATCAAAATTTTTAAACTTTAAAAAAACAGCAAACAAGTTTGTATTTCATTGTTCTGTAAACCAAAAAAAAAGTGAAGCTCCTCGTTTGGTCAACTTTCAAACAACCTCTTCTTTCAAAAGGCCAAGCAGTCTTAAAATATAATCCTAGATTTATGTATGTGTTATGTCAAGCATTGACAAAATGTCAGACTTTTAATGACGATCATTCGTGCGTTAAAGTTTTCTCAATAAAGATATAACAAATAAAAATTTCATGGGTTTTAAAAATAAAACTATAAAATTTACATTACAAAGTGCTAAGTTACACAAGGCGTGGTATCCCATTCTTCAATCTAACATTTAAACATTAATTTCCATTTTTAATGCTATGTAATCGTATGTACTGTTTCGTCACGGCTAACATAGGAGTATGTAAATACACATGTGCAATTCATTTTCAATAATCCTGAACTTTTGACTGTGAAATTCGTTTTACTTACAAATCATGCCAAAGAGAGATATTTTTTGTTGATTACTTATCAGTTCCATACACTTTCGACTCAGTGATAGTTTGCATAGCCGACCTCTCTCACTTTATACCAAAATCCTATTTTAGGTCACGTATATTCTTGCTTCAACAGCAACCTACTTAAATTATGCAAACTGACACAAAAAAATCATAAATTTATGTGTCCATAAAACTAATTACATGCCTTATCACAAAACGGAAATCTTGTATTACCGAAGCGTTTCAGGCCATCAGACAAGTTAGATCAAAACCATATTTGTCGGTGTTATTACGGGCAAATTATCGATTTGAATTGATAAGTTAATAAAAGAACACGCGTTCCGAGCACTAAAACAACAAACAACTGCGATGATATATAGCACGACATTAGATAATCACACAACCTGTTTGAGGCGCATTATACAAACGTATGCAAAACAAAGCCGCCGTCAAACAGCACACGTAGATACAAGTTACTAGATACACATACGACAGCAAAGTTAGAAGATTGGCAGAGTGTAATAAAGTTTATCAATAAGTGACGAAATTTATGTGCAAATTTTTTTTGTATCTTTTGTTAAAAGCTTTTGCCTTAGCCACTGGTCGATCGGTCACTTTGTTAAGTATATGTATATATATATATATATACAATTTGTTTTTTGTTTATAAAATAAGTTTGATTTTATGAATATTAATTATGAATAGTTGCTAAGTTGTACGTGCCTGGCATGTTGATGAACGAGCAAAACCTCAAAGTTGCAAATTTTTCTCTAAGGTTTTTGCAAATTTTTCGCCGAATTGAGTACAATACCATAAAGTAAGTATGTCTGTGTGGCGACTAATTATAAGTCATGTGATTGAATGATTTCGTCAACAGATATTGACTGAAATTGTGTTATAGCGTAGGGAGTAATTGTCTTGGCGCTTTGTGTAGACAAAAAGAGAATAATATGTATCGATTAGTCAAGAACTTTTAATTGTTTGATTGTTCATATAAATTGATACATAATCATAGATAGACTTTTAGATACATACTTATATATGAAAAAAAAAACAGTTTAAAAATCGCAATGAAAGATATGTATATACTCCTTATAGAGATGCCGCTTTAGTAGTGTAAGGTTTTTGCAAATGAAATTGAAGCAAAAACATAGTAATAAATAAATATTATACAATCCTATGTTACCTAGAGCTCTATATTACATAGGACTGACTGGTTAAACACTAGACTGTTGTATGTGCTGTGTGGTCACTTGTAACGTTTGCCATTTCAAAATCATTGAATAAAACTCGTCGCTCAGCTCTGCTTTATAATTCGACATAATCATTCAATTACATCAGCTTATGAAATTATACTATTATTCACTTAAAGTCGCTGCATTTTTTCTTCAACACAACAATAAATAAATATTAAATTTACACACACACATATACATACATAAAAAGTTGAGATTCCAGTGTCGCGAGTTCGAAGTATTTCCCCCGCAAATTCCAAATGCGAAGCGTTGCTGACTAATGCAGTTATTTTAAATATTTACAAAATATACAATAATAAATACTTATAATAAGACGCCCACGTGAAAGCTTCAATTTAGACAAATGTCTGAGTTTGAGTTGGAAAAAAAAAATAAAAAAATTCATTGAACCGTTCATTATTAACAAATCAAGGTTACTTTTGTTGTGAACGAATTTCGAAGCTAACATAAAAAATGTATTAACCTTTTCTTAAGTAATTAGCGTCGTAAGCACGCAATACGATCTTTATCACATTTGTTTATCCGAGGGTCAATTACACTCGCACGCACACATGTGAATAAAATTGCGATTGATTGATTTAAATCAATTGCGTTTCGGCAAATTCGATTAAATGGAGACAGCAAAGGCTTTCAGATCTTCAATTTTGCTGTAAATATTTACACAATTTGAGTCTCAAATATTTACAGAATTTTCGCTTTTAGATACACTCAAGAAATGTAAATAAATGCCTGATTCAATTTCATAGTCTAAGCATGACAAGCGAATGTGATATCTGTTAGCTCTTTTTAGTCGCTTGCGTCGATCTGTCGTTGTATGAACACCCAATAAATATTGACATTTTACGCAATGAGAACATGTGTTCAAACAGTTTGCGATAAGCCAACTAACTCATGCATTCAATACATACAAAATGCAACGCACATAAAGATAAGCCAAATTGAAAAATGTATGTATCTCAAGATAGCGTAATATGATACACTCTGCCAAAGTGACCTTCACAAATGTGAGATCAAGAAAGATAGCTAGACAAAGTGTTCAAGTGCCTTTGGTCATTCATTCTCTCACGGTCTCTCTCACACACATTTTGTAGCGCTCATTCTGTGAGTACGCTTTTTCTAAATGTCACAGAGGCAAAGATTTTTATTTCAATTTTTTTTTTGTTCTAATCTGAATGTGTGCCAAGTCGAAAGTGAGTCTAGTTTTTTTATTATGCGCGTGGTTTGCACGTCTTGGCTTACTTCTTCTTAACGCCAAAAACAAATGCTGTACACGTTTTTGTTGTTGTTGTTGTTGTTTTGTTGTTGTTCTTTCGTTTTTGTATCTGAGCACTGCGCACTTGTAGCTGTCATGCTTCTACAAGACAAACAAAGTAAAACGCTTTATGCATAAATACGTTAAGGTTTTTTTTTCATACTCATTCTTTTATTTTTTGTATTCTGTGCTTAACTTATTTTTAAAGTTCTCGTGTGTGTGTGTGAAATTGCGCTACTTTTATTTATTTGCCTACATTTAGCTTTGGTTCAATGCTCCTTTTATTGTCTTTATTCGTACTTATACTTAGTTTGCTCTAGTTTTGCCTTGCATGACCAATGACAAATTTACTCTTAAATTATTAAACTTTTAAGTGTAATTGAAGTCGAGTGAATTTCTGGTTTTGAGCAGACAACATGAAATGGGTTAACGAAAGTTGTACAGAACTGTTACAGAGAAAACTATCTGAAGTTGTAATGCAGTGACAGCTATCAATCAAAATGTTTTGAATGGCTTCATTTTGTGTGCATATGTAGGTAGTTTAGATATAAAAGCAGTTCGTTAGTTTAGAAAACACTTAAACACACAAATAAACAATTATTAGCATGAATTTAAAGCATACAATATGAAATGAACGTAAGTTAAAGGCTAATACTAGCAAACATACAACAATTGCTTGTCATATGCTGTATGTTTGATTGCATTAGGCTATAATATGCAGTACTTTCATGTTCAAAACATTGCAGAGTTGCTAAGCCCTTTTTTTCGTTCAGTCGCTTCTTTTGCTCTGCTTTCCGCTGTTCTTTAGCTTGATACTGTTTGGCAATTATGCCAACGTTTGTGTGAATACTTTCGAATCTTCGACTTTATCAAAACGTCAAGAAAAAGTTTGAAACATTTGCCTAATGAGTTACTTTTGTTTTGTCAAGAAAATAAATCACGTTTTTTCAGTATTTTCTGTGCTAAGCTAATGTGTTACTTTTCACAAATAACAAAGCACTTTCATATTGTTTCATTTGCCTGCAAATAAAAGTGCTGCGATTCATAGTAAAAAAAACATGGCATTCCCATTACATTAACAATTTCAGTATCGTTCAGTCATAAAAAAAGATACAAACGAACAAAAAAAAAAAAAAAAAGAAATGCCAAAGTATTTCTTAACGCTCCAAAAAGTGCAATAATCGCATGCAGTTAAGCAACCTTCTCCACCTAAGCATTTCTCATAACGATTCGTTGAAGATTTCTCAAATGCAAAAAAACACGATTTGACTTTTAATACGCCGCACCTCACCTCACCGCTCGTTTTGTCTTGTCTTGTTGTGTTTTGACTTACTCAATTAATAAAAAATGCTTACATGAAAATTGAGTAGCGAATTTAACAAGAAGACGCAACAACAACAACAACCAATTTATTGGCATATATCATATGTGCACACCCAATTTTTTGCCGATAATGACAAGTTGATGTCGGCCGACGATGTCGACAACGACAACAGTCATTATCGTCACAATTCAGTTGTACAACTATTGACAGCTGAGCAAAAACAAAAAGCAAAAAAAAAAAACAAACAACAAGCTTAAAGTTGCGCTGATCAGTGTTTGGTGAATGTAACACTTATAATGAGCGTTCGTATGAGCGAACTTAGAACCAGAACTCAAACTCAAACCAGGCAACCTTCATAGAACGTGATTACGATGTTCATGATGATGATGATGATGATGGTGACGACAAGTTGACTTGACTTGTGACTTTCGTTAGTTAAACATAAGATACATTTCCACAACTTTTGGCTGACTGGCGAATGAACAACTCATTTACTCACTCACACAACAGAACCGCAGAATGACATCAGCTTTTGGCATGACAGTTGCCAATTGTGTATTCAAGTTGACTTGATGATATACTAACTTTTATATGCTTTCGACGAGTCAAGTTTAGAATTTGAGTTGAGTTGAGTTGAGTTGTGTTGAGTTGAGCTAAGCAAAGTTGACTTGTCTTGAAGCTGCAACTTCATCATGATTGCATGACAATTTTCGAAATCAAACCGCAACATGCGAATTCATTAAGTGTGAGCAACAATTTTATTTATTTATTGTTGTATATATGTATGTATGTGTATACATGTATATTATATACTCATATAAAAACAATAACAAAACGCAAGCGATGAGAAAGCACGAAAGAAAAAGTTTCGAAACAAAGCGTTTTAATTATAAACAATATGATCGATCGTAGCTTTTAGATTATTACAATTGTATCTTTGTAATTATCTTGAAGGAAAATAAAAAAAAAAGTAATACAACAACAACTGTTTGAAATGTTACCCCTTATAACAATACAGATACTTACATATATTTATACTTATATGCAATAAACCGCAATTAAGAAAATTAAATCTTTTACGTGATGTATCTTTTTAACGCTTGAATAACTGACTAATCGTTTTGGTTTTGATATTGTTCGATTAGAAGTTGTTTATCAGCATTTTTTTTTCTCTGGTATCTTATTTTGCGGTGATTGGTTTCGAGAAAATGACGTTAAAGATACAACTTAATAACAAGTTCAATTGCAGGTATTAGATGTTCAACGATGTGGTTAAAAAGTCAGACTTGCTGACATTTTTTTTTCCAGTATGACATTTCAAAAGGTTTCAAATAACTTTGTCATGCAAGTTTTTGTTCAATTGAGAGGACAAGTGCATAATGTATAGAGAGACATACATAGATAGTGATATCTCATGTACATAGAACATTCATATATGATAACAGAACTCGTACAAAAATTTCATTAATTATCCAAAAAGAAGAAATTTCAACGAATTTCTCCGAAAAGGACTTTTCATATAGTCTTATGTCTCCAAACCAAATTTCATTAACACATGCCAATTCAATATTTAAACACTTTTTTCGGCACCATAGAATATGGCCACCAATTACGTCAGGATAAAGAGAAGTGGTCTACATAATATCATGAAGTGGTAGGGTATGAAAATTTCACTTAATTTTTCAGTGCATTTAATTCATTTACATTTCACATTTTAAGGAAAACCGCACGTAAGAAGTATGGGGGGTTTGTCAAAATGCATTTTAAGCTTGTAAATTTAATGAAAAGACATCATGTAATTTATGGACTTCCATTTATTTGACTTAACCTGTATTAATTGTAATTGTCAAACTGATTTTTGTTTTACCAAACATTTGTCGAAATGAGTTCTTATCTAATTGTTTCTTTTTTATTATTTACCAAAGCTTTACAAATTAAGTTCATATTAGTTCAATAATTAATGCCACTACAATACAATTTGGCTTATCTCGATCGTTGAACGATAACGAAATTATTTATAGCCAAATTGTACTTTGTTTGCCGATGGCTTATAGAAAGTAAAAGTTATCGCTATGTACTTTAGAAAATGTCATACAAACACTTTGAATTTAACTTGAACACATTTGCAATGCATTTCACTTGAATGACTTGTTTGTATTTTCACAATAAAAAACAATTAAAAGTTATTATGTCGAAAGATCGTAAATAATTGTTGACGTCGGAAACTTGAAACATTAATTAACAATGCAAATTTTTGTTGTTGTTATTATTTTTTTTTTTTTTTTTCAAAATTGCAGTGTAGAAATAACATTTAAATGCAATCAACTTGTTTGCAACGCTAAAAACAACAATGAAAACAATAAAGAAACTGAGATTAAACAAGTTGAAATACAGAAAGTTTAATTGACTGACTTTATTAAGCAGAATATAGCAAACACGTACAAGTATATCGATTAAACACACCAAAAATTAAAAAGGCGGTTTGAGGCGGGCAAACAAAGTGAGTGTGCCAGGGAAAGTTCTGAAAAAGTTTGTGTTTTTCCAAATGAAAATTAGCGACATTTGCTTGTCAGCTAAAAGCGTAACATGACACCAGTCGCAAGTATATAAAAAAAAAAAAAAAACCATGACCGCACCTTGGCAACAAACACTCACACACACATACACACATACGTGTATATAAACTTTAGTAACATCAAAAACACCCACAATTGTTGTAAGCCGGCGACAAGTTTGAGGCCAATTTAACATGGCCTTCAAGGCGCCGACACTTGGAGCGCGTAGAAAGCGCTATGCCAGCAAATCAACAACAACAACAACAACAGCTACAACAACTACAGTAATAACGCGTCCTGCTCCTATTTACTTTATAGCCAGCTTGATGCTTATCAACGCTTAGTTTGACTTTATTTTTTCTTTTTTTTTTCGGTTTTTGTTCTTGTTGTTGGCCCCAAGCATTGTTGTTATGGCCACCAGTCAGCCATATGTGCCGCCGCCTTCGCTGTTGCATTGCGCATGTCCAATTGGAACGTTTGTTAAATTTGCTTTTGCTTATAGGATTATCGAAGACCAACGGCTTTTCGGTGCTAATGCGTTACACATGTATCTGCATGTATATCATAGTTTTATGGCCAAAATGTTTTATAACATATCATTTACCATATTTGCTTTTGTTTGGTTGGTTTTTTTTTTTGCATAAATACATGAGTCTAACAACAACGTTTTTAGTTCGGCAAAGCCGTAATTGCGTTTTTGCATGCAAGTAAGCAAAGTAAGTAAGAAAAAAACAACAACGTACAAATTCAACTTTCGCATTCATTACATTACTTCGATTGAAAATATAATATTTGTTGTAGTTGTTATTGTTGTTTTATAATGCTTAGCAAATTGGGGCATGCAAGTTGCTCAACGTTATCTTATCGAATTGTTGGCAATAAGATAAAAAAGAAAAAAAAAATAATTGAATTTATGCTGTTTGAGCGCCATTCGATGGGCTTTGAGTGTTTGTTGGCTTATGGAAATATTTAAAATATTTGGTGTTTTTTTTTTAGTTTCTTACAAAGTTTTTAATTGAAAAATTTAAAACTGTGCACAATATTGTATATTAGAACAACTTAATTTCATAATTGCTCATGACGCGAAATACAAGACTGAATTGCAGCACAATTATAGTAGAAAAAAAACTCTGCCTTTGTTCTCAAAACCTGAAGGCATTCATTAGTATTTCTTTTTTCCTTTCCTTTTAATTTTTTTAATTATTTATATATATTAATTTATTTTTCATACTGCGTTAAAAACAAGAAAACGCTAAGATAAGCAGTATTGTGCAATAAACAATAGAATAATGACGCACGTATTATCTGACGACGTATATCTGTGAATCATTAGCATTTGCACAAGTTGCTCAAGAGTCTTATCGTAATGTGTAGACTGTTATTTGACCATGTGAAATTGAAACTTAGCGTAGAATTTACACTTGAAGCGCTTTTAAATGAAAAAAAAAACATGGACATTGCAGTACTTTGGTTGTGATAACTGATATATTATGATACGTAAGAGTGGTGGGAAAGTGGTTAGGCGAAATAAATTGATGAGGAAGGTGTTTAAAAACCAAAACACAATTGAGAGATAGATTGAATGGTAGCGTGATAAGTGTTGTGCATGGGAGAGGTCTAAAGATGATGAAAAAATAGTAAGCGATATTTTAAATAATATATTGGAAGTGGGAATATAAAAAGTTAAGAAATTGGCAATGATAGTATTTGATTGAAAATGTAATATTTGTCGAAGAAAATACAATTCTTACGTTTAGCAAATCGATGAAAAAAAAATGGTGTATAAAAATACATAATTAAGATTTATTAGTTTCAATACTTCTAGTTTAAGACTAAGTAATGTGTGGCTACAACTGAGATAGGAGTATATAAAGAGGTATTAATGAAAACTCGTACAAATATGCCAAATTCTATATGAAAACAAAAAAAAAAACAATTTACGAGGGTTACGCATTTATGAGTGTTCTAATACTGAACATTCAATTTTATACATTACTTTATTTTGGAACAATCTCTTAAAACTCTTAATTAATTAATTAATCAATATTATCTCTGAACTCACCTTTATTCTTAATATTGTATTGACAAAAAGATGTATCCAAACACGCCTTCTTTTTTATATTTTTGAAACTTTTGCACTTGTGTAATTTAACTAAATTTAGTTTTCATTGTATTTAAAGATTTTTAACTTGTTATTTGGTTTTTTTTTTTTTCTGCCGTGGCAAAGTCACAAAAGTCAAACAAAACAAGAAATAAACGCAAAT
This sequence comes from Phortica magna, assembly GCA_037044515.1. Classification (NCBI taxonomy): domain Eukaryota; kingdom Metazoa; phylum Arthropoda; class Insecta; order Diptera; family Drosophilidae; genus Phortica; species Phortica magna. The sequence continues at coordinate 33,766 of JBAMBP010001969.1, read as the reverse complement.
GAAACGGTAACGATACAAAAGTTTCGATAAAAATAAACTAAACCGCAAAACCGTAGATTTTCGCGTCTTATCAAAAGTAAAATTAAATAAATTTGCTGTGAGCACTTAAACAGCAAAGAAATTAAAATCAAATTCGAGTTCAAGACACAAACACAAATAAACAAAATAAGTATCTGTGTGTACGTGCGGGTGTTTGTGTGTGTGTGTGTAGCGTGTGAGGATCGCGAAGGGCCAAACCGGTGAGCTTTGAGTTCAAAATCAAGTCAAAAAACCGCTTTTGTTGACGACTCAAAAATAATATAAAAATTATAAACTCATTAAATATGTTTTTTTTTTATTAAATTATTTGTTTTTTTTTTCTAAGGAATTCGTTAATCACTATTTTTTTAAATATTTTGGACACTTCTTGTTAACCATTTTCCGTGTTCACGAGCCGCGCTTCTAGTTTATCGTGTTGTTAGCGGCACAACGGACAAGAGACGAATGAGAGCGAGCGCATTGCGTGTTTCTTGCTTGAGTTGCTTACTCTCCTCTTGCGCACTGCTTGCGATAGCAATAACAACACACACACATGTGTGACGTCACATGCTTCAGGTGTTTAACTTGCTGCGGTGCTCTACACGCTTAGGCCCATTGTGAAGTTGGGCGATTTTATATTTTAATTTTGCTATTGAAAAGAAAAAAAAAACGATATTTACAAAGATAAGAAAAGAAACCAGTAAAGAGGGTACAATCGGGCATATTGATATTGAATCAATATTTAATATTTAATATTGTTTAAAATTTAAAGAAAATCGGTCAACAAAATTGGATGTCAATGAAAATTTCTTTTTGATAGTGTTTGAAGGATGGCAACAACAAGGTGAGAGGGGCTAGTGATTACAGAACCTATTACAAATTCTTAGATTCGTTTCTTTAATAGTTTAGAGGTTATACACATTTTTGGAAAATATGTTATTTGTGACAAAAAGACGAAAAGGTTTTGTAGGACTGTGGTTACTGAGTATGATGGTTCAATCGTTTCCAGTGTTGCATGGGCCTGACTTGAAATTCAATCACACTTGATCTGCAGTCGAAATTCACGGGTCTTTCTTGTAAATTTCAAGAGTCTAAATCTTATAGATTTCGAGAACAATTGGTGAGAATAGAAGGTTGAACATGTCTCAAAGAATTTTTCTAGACGTTCTGATTATTCTCATATATATACTTGATGGGTTCTTAGGAGCAAACCCTTCTTTTCGTTAGATACATATTTGTCAAACATACTTTTTGTATCTTAATATATTATGTGTCCTGGGTTTAATAAAAAAAAATAAATATATATGTTTTTGAAATATTAATCCATGAGATTTTATAACGCGCCTGTTTTCCATTTGTTTGCTTAGTCTCTCTCTTGTCCTAACATTTGTCGGTTTGGCAAATATTGTTGTTTTTGGTTATTTAATTTTTTTTTTATTATATTTTTTTTTTTGCATTTTATTACCAAAAATTGTCTGTGCTCGTTTTTGTTCTGCCTTTATTTGATTTAAACGCTTTTATGTGCGACATTTTTGGTGGCGCGCGCCTTTGCGTGATGTCTTGCCATATAATGAAAACAACAAAAGTTGCTCCCAACGTCAACGTCGTTTTGTCTCTTAAAACTTTCGTTGTTGTTGTTTATTGTCATTTTAAAGTTTTTTTTAATTTTTTTGTATATATATTGTTTATTGCACTTTTGTGTGTGTGTGGGTGTTGACTTCTTGATTTTTCGTATTGCATGTCAAAACGGCAAGTTTTTCAGCTTTTTATGTTTTGAGGTTTTTTTCAAGCTATTGTTGTTGTTGTCAGTTAACACAGCTGTGTTAAAGTGTTTGTTTGCTTTTGGCTGGTTTTTTTTATGAAAATTTGTATTTGAAAATATTATACAATTGTTTTAAAAAGAATTCATAGTTTCAAACTTCTTCTAATTTTTGAAAATAAATAAAATATATAACCTCTTGCACATCACAAATTTCATCAAATGCTCAAAAAAAAATTATTTCAAATCTCTATTTTGCAATCTTCAAAAGTTCAACTCACATTACGATTTACATGCACCTTCATTATGCCACTCATAGAACCTGTCAAATAAATTGACTTGAATAACAAAAAAAAAAAAAAAGATATACCACAATGCTGTCATTCATGCAGCATAATCATTCAGACTACCAAAAAAAAGGCGCTTAACATAAACCAATCGCCAGCAACACAAATGCAACAACAACAACAGTAATGACATATTTGACAGATGCGCATTCAACTTTAAATAATGCGCTGCAACGGCAGTAGTTTGCCGCTACTGCAGCAGATACTTTGCCAAGCAAAGTGTAAAAGAAACAATTTAAAATTTTATTTAAAGAGATTGAATAAAAAAAAAATCAACTAATAAAACCGAACATGAAATGTCTATTTAATGCAGGAAATGGGCGTGAAGTGTGTGTATTTGTAAATGAGTATGGAAAAAAACCAACAATTTTATATTCAAAGTCAAGACACCGACGCGATTACAAGTTTAAAAGTATACGCCCACGCACTCACGCAGACTTATTTAAATGAATGTCACTTGCAGACAGACCAGATTCGTTGCAGTTTTATTTTTGCATTAAACCAAATGTTTAACAAAAGATTTAATAAAAATGAAAATTAATGAAATACAAATTTTTTCACATTTCTTTTATAACATTTATTATACAAAAATTTTACATTTTCTTTTTTTTTTTTATTTTGGTTACAGAAAACTTTAAATGCAACAACAAATGGTATGTATTAAAAATACGTTACTTTACGGTGGTCATTTACAATAAGAAAATTTACAAATATAAAGTCGCTTTTATAACAAACAAAAAAACGTTATTAAATTATAGACAAAAACTAATGACAGATAGTAATTATAAATACTGCAATAAATGAAATGTAACAATTTGTTTTTCTTTTCTGATAATAGGTTCGTTTTGAAATTGCAACGTTGCGTTTGTTCGTTTATTGCTGTTCTCCCTTCTTTGGTGTATAATACATTGAATGCAAAAATAGACGCGTCACTTCGCCAATTACCGAACGATCGGGTATGCTCTGTGCCATGCCATACAGCGCCATTTTGCCTTCAACAGGCTTTTCTGGATTTTTCATCAGTTCAGCGGTGCAGCTGCGTACATCATTGATGAATTTGTCCGCAATGCCGGATTTCGTGTGCATATCAGTAACGCAGATATGAATGCTGCATGACATAGAAGAAATAAAGATTACATATTAGCGCCTTAGATCCGTACGAATATTATGACAAACTAACCCCGATGGAAATTGTAGTGCATTCAGATTCCAGCCAAGTTTGCAGAGCGCATCAGAGAGACGGAAAATGTCAAAGACTTTTGAGCCAATAGCAACAACTGAAGTGGCTGGTTTACCAAAAACATAAATGCCATCAATTTTACGTACACTGAAATACATAAATAATAATTTGATTAAGTCATATTAAAGATTTAAGTTAAATATACATACCCAGCTTCAATGTAACGCGCCGTGTCGACAATGCGCTTTGTCGCCTCCAGATAACCATCATAGCCGAAGTTCATCATTGTCGCCCAACAAGCAGCAATGATGCCACCAGCGCGCGAACCATTAACGGAGGGTGAGCCATAGACGCCGCCAGGCCAGTCGGTGGTTACAGTGTATTGGTGATCTTTGAATTTCTTATCGGAATACAAAATGACTGAGGAACCTTTCGGCGCAAAACCATATTTATGGGTATCGGTTGATATGCTCGTCACGCCATTAACAGCAAAATCAAATGGACGCAATGAGTAGCCAGCATTACGTATAAGCGCAACAACAAAACTACCCAGACAGGCATCGACATGCACAGGGATATTGTATTTTAGACCCAAAGCGGCAATTTCTTCGATATTATCAATTGTGCCATATGGGAAATTTGGTGCTGAACCGACCAACTGTAAAGATATTTCGATCGTTAACGAATGTAAATATGAATACTTCTGACAGAATATTACAACTCACCAGTATCGTATTACGATTGATTGCTTTCTTGAATTTCTTAATATCAACTTCAAATGTCTCTGGATCCACATCGACATAACGCACATGTATATTAAAATATTGACCGCCCTTGTCGAAGGCCGAGTGCACGGTGCGCGGCACAACAATATTTGGCTTCCAGATGCCTTTGTGTTCACGTGCATAATCACGATAGGCTTTCATTGCCATCAATATGGATTCAGTACCGCCGGTGGTCATGGAACCGCAACTATCATCATCACCATGGAAAAGTGTCGCAACCATGCGTATTACTTCGGCTTCCATTTTACAAATGCCCGGAAACAGATCAGCATGCAATGGATTCGTATACGAAGCTTTGCCATATACTTGTGTCACCAATTCAACTAAATCCTCGTTGAAACCATAAACAGCTCCAGAGACCAGACCACCACGCCAATCATAATGTCCGGCATTTAAATGATCATCGACAAGCTTTAAAATTTCTTGCTGACTCAAACCTTTCTCCGGCAATTCCAATGAGTATTTCAAATGACTATTATTCTTTCTAATTTCGGTTTCAAAATCATTTTTGGCCTTTGATAATTCAGCTTCAATTTGACGACGTACTGCGGGCAATCTCTTGGCTAGCTTGAAAAATTGACGTTTGCCGCGTGCATAGATCGCTGAAAGAAGTCAATGGGAATAACATTATTTAAACACTTTCAAAGAAAACATTTTAAAAAAGAAAATTGTCTGATTACTTATCAGCTAACCTGACTAAATTTTGTTACGTCTCATATCGTTCTATTATTATGATCTTCTTTTATTTTTTTGCCATTCACTTTTAACTTAACTTATCATTGCAACTTGAAGATAAAAAAAATGTGGAATTTGGCACGATACACCTGACTGTCTGCTCACACAATTGAGTCTCCAAAAGATTTTTGATATCATTTCATTCTTGCTGCCGTTTTGCCGCTTATCATTCATGCGTTATCATGAAAAAATGAAAAAAAATACGAAAATGGAAAGTGAACAAAAAATATAATAATTATTTATTTACAACCAAAGTTGAGTAACTGCGCTCATAGAATTTTTAAGCTGATTATATTTGTGTCTAGGCAAAATGCAAAAGCAAAAAAAAAAGTACTGTAGATTAACTATCGACGCTCTTTTCAATTTGTCTAAATGATTAATATGCTTAACAAATGAATTCGTTACCAAATATAAAATTTATCGTAATTTGTTAACTGAATGTACAAGAAAGAATATTTATATATATGTATGTACATTTTTTCAACCGTCGTAAAACACACAAAAATTGTATATGATTTTTTTTTTTTTTGGTTGCTCAACGTCAAAAGTTGAATGAATGCTTTGATAAAGTTCAGACATTATTAGTCATTACAAAGTTGTTTGTATGAATTATTTGCTTCATATTCGATATATAATGTAAGCTAAATGTACTTATTTGATTTTTGTCTGGATTCCTTTGGTTGCGATAAGAGTTGATGGAGCATATTATATTGTAGTAAAGATAACAAAAAGCTGACGTGACTTTTGGACAATTTTGACAAAATATTATGAAATTATCATAAGTAAAAATAGACAGGATTCAATAATATCATAGCTTTTGAGCTTTCCAAAATTCATTGATACTTTCGATTGTTCTTACAAATCGGAGCTTCAAAGCTCGTTCGGATGGATATATTTTAAAAAAATTACAGAAAATGAGATTAATACTAATAAATAAATTAAATATTTTTCAAATCTACAAAATTATTTAGAGAACTTCCAAAAATACTTTTATGAGTCAATTATTATTACTCAAAAAGTATAAAATTAATTCATTGTCTGATTAGGAACTTTCCTTTCAAAACTTTCTCTCTAATCTAACGAATATGAATCATTTATAGTCGATATGCTCATCACATGTTGTTTGTTAAACATTTTCACAACAAATTTCATCAGTTAAAATCAATAAGTCAACCATTTTATGACGTGTACCCACACCAAGGAATCATAAAAAAAAAAACATTGTTGAGTCATTGCTAAATGGGCAACGGAAACTGTCTGCCCAACGCTAAGATTAACTTACAATAAAAATATATTTGGCTCATCTAATCAAAATTGTTCAAGAAGTACACATTGAGGCTAAGCGCATAAATTAAGCAGCCAACAAAGTAAGAACACTTTTATGGTAGCTATTTTTAAGCAAGCAAATGGAAATTTCGCGCAAATTTCATGATGGCAAAACATGAATGAAATAATACGCAATAAATAAATAAAAGTTAAACTTGACTGTGCGATTAGCACAAAAACGCATGCAACATATTGATTAGAAAGATATATTACTTGTACAATTTTTTGTCAATAGCATTTAGCAAGGCGAAACCAACACCCTGTATAACAATCGTATATGTAATCTTAAATAGATTAAATAATCAAAATAAAATTGTTTGAAAAATTTTGAACTTTGAGTGCATGCAACAGTGAAATCAAATTGATAACCATAATTAAATAAAATAAAAGAATATTTTGAATAGAAATTGTATACGATCGTTATCAATTTAAATATAAGCTATGTCAAAAAAAATTATGTAAAAGTTTATAGTTTATACAGTTAGAGGTGACACGCTCGAAAACAGGGCGTGTACAAGTTTGAGTCTTTCAAATGTCTTTTACCGCCAGATAACTGCTTGTCCTCTCTTAGCTATCGACAGAAGGCAAAGTGTGACGCGTCTTTAAGACAACATTATGATTGTTTAAGGCGCCATCAGGCATAGTAACTAATAATGAATGTAATGTGATTTAAAGTGATTTAACTTGCAACTTACTTTCATCCTGATTAATAAAGTGCCACAACCAAACAGTGCTCAGCACTGTTGTTGCTGTAATTGTGGCCACTTGCCATGGCTCACGACTACCAAATATATTATTAATGCCACCAGTGACCACTTTGGCGTAATCGCTCATCTTGTGTGTTTAGTTTGTTATTTGCCACTAGGAATTGCTGTCGTTTGTATGCGCGTTTGTATTAAATCGCGTGTAACTACAATAAAATTAATAATTTTGTATTAATGCAAACTTGTATCGCACTCGACGACTTTGCGTTATAAACTGATTTCCAGCGGGCCACACTTATGCCGTTCAACGTCTGGCACTAACGACTAACGGTTGTTGTTGACAAGCGACACTAATCGCATTTCAAAATATATTAGCTGATAAGGCATATAGACGCGTACATATTTATTAACGTAAACGCGTCAAAAGCGTACTAATAAAATATATAATCGCGTATCATAAAAATGTACTCTCGGTGGGGAGAAATTGCGACAACTTCACATCAGCTGTTCAGCAGTTTTGTTGTCATCGTTCGGGTGTTTCACTCACCTGTTGAAATATTTACGCGTAGTTTTGTTCTTAACCTTGCTATGTTATATATAACGATATTTGTGTTTATTAAATTAGTTCATGCAAATTATAGCTCGAATTAATAAAGAATTTAAATAATTCAAAACACGCACTGTTAGCCGCGATAGGCATTCGCCGACAGTGTTGCCAAGTTGCCCATTTTTTGGGCTGATTTTGACCATTTTCAAATGCGACAGCCAATTCTGCGAGGCATCAAATTCTTCCCTTGTCATGGGCTAGTGTCGAGTAGGAAAGTGCCCTATGTCAGGTCAATATATATCACATGCTTATATTGTTTCTACTTTTGTATATTTTTGTTTATTAATATACCACAAAATTTTTATACGAACAGGTTGCGCCGGCATGGAAAATGTTGCATTGACATGAAATATTACAACGGCTAAAGTCAATAGGCACAACTGACGGTTATAAGTGTAGAAACGTTGAAATAGGCAGTGTAGACCTAATTTTAAAAGAATTCGATTATATTATGGTACAAAATCAAAACAAAAAAAACACCTTTTTTATTGCCATTTGGTCTTTTTCAACCAGTCACTTTACCATTGAAACTGCTGAATGCAGCCAGTTTTGCTTCTGAAAAGTTGGCAGCACTACCGTAAGAGGCTGTTGCCAGACGGTTGTGAAAGTGTACTACACATGTTAATGAAACATCTGGCTGTGTTTATGTTTATCTAATCATTTATCATTCTGTCTCATTGTTCTAGTCTCAGTGTTTTGGCATCTCTGAAGTCAGTCGTTATATCGTTCGTTCTTTTAAATAGCTTAATTTGAATAATGTTACGTAGTTGTTTTCATAAATATGGTTCTAAAGTAAGAAAACTTAATTCACGTTTTTGGATTTTTATTAAACGTAATTTCCTTGTTACACAGCAATTTTATAGAAAGGTCGTGGGTGCTAAATTTTATAGCACTATTTCCAAGCCGGCGTTCCAAGCATCGGATTATGTCCAAATACAAGAGGCATGCGGCGTCCGAGAGATAACACTAGACAATCCTCAGACTCGGAACTCCTTGTCAAAAGACATGATGGCTGCATTAAAGGAATCGATAGAAAAGAATCAGGACGATATTCAGTTGCGTGCGATTGTTTTGTCTGCCAAAAGCAAAATCTGGTCTGCAGGACACAATCTAAAAGAGATTGTAAGTGGAGATCGACGAGTGACGAGAAGGAATAATAAAAACAATGTATATTTTTATTTTGTCAGTCCAAAGCTATGCAGGAAATTAATGTGAATTTAAGAGACAACTGTGAGTCAGAAGCTCTGGTATCCGAATGTGAAGTGGATAGTAAGGCAGCTTCTAATGCTTTTAAAGATCTATTTGAACTTATACAAACTATAATAAAAAGTCCTGTACCGGTTGTTGCTAAAGTTGATGGTTATGCTGCTGCTGCTGGCTTACAACTTGCTTTGTCATGTGACATAACAATTTGTACTAAACGGAGTCAGTTTTCAACTCCAGGGTAGGTTGTTCGTAATATTTTACTGAAGCTGTAATTGATAAAACAAACCTTTGAATTTATAGTTCACATGTTGGCATTTTTTGCTCAACACCCGGCGTAGCAGTTTCACGTTTGATACCACGGTCACAAGCCCTCTATATGCTCTTTTCGGGTTCACCAATATCTGCGGATGAAGCTTTTCGAACAGGCTTAGTATCCAAAGTTGTGCCAGACGGCGAGCTCGATGAAGCGGTTGAAGAATTTACTAGCCACCTAAAAAAATCCAGTCGAGCTGTTGTCGCACATGGCAAATCTACTTTCTATAAGACTCTCGACTTGCCACTGGAAAAAGCCTATACTGTAGCTTGTGAGGTCAGTCATTTGTTTGTTTTATATTTAGGTTTTTGTTTAAATTTCAAAGAGTATTTTTTTAATTCCCACTCGAGGCTATGATGACGAATCTACAAATTCCTGATGCTCAAGAAGGCGTTGGTAGCTTTCTGGAGAAACGCAAACCTAATTGGACACATAAGAATGTCAAAAGTTCCTGAAAATCAAGACAGACTATGATTGACCAGATATGCATTTATATAATATATATATTTTTTATTATCCGTACATATAATGTACTCTAAAACGCACATAAGCCTTATTTATTCCAACTTCAATTTTTTTTTTTATAAAGGAAGTTAAGAGCTGGTTTAATAAATTTTTATACTCTTGCAAAAAGAGTATATTAACTTTGTCGTGAAGTTTGCAACGGAGAGAAGGCGACATCTCCGACTATATAAAGTGTATCTATTCTTGATCAGCACGACGCGACGAGTTCATAATAACGATGCCCGTCTGTCTGTCCGTTTCAGTGCAAACTCCTCCTAGAGTTTCAAACATATCGAAAAAATTTAAACGCAGCAGTTCTCCAGATATGTCCAGACATTGTATGTCTCAGAATTATTTCGATCGGACCACTATAGCATATAGCTCCCATAGGCACGATCGGTCAAATATTTTGCATACAATTTTCTTTAACATAAAGAAAGATAATCTGCGAAAATGGTCAAGATCGGGTTACTATAGCATATAACTCTCATAGGAACGATCGACCAAAAAGAATGTTTTTGCTAGAGACACTTTTTTGTTCTTGAATATAAACAGACCAAATTTTGCAATAAGGTGTTTTAACATATAGTTTTATAAGAATCGGACATAAGGGTGTGGCACCGCCCATATAGCGAAAAACTTAAAAATGGGATTTCTCTGCAAGCAGACGAGATACAAGATTGCAAAATGTAGTGAAGGTTGACTACATTGCCTCCTTTAAGACAGATTAGAAAATGGGCGTGGCTATGCATATGATGCCTATTGGAAAATTGATTAAAAAAACGATTTTCTAGTTAGAATAATTGGGAAAACGTTTGCTTGCAAGAGAATGTAAGTATCGGTAAGGCCGAAAATAGCTCCCTTACTGGTTTTACTTCGCTTTGTCTGCAAAGTTAAAAGTCTGGGAATTTAGATGGTAAATGATTGATAGTAAAGTAATATCCTTACAATATTGAAGATTAGATAATTCCCGATTCGGCATAGGGCAGAACTCTCCTATTGCTGGGGGTGACAATCCTTGACGAGCCTGTTGACAGACTGTCTAATAATAAAAATAGGAAATATAAACATTTGAAAAATATATATTTTGAAACTTCTTAAATTCTTCGTTAAAATTGTTCGAAATTGTAATTTAATTGAATGGACTAGAACAATTTTTGCATATTGGATCGCTTTTGTAGTTGCCAAACATAAATTATCTGTTTATCATACTCCTTTTTATATCAAAAGCAAAATTATACAATGCTACGTCGTTGTTTGGATAAATCCGTTACTAAAGTAAGTAGACTAGCTACCAGACATTTCTTAATGGTGGAATAATTTTATTTTTTAAAAAGAACTTTTGTAGAAATGTCATACTTGCCAAATTCTACAGCGCCAAAGCCAAACAAGCTTTAAAACCATCAGACTACATTCGAATAGAAGAAGCACATGGCGTGCGTGAAATTACGCTAAACAATCCTCAGACCCGAAACTCCCTGTCAAAGGACATGATGACTGCATTAAAGGAGGCGATAGAAAAGAAACAAGATGATATACAGTTGCGTGCAATTGTATTATCAGCCAAGGGTAAAACGTGGTCAGCAGGGCATAATCTGAAAGAGATTGTAAGTGATGATCGTCAAGAGAAAAACCAATTCTGATTCACTTAATCAGAAACTTGATGCATGAATTTATTGTTTCTTATACAGTCTAAGGTAACGCAGAAAGCTAATGCTAAAGCAAAAGCAATGCAAATTGAAAAGGAAAGCGAGGCTAAAGCTAAGGCTATGGAACTTGAAAGAAAACTAAAGGCGGAATGTGAGTCAAAAGCTCTGGCCAAGGAATGTGAAGCGGGATTAAAAGAACAATGTGAAGCTAAAGCAAAGGCTGAGGAATGTAAAATTAAATTAAAGGAATTGTGTCAGGCTACAGAAGAGGCCAAGGAATGTGAAGCGAAGATAAAAGCAGAATGTGAGGCTATAGCTAAGGCAAAGACGTGTTTAGCGATGTTAAAAAAAGAATCTGAGGCAATAGCTAAGATCCAAGAATGTGAAGCGAAATTGAAAGCAGATTGTCTTGCTAAAGAAAAAGCAATGGAGTGTGAAGCTGAAGCGAAGCTAAAAGAAGAATGTGAGGCTAAAGCAAAGGCAAAGGAAAACGAGGCTAAAGCTAAAGCCAAGGAATCTGAAAATGAAAAGAAAAAGAATGGTGCTTCCAATACATTTGAGCAACTATTTCAACTTATACAAGCTATAATAAAAAGTCCTGTACCGGTTATAGCTAAAGTTGATGGTTTTGCTGCTGCCGCTGGCTTACAACTTGCTCTGTCTTGTGACATTACAGTTTGCACTAAGCGGAGTCAATTTTCTACACCAGCGTATGTAGTCTCAATTATTTAACTAATTCTGAAATTAATTAAAATCTTTCTATATTTAGTATACACATTGGTTTATTCGGTTCAACACCTGGTGTAGCAATTTCTCGTTTAATACCACGATCACAAGCCCTCTATATGCTCTTTACTGGTCTACCGATATCCGCCGATGAAGCCTATGCAATGGGCTTAGTTTCCAAAGTTGTGCCTGACGCCATGATCGACGAAGCGATAGAAGATTTTACTATGGTACTAAAAAAATCTAGTCGTGCTGTTGTGGCACATGGCAAAGCCACTTTTTATAAGACTTTAGACTTGCCGCTGGAAAAAGCCTATTCGGTAGCTTGTGAGGTAAGTTTATATTTTGTTCAAATATATATGGATTGTTATATTATTATTATTATGTTATTTTTAATTGAGGCTATGATGAAAAACTTAGAAATACCTGACGCCCAAGAAGGCGTTGCTAGCTTTATGAAGAAACGTAAACCAAAATGGACGCACAAAAGTTCCTGAAAATCAAGCTACCGATGTTATTGTCCAAATATGCATTTTTTAATAATATAATTTCTAAATTTAAGAAAACGTATTTTTTCATTTAATCTACATTTATGCTTGAGCTTTGTTCAATATCTGAAACAGAATTAGACATCAGTCACCGGTCGTATTTTGATCCATTGACGTATGCCACGCAATTTGCTAACCATGTGTGCATGTTGACACATGGCCGGAAAGCCATCAATCAAATTATACTCACTGACATAGCTTAAATACTCAATTAAGCCAACAAAGAAAATGTCTGCCCATGTCAACTGAAAGCGAAAATAATGGTTTATCGCAACTGAAAATTGATTACAATTTGAACTGACCTTATTTAATACTAAATAACCATCATTTTCAATGATGTGCTTCTCCATTGCTTTCATTGTTGATGGCACTAAATGGGTATGCATGCTGCGGACTTTACGTCGTTTCAAACGTACATCAAGTTCATAGTAAGCCTGCAGAATCTCTATAAATCAAAGTAAATCTTAAAACTTTTATGGTAAAACATTGGTAATTTTCTTCGTTACGCACGATGACGGAACTCATTTAATGTTTCGACAATGCCATCGATTTGCAAGACTTCCAATGGTGTGTTGCCATTAATGTCGCCCAATGTGCCCAGATAACGAGCAATAGGCACAACATGTTGTATAATTTTATCGCCAATAACGAGCATTGGTATCTGGCAGTTTGGTAGTGCTGCAACAAATTTGTTACTGTTTATCGATAATACTATACTAATTTCATACTCACTCTTCTTCAATTCGTGCCATTCATCGCGCGTTAGACGCACGTCATGATAGGTGATCTTACAATAGGCGAATAACAAACGTAACGGCTCGCCAATGCCACGCACATTAAAGTAAACTAATTGCGGCACCAAGTTTGGGTCAGAATTTGGTATTTTATTTGTGACATTTACCAGATAATCATCATTGTTGTCTGGTTTCGTGGTCACCGATTGATCATCGCTATCATCCGAATGCTGTGGTGTTGTGTATTTAATGGTTTCTGGCTTATTTTGGGCCAAATGACATTGTGTGCCTTGCTCAGTTAGGTGGGTAAGCAAAGCACAGGCGCCCTCGCTGCTACCATCGTCAATATCATCGAAGTAAGCACCATTTGTAATAGCAGCAGTTGCCATATTATTATACCGTGCGTTTAACTTTTCATCGCTATTAAAGTTCATTATTGACCCGTTAGCTTTTAGCTCATTTGGCAAAAGACAGTCGACGTTGTTATTGTCATTTATCGAGCTTTTGCATTGGCTTATAAAATCTTCAATTGTGTCTGGAATTACATCCATTGACAAGAGCTCGAATTGATTAACGACTTTAGCAAAGTCTGCCTCTAGTCCAACCGTGTTAATTTCTACATTTAACGCGGTATCATCGATTTTTGGTATCTATTGATAAGTTGTCTAATAAATAACTTATCGTTTAACTATCTCAACTCATTTTTTTACTTACAGTCTGTGCATGCGACAATGCTCCTTCTAAAACTTCATCCGACACAGTTAATTTTTTCGGTGAGTCTTCAACTATAGACTTTGTAATCACAGGATTGGTGGTCTTTTGCAATAAAGTCTTAATGATGTCCTCGATATCATTTTCTTTAACATCTTTTGAAATTTCACTGTCGGCTGGGTTCATTATAAATAATGACGATTTTTTTTATAGTATTTTTGAGTAAGATTTATAGTTTTGTAAAGCTTGTTTGCACAGTTAGTTCAAAGCCTATTAACAAGAAATTTTATCAAACACTATATTTGTATTTAAAAGTCTATCTGATTATCAATTTTCTTTAAATTGATAGTTTCTCCTTCCTCTTTGGTGAAATTTTAATAAAATGTGTTGAAGATGAGATTAATGAATGTAATACGATCATGGTGACCCTAATTTCACCACGTTTATATGAAAAGAAACTACTATTTAAGCAATAATTCAAGTATTTATTTAATTAATTAATATTATTTTTTTTTTTTTTATATTTAGTTAGTTTTTCCGTGCCAGTCAGCCATATAGATGTCTATGATTTTCCAAGCAACTCTAACCGTGTTTCTCTTAATTCTCACAGTCCTCATCTTCCTCATCTCCCATACCATGCTTACCATGCTTACCATGCTTGCCATGCTTACCATGCTTGCCATGCTTACCATGCTTACCATGCTTACCATGCTTACCATGCTTACCTTTCTTACATTTCTTAGACTTAGTAGACTTTTCACTTTTCTCCATTCCCTTTTTGGATGACTTTTTAGCTGTCTCTCCTTCTGTTTTTGCAGACTCTGACTTTTTAGTGGGAGCTTTAGTTGGGGTATTCTTTACGGCTTTACTCTCTCCTCCTGTTTTTGCAGACTCTGACTTTTTAGTGGGAGCTTTAGTTGGGGTATTCTTTGTGGCTTTTCTCTCTCCTCCTGTTTTTGCAGACTCTGACTTTTTAGTGGGAGCTTTAGTTGGGGTATTCTTTGTGGCTTTACTCTCTCCTCCTGTTTTTGCAGACTCTGACTTTTTATTGGGAGCTTTAGTTGGGGTATTCTTTGTGGCTTTACTCTCTCCTCCTGTTTTTGCAGACTCTGACTTTTTATTGGGAGCTTTAGTTGGGGTATTCTTTGTGGCTTTACTCTCTCCTCCTGTTTTTGCAGACTCTGACTTTTTAGTGGGAACTTTAGTTGGGGTATTCTTTGCGGCTTTAGGCGTAGCTGTGGGTGCAGGGGTGGGTGCAGGGGTGGGTGCAGGCTTAGCATTATTTGAGACTGCAGGTTTGGCTGTAGTTGAGGGTGGAGTTGCAGAATTTGTGGCTGCTGCATTTGAAGCAGCAGGTTTCGCTTCACTTGGTGGTTTATTTACGGCTGAGAGTGTAGTTGCAGTTGTGGCCGTACTCGAGGGTGCTGCAGTTGAAGTAGCAAGTTTCGCTTCACTTGCGGCTGTAGTTACTGTTGAAGGTGTAGTTGCAGTTGAGGCTGCTGTAGTTGAACCAGATGATGCAGCACTTGAGGCTGTAGTTACGGTTGAAGGTGTATTTGCAGTTGACGCTGCTGCAGTTGAACCAGATGATGCAGCACTTGAGGCTGTAGTTACTGTTGAAGGTGTAGTTGCAGTTGAGGCTGCTGCAGTTGAAGCAGATGATGCATCACTTCCGGCTGTAGTTACTGTTGAAGGTGTAGTTGCAGTTGAGGCTGCTGCAGTTGAACCAGAAGATGCAGCACTTCCGGCTGTAGTTACTGTTGAAGGTGTAGTTGCAGTTGAGGCTGCTGCAGTTGAACCAGAAGATGCAGCACTTGAGGCTGTAGTTACGGTTGAAGGTGTAGTTGCAGTTGACGCTGCTGCAGTTGAACCAGATGATGAAGCACTTGAGGCTGTAGTTACTGTTGAAGGTGTAGTTGCAGTTGAGGCTGCTGCAGTTGAAGCAGATGATGCATCACTTCCGGCTGTAGTTACTGTTGAAGGTGTAGTTGCAGTTGACGCTGCTGCAGTTGAACCAGAAGATGCAGCACTTGAGGCTGTAGTTACGGTTGAAGGTGTAGTTGCAGTTGACGCTGCTGCAGTTGAACCAGATGATGAAGCACTTGAGGCTGTAGTTACTGTTGAAGGTGTAGTTGCAGTTGAGGCTGCTGCAGCTGAAGCAGATGATGCATCACTTCCGGCTGTAGTTACTGTTGAAGGTGTAGTTGCAGTTGACGGTGCTGCAGTTGAAGGAGATGATGCAGCACTTCCGGCTGTAGTTACTGTTGAAGGTGTAGTTGCAGTTGAGGCTGCTGCAGTTGAACCAGAAGATGCAGCACTTGCGGCTGTAGTTACGGTTGAAGGTGTAGATGCAGTTGACGCTGCTGCAGTTGAACCAGATGATGAAGCACTTGAGGCTGTAGTTACTGTTGAAGGTGTAGTTGCAGTTGACGGTGCTGCAGTTGAAGGAGATGATGCAGCACTTCCGGCTGTAGTTACTGTTGAAGGTGTAGTTGCAGTTGAGGCTGCTGCAGTTGAACCAGATGATGAAGCACTTGAGGCTGTAGTTACTGTTGAAGGTGTAGTTGCAGTTGAGGCTGCTGCAGTTGAACCAGATGATGCAGCACTTGAGGCTGTAGTTACTGTTGAAGGTGTAGTTGCAGTTGACGCTGCTGCAGTTGAACTAGATGATGCAGCACTTGAGGCTGTAGTTACGGTGGAAGGTGTAGTTGCAGTTGAGGCTGCTGCAGTTGAACCAGATGATGCAGCACTTGAGGCTGTAGTTACGGTTGAAGGTGTAGTTGCAGTTGACGCTGCTGCAGTTGAACCAGATGATGCAGCACTCGAGGCTGTAGTTACGGTTGAAGGTGTGGTTGCAGTTGAGGATGCTGCAGTTGAAGCAGATGATGCATCACTTCCGGCTGTAGTTACTGTTGAAGGTGTAGTTGCAGTTGACGCTGCTGCAGTTGAAGGAGATGATGCAGCACTTGCGGCTGTAGTTACTGTTGAAGGTGTAGTTGCAGTTGAGGCTGCTGCAGTTGAACCAGATGATGCAGCACTTGAGGCTATAGTTACTGTTGAAGGTGTAGTTGCAGTTGAGGCTGCTGCAGTTGAAGCAGATGATGTATCACTTCCGGCTGTAGTTACTGTTGAAGGTGTAGTTGCAGTTGAGGATGCTGCAGTTGAAGCAGATGATGCATCACTCGAGGCTGTAGTTACAGTTGAAGGTGTAGTTCCAGTTGTGGCTGGAGTTGTGGTTTCAGGAGCGAGACTAGAGCTTCCTTGAGCTTTGACTCCGTTTAACCAAGTTTGCATCACAAGGACGCAAACAAGCGTTGTAAAAAATACGTAAAACTTCATCGTTTGTGTTTTATATGTTATTATATACTTAAAAAGGCTTCGTAGTCAATTAAAAACGCTTGTTGAACGGTACTGCTTTGAAGTTATATTTCATCTTCTATTTATACCCCTGTAACCAAATTTCATTCTATTGTTCTTAAATTATTAAACATTAAATTATTTATACAAATGTGCTTACACAAATGTTATTGAAAATACATTGGTGAACAAATATAAATAAATTCACATACAACAACAAAAATTTTAATCCATAATAAAAACAGACTTGATAAATAAATGTCTAGAGATTTCATTTTATTTTGCAAAATTTAATATATGTACATATGTAAGTGTTCATTATAAATTTTAAATGCAACGTTCAATTAAATTTTCCTTTGCATAAGATTATAAAACTAATTATATTTCTTTGTTGTAAAAGTTATCTCAAATACCACTAAACAAGTATGAATGATCCTTTCCGGATTCGCTCTTCATGGCATTCCATGACAAAATTCATCTTTGGGCCATAGTAGAAATGTTTTCCAGCGAAACTTAACGTTGCTTTAGAAGACTTTTCCAAGACAGTTCTAGTACGTATCACAAAACTAACGATAGAGTTAGCAACAAAGTTGTTTCTTTTCTTAAAAGGCCTAACATTTTAGATCGTTTTTTTTTAAATTTAATGCTTTTTCTGAAAGTATAAGCGTTTATCTCGAAACTAGTTTTTGAAATCTGTGATCACGGTAACTTTTAAATGGTTCTACCGATTGGTTTGAATTTTTCCCATTCAATCTACATATATGTAATTGTCCTGCGGATGAACGATAATTTTTTTTGCTATCGAAAATGTGAGTAAAATTCTGGCAAAGTACATAGTTTTGAGTTAGAGCATCCGCTATTTCGTCAAAATTCAAAATTATTTGTTATTATTTTTTTTTAATTTTTCAATTACGATGATCCAGTGATGAGCTAGAGTGATCACCGCATTTAGACCACTACTAGAATTGCTGTAGCACATTCATTTTTAAATATTTTGAAATATATTATATATTTTTTTCAATTCTTCTATGAGGGACTACGTCTCCTTTGAATTTTTTTTAATTTACATTTTTTATAAACAAATCGAAAACGATTTTTATAACTGTAACTTTTTATATTTTTAATTTTTTTTTTTTGAAATTTTGGTGAAATATACTTTATTTAATACGTAATAAAGTTGTATTATTATGTTTACAATTTTGATCAAATTACTATGAAAAAAATATTGAAAATACTTGTTTCTTCGTGACTCTAGGAAGACGTAACCAGTTAAATAGATATCTATCATGTGGAGAATCATTAAGTATATATTATTTTATTGTGTGGCCAGAAAAAAATCATAAAAAGAGATTTTTTACATATTCCAACTGGGTCTAATCCCTTAAAGCATAGTAAAATTTTACTGTACATTTGAGATCTAAAATTATGTGTTTGAACTATAAATTTTATAGTCAATTAGACAATTGGTCGGAAATACCACAATGTTACTTATGAATGTCACTATGTAGCTTAATAAAAAACTAGATTGGTCTTTTAAATACCACGTTTGGTCACAGGGGCAGGGGAGGGGCTTAGTTTTTTTGTCACGTAGTCTATATCCTGTAGGGGAATTCTTGCACTTTTAAAAAAGGGTCGCAGAGTTTTACGTTTTACGTTTTTTATTTTTATTATTTCTTAAAAATAAACAGAAAAGTTCATCTTTTAACAGTTGAGAGAGTCTAACGAACAAAACGGTTGAAATGATATTTGAAAAAATTAACGCTTTTTAAGCTCACAGGTCAGCAAAAAATGATTTAAAATCACTTGCTGCGTAAAAAGTTGTAGGTAGGATAGTCACCGACGGGGTTTGGGGGATGGAGTGGTTTGGTTTTAAAAAACGTCAAAATTGTGCTATGAAGTCAATATGTTATATTCGAGTAAGCATATGTAATTGATTTGGGTCCTTTAATAATCCGAAGAAAAGTACATGCACAATAGTCGGACTTGTAGCCATCAGTTTAAATCTTTTGAAATGGCTAAAACCGTCTCAAAATCCCAACACAATTAAAAATTTTATGTGTGACATTAAGTATTTTATCTTTACAAATAATAATTGTGTATTCAATATGAAGGAGAAACATAAATTGGAGTCATTTTTTAATATTTATTTACTTGCAAAAATTGTAAAAAGAAATTATGTTTTTATTTTTTTTTTTTTTTTTTTTTTGTTTTTTGCTTTGAATTTGCTATCTTTTCGTGTCGATCAATTAAGTTGTTATGACTCTCGTTTTTTTTCTGATGATTTTAACCCTGTTTGAAATTTTTCTTATTCTTTTTGCCTAGGTTTTGTGTTAAGGTGTTAAGGTAAAATGCTAAGGAGAAGTCCTTAGCATTTTGGGCCATCTTTTGTGGCCCCTCCTCAGCCTTTTGAACCTTCTTTTGTGCTTTCTCCTCAGCCTTTGGAACCTTCTTTTGTGCCTTCTCCTCAGCCTTTGGAGCCTTCTTTTGTGCCTTCTCCTCAGCCTTTTGATCCTTCTTTTGTGCCTTCTCCTCAGCCTTTGGAGCCTTCTTTTGTGCCTTCTCCTCAGCCTTTTGATCCTTCTTTTGTGCCTTCTCCTCAGCCTTTAAAGCATTCTTTTGTGCCTTCTCCTCAGCCTTTTGAGCCTTCTTTTGTGCCTTCTCCTCAGCCTTTGGAGCCTTCTTTTGTGCCTTCTCCTCAGCCTTTTGATCCTTCTTTTGTGCCTTCTCCTCAGCCTTTGGAGCCTTCTTTTGTGCCTTCTCCTCAGCCTTTTGATCCTTCTTTTGTGCCTTCTCCTCAGCCTTTGGAGCCTTCTTTTGTGCCTTCTCCTCAGCCTTTTGATCCTTCTTTTGTGCCTTCTCCTCAGCCTTTGGAGCCTTCTTTTGTGCCTTCTCCTCAGCCTTTTGATCCTTCTTTTGTGCCTTCTCCTCAGCCTTTTGAGCCTTCTTTTGTGCTTTCTCCTCAGCCTTTTGAGCCTTCTGTTGTGCCTTCTCCTCAGCCTTTGGAGCCTTATCCTTTGGAGACTTCTCCTTAGCCTTTTGGTCCTTCTTTTGCGATTCGTTATTAATGTTTTTAGAACTATTTGTCTTTCCAGTGTTCGTAGGCTGTTTTAGTTGGATAGAAGCAGTTTTAGTTGTAGGTGCCGGTGTTGTTGTTTTGGTTGTTGTTTTGTTTGTTGTTGTGGTTGTGGGTGAAACGGCTGTGGAGTCTATTGAATCATTTGAATTTACTGCTGAGTCTGTTAAATCACTTGACTTTAATGCTGAGTTTGTTGAATCACTTGATGTAGTGTCTGAAGCTGTGTTTTCAGGTGTGATTTCTTCAGCTGAAGTGACCGATGTGGCTTCAGTTGATTCAGTCGATGTGTTTTCAGGTGTGACTTCTTTGGCTGAAGTGACCGATGTGGCTTCAGTTGATTCAGTCGATGTGTTTTCGGATGTGACTTCTTCAGCTGAAGTGATCGATGTGGCTCCAGTTGATTCAGTCGATGTGTTTTCAGGGGTGGTAGATGGTGTGTCTTGAGGAGAGTCAGAGGATGGGTCTTCGGGAGATTCAGTCGATGGGACTTCAGCTGTATCCTCAGTTACCGGATCAGATTGAGCGTTTACTTGATTGACACAAGTGTTCATCACTAAAAGACAAGCTAGAGTTAAAAAAATTTTTAAATAATTCATCGTTGACAGATCTTTAGCAGTTATCGACAAGGTTGACAATTGAACTATGAAACGAATCTGCTAATCCTGTATTTATAGCAACATTACCAAATTGCATCCTATTGTTGTTTAATTATTGAACAATACTTATTGACACATATGTGTATAGTCAAATATCATTGTTGATGTATTTGTAGTCAAATATCATTGTTGATGTATTTGTAGTCAAATATTAAAAAATTTATTTATTTGAACATAAAAAGTAAAAAAATGTTTATTTAAGCTGACTTGGCAAATAAACGACTAAAGCTAACAATTTTTTTGCCATGTGTTGCAATATTCAAAATTTGTGTATTTTTATACTCTTCACGAAGTAATTTAGTGTGACCAGATTAAATGCCTGAAAGTTTCATTGAGATCGGAAAACTGGAACTGGTACCTGCCGTACAAAATGAAGAAGAGGAAGAGTAGCAAAATTTAAGTCATTGTACGGAAAACTTTTTTGTTTCTTAACTGACTTGAAACTTCATACTTATGTTGATAATGTGGCTTAAAAACTATGATGATATCAAAATGGGCGTGGCACCGCCCACATATGACTAAAGCCAATATTTTCCATATATCTGGCATCCAATTAAGTATAACAACGAAAAGTGATCCGCAGGCGATGTGGACAAAAAGAAATAAGATTCCAAAAATAAAATGGGCGTACCACAAAAAGTGTCGTGAAGAGTATACATCTTCGGCAAGGCCGAAGATAACGTCCTTACTGGTTTTAGTTTTTTTTTTCTGAATAATAATTTAAAATTTGATTAAGTTTATAGAAAGTTTATATGATGCAGTCTATGCTACTCTAATCGTTGTTTGTGTCATTTACATCTATTTCAATTGGAATACGTTGTCAACGTTGGGCTTAGAAACAAAGAGTAAGGATTATAGTAATGTACTTAAAGCCTACATATATTACCTGTAGAAACTTTCATGCATTCATGAAATTCACATGCAGAATCACTAACCAGAAAACGTTCAATGAGAGATTGATAGTCTGAAAAATTTCTTTAGACGTCAATATTATATTTCTTCACATTACGTATAATCATACACACGTTATCAACTCGGTACGACATTACAATACATTCATGATCATGAGCACACTTTCTGAGTAAGCGCTTCAAATTTTTGGATAGATTTTTGTTATAGATAGAATTTCCTTTTCCTTTCTGCCCCTCTAGAAACTTTTAGGTCAATTCATCTCAGAAGTTGCTAGATGATTTCTCAATCTCGTCTAAAATATAGGTTATATTATAAAATGATAAGATGAACTTTATTCGAGACTAAAAAAATAAAAACCAAAAGTAATGCCATTTAATTTGTATTTATTTTCTTGCAACAACAGTAAAGATTATTATAACTATGATATTATTTTTTTTTTAGATTTTTTTTTTTGTGTTGTTTTTGAGCTGATTTATATTTCCGTGCCATTTGGTGTCATTAAGGTGTCTGTTATTTTCTGGTGGTTTAATTGACGTTCGTTTTGTTTCTTATGATTCTTGTGACGACTTATCCTTATTGTTTTTCTGCATCTTTTTTTTTAAGCACTTAGTTTTTTTGCGTCTTATCGTTTTTTTGATTGTTTTTCTGATTGTTTTTTTGCAAGTTTTTTTGGATCCTCTGTTGGATGCTATCTTTTTTTTAGGACATTTGACTTTATTTTTAGGTTGTTGTTTTCTCGATTTACCGCATCTAGGTTTATTTTTCATTTTCTTGATTTTCTTACTGCCGCATCCGACATTAGATCCACCACCGACATTAGATCCACCGCCGACATTAGAAACACCACCGACATTAGATACACCACCGGGTCTATTTACGTTAATCACTTTTATGGTATTAGGTGCTGCGCTAGGAGCTGGTACGTTTTGAGCTGCTAGGTTTTCAGCTGCTGGAGGTGGAGTTGGGGCCGGTGTTGAAGTTGTTGCGTCCGCCGGTGCTAAAGTTGCGTCCGCCGGTGCTAATGTTGTGTCCCCCGGTGCTAAAGATGTTGATTCCGCCGGTGTTGAAGTTGTGTCCCCCTGTGGTGAAGTTGTTGTTTCCCCCGGTAGTAAAGTTGTTACTGTTGGGGTTGTCACTGTAGTCGTTGTTGATGGTGTTGTTGGTGTTGTCTCTGTTGTCGTGGTTTCTGGTGTTGTTACTGTTGTCGTTGTTGTCGTGGCTTCTGGTGTTGTTACTGTTGTCGGTGTTGTCGTGGGTGCTGGTGTTGTTGGTGTAGTCGCTGTTGTCGTTGTTGCTGGTGTTGTTACTGTTGTCGGTGTTGTTACTGTTGTCGTTGTTGTCGTGGGTGCTGGTGTTGTTACTGTTGTCGGTGTTGTTACTGCTGCCGTTGTTGGTGTTGTTGAACCAGAAGTTTGAGCGCTAACTTCACTTACACAATTTTGCATCACTAGGATGCAGGCTAGTGTTACAAACGTTATGCAAAACTTCATCGTAAGTAGATAGATTTTGAGCAGTAATCGACAACGTTACCAATTCAACTCGAAAATTGTTCTGTCTTAACGATGTTCTGGACCCTGTATTTATACCACCATTGTCAACTTGCATCCTATTATTCTTAAAATTTTAAACAATACTTATTGACACATATGTGTATTAACAAATATCATTGTTGATGCATTTATAGACAAATATAAACAAATTCATATTTGAATATTTTCATTTTGCAAAAGCAGACTCGGCAAATAGACGAAATAAAATTCATTATATTTTTTTGTAACGTGTTGCAAACTTAAGTATTTGTTTTTAGTTTAAATTGTAATTGCTAATTTTAACGCAGTATGAAAGCCAAATCAAGTAATCTATCGAAAAACAAAGTCCTATGTAAAATAAAGTGAAAGCTTTGATTCTTTTACACTTATTATTTTGTGTTCAGAAACAGGAAACTAAAACGCATAGAAAAAAAGTGTTTAAATACTTAATGTATATCAATCTGGAATTTTAGTGTTCTTTGAAACAAGTTTCTTATGATCATCTTCTTTTGCGACTTTTACAACAATTGCTACAACGATCTTACCAAAAGCCAAAAATTCAAAGACGAAAAAAAAACTACGCGAAGCAAAACAAATTTAAAATCAATAACGATTAATTTTATCAAATAGCATTCTAGAACAAATACAAATTTAGATCATAAATTATAAATACAATTATAGTCAGTAAGAGAGCTATTATCGGCTTGTATACTCTTGCAAGCTTTTTCCCAATTATTCTTATTGGAAACCTTTTTTTATCGTTTTTTTTCCAATAAGAATCACAGTCGTTTTAAAAGATTACGATTTGTATTCCATTTTCTAATTTGTTTTAAAGAAAGCAATGCAATCATACTCCTCAACATTCTACGATCTTCTATCTCATCTGCTTACCGAGAAATTAAATTTTTTAGGTTTTTTTTCTATGATGCGGTGCCACGCCCCTGTGTCTAATTCTTATAAAACTTTAAAATATAGTCAAGGGTTAATAAAAACATCTTTTTATATATAAGAACAAAAAAGTTTTTTTAACAAAAACCCTAATTTTTGATCGGTCGTTCCTACGGGACTATATCTTCTTGCACTATATTTTCGTTGACGTCAAAGATTTTTTTGTGCAAAATATTGAGCCGATAACTCAAAAAACACACAATTTTTCGAGCAAAAGCATCATTTTTGACTGAATGTTACTATATGCAATTGTAATCCGTTAACTGATTTGTACATACAAACAGCCTGCAAGGATAAGATTTTCTGCATTTGAAATTTTTTGTGAAAAAGACAGACAGATGGAATGCTTTATATAGTCGGAGATGTCTCCTTCTCTGTGTTGCAAACATTATACAAAGTTAATATTTTAATATAAGTTAAGTATATATAACAGTTGACACTTATATAAAATGCTAAGAAACAGAATATACTTTTGCCATATAGTTTCATATTTATTGAAAAAATAAAGATAGTTGCATAATCTTCTGTGAGTTTTTATATTTTGTTGATTAAAGTTGTTTATTATAAAAATACATTTTTTTTTTAACATTCTACAAAGAGTTATTGTTTTTTTGTAAAAAGTTTAGTTTTATAATTTCTTTAGACAATTGAAAAGTAGTTGTCTTTTCGCATGATTTTTAATGTAGTTTTTTTTTGTTTAAATTTGTAAGATGTCTTGTCGAATTTGAGTCTTTTTCATTAAATTTTTTTTGTATTTTTTTTTTCAAATCATTTATCTCCAATTATTGCTGGACCAAATTTAATGTGCTTGGCAGTTGTTCTTATAAAGATTAATAGTTTCTTTTTTGTTTAAATTTTTGATATCTCTTTAATAAACATGTTTTTAATTATAGTACAATTAATATGTTTAAGTAACTGTGTGTGTGCATAAAGTTAAAGAACAAGTTAATATTTAACGAGAAGATTACGGCTTTTATAAACGCGTATAACATAGACAGGCATTTTTAAATATCTAGCTTAGAATTTTACATCAATAAATAATGTCTTTTTAATTATTTTATTTATTATATGATTTTTTTTTTTTTTTTGGTTTACATATACTAACATTTTGTATATATAAGTTTTTTTTTGTATGCTTACTTTTGTCTGAACTTTTGATCAAACTTAGAATAGAAACATTTTTGCTGTTGGCTCTGTTATTGCAAAGAGAATTATATGAATTTTATCTTATCATACAAGAATATGTTAAAATCTGAAATTGGTAAAATTTCAAATTTTGATATAAATATACTTCTTCTACTATCCTCGCCTTATTACTATCAACACCATTTCCCCGTGCATGAAAAAATTAAAATTATGAAAAAAATAAGAAAAAAATGTTTTTGTGTATTTTTGTTGTATTTTTTTTTTTCATTTGTTTTTGTTGAAGTTTATTATAAAGAAAAAGGAACAAAGTGTTTTGTTGTTATTGTAAATCAATGATTTTATGATTTTTATGTATTGATAATGTTGTTGTTGTCGATGTTGCATAAAAATAAATGTAATGTTTAATTTTTTTTTATGTTTTGTGTTTTGTAAATGTTGTTATATTCGTGCCATTTAAAAAAATTAACCTTCTTCTACTGCTTTTAGACTTCTGTCACAGGGCGCTTCTCGACCCAAGCCTTGATCGGTTCCAAAGCGTTAATGGCCTCGACAACGCCACGCAGTGCTGGATAAGGCTCAAGGAGATCGCGTTTAACCATGTAGTTCATATAGTCAACAATGCCTGCGAAGTAAACATCGGCCCAGGTGAGCTGCAAAATAATTTAGTTGAGAAAAAATAAATTGATTAAAATTTAAAAAATTATATTTGAGTTAAAAGACCTGTATAAAGCTAACTAACTTGAACAAATTTTTATAAGCTTTGTGATAGTGCTTAAAAATTCGATATGGTAAGGGTACACGTTGACTATTTCAAGAACCTACGTTTTGTTCAATATGTTCAAAACATTTACCTTATTCAATGCCAAATGACCATCATTGTCCTTAACAGTCTGTTCCAATTTTTCCAAATAGAATGGAATGACTTCTGTATTGAGGGTCACCAGTTTCTTTTCCTTAAGATCATCCTCAGGCTCATAGGAGACGACTGCAATTTCTATATTTTAAAAATTCAGGGATTAATCAATAACATTGAACATGCAACATCACACATTGTTCGCTACTTAGACGGAAGTCATTGATTGTATCAACAACAATATCAATTTGTAAATCTTCCCATGGTGATGTACCGCATAGACCAACTGTCTTGGCCAGGAAACGTGCCATCGAGATGCTTTGGTGTACGCGTTTACCATCTACCTCGAGCACCGGCATCTGACCCATGGGCATGGCTAGTATAAAAAATATTATTAGATAATTTAGCACAATTGTTTTTGTATTTTTTTTACCCCCACAAACTTACTTGGTTTTAATGCGGGCCATTCATCGCGTGTTACGCGTACATCCTCGTACTCAATGCCGCCATATGCGAAGAGGTAACGCAGTGGCTCAGCCAATGCTTTAACATTGAAATAGAAGAGCGTGTAGGTGTGCTTAATGGGCTCAGTTGGTTCAGCTGGCGGTGCTCCTTCGCCGCCTTCTGCTGGTGGTGCGCCCTCAGCGCCTTCAGCTGGTGGAGCGCCTTCAGCTGGTGCGCCCTCGGCTGGCGGTGCTTGTGCTTCATCGGCCATTTTCTTTTATTTTAACTTTTTTACTTTTTTATGGTTTTTTATTTAGATTTCGTTTTAATTCTTTTTACACAAAACAGAAACTGAAATAAAGATAATAAATTTTTAATTTTTTGTTTGTGAAGTTTGTATATTTTTATTTATTTTTTGGTTTCATGTAGTTAACAAGCTTATCTTCATTTTTATTTGCTGCTTGCCTTTGAGTCAATAAAATCGCACCTTCTCTCTCATTCTTATCTAATTAAACTTTTTAGGTAGAGCTAAGACGTATGAATTCTAATCGGTCATTTAGTGTTTGAAATGAATTTTTATTTCACCTTATGACGAAATTCTTGTAAGTTTTTTTGTTTAACAAGTTGCTTATCTAATTAAGATTGTTGGAAGAAATGCAAACTCATTAATAAGTTGAGCGTAAATACAAACGATTTTCTTAGTCTAAAAAACAAATTTGTTAAGATTAAATGAATTTATTTTTTTGGGATTTAGTCGAAAACATGTTAGTATGGTTCATACTAATTATCGATACAATTTTCGCGCTTTTAAATTTTTGTGTTAAAGGACAGAGATTTTTGTTCTTAAATAACTCAGTTGTCCTTATTAAACATTATTTTTCATTGTTTTTAATTTTATGTTTTTCCTCTTAATACAACGTATTCTCACGTCAGTCACAAAGTAATTGTGTGAGTGTCTTAGGGCCGTAAGTCTAATAATTTAATGATATCTCAAATGAAGCGTCCTTGAACAATAACTTATCAATCTTGAAATGGGATAAGAAATTATTGCTAAAAAACTTAAGAAATGTATAGTTTTGTTGGACTTGTAGCATTTGACATATTCGAAGCATAATCATGCTTTATCTTTAATTGTTCGGCGTGCTCAAAATTTGGTCTGTGTATATGCATATTGAAGTTCTTCCGTGTTTAAGATACATACTTTTCAAAATATTGTTATGACTATGAATTAAAATGGAATGACATTACGAGAAAAAAAAAAGAGATTCTAAAAATAGCAAAAAACGTCATCATATGAAATACTTTTTGTTAATATTTATGATCTGAGTTTTTGAAAAGAAAGATATAATATAAAATAAATGCATATTTAACGTAACGTAGGCCAATTAAAATAATTACAAATACATGAAGGCGTCACGCTAAATTTCCTCAACTAAGAAGTTTTAATTAAAAGAAAATAAAAAAAAAAAAGCCGGAAATGCAACAATGACGATGATGGCGGCAACGACAACGACAACGCCAATGCATTACAATGGCTGCACCGCACCCACGCAAGAGCCGATGCCTTGCAAAAAGTATCTTGAACATTGCTTTGAGTTACTGTTCAGTTGGTTCGTTTATTTGTCGCGCTGAATTGCAAAACGTTGCCGTTTTGGTACTTTGGGCGTAGTCGTTTTCAAAACATTCTTCTGCTTGATTGATTCAAGTTTAATTTTTTTTGTTTTCATTCTTTTTTTTCTTTCTTCAGTTTTATTGTTGCGCTTGCGATTTTTGCACTCTTGTCTCTGATGTTGCTTGTTGCAAAGCTTTGCAGCTCATCGTCGTCATCGCCATCGTCGTTGTACGTGGGCAGCTTGGCGTGCTGTGCCATGCCGGCAACGAACGAAGAACTGTTGGCGGCGCGAAAATCGTGCGCCGGAAATGTTGCACGAAACCAGTTTAATGCAAAAAAAACAACAAAAAAGAAAAAAATAAAAAAAAAGTAAATTTAATTTCGTTATCTTCAAGTACAGCTCAGGGTCAGTCTGTTGGTCGTTCATTCCTTCGTTTATTCGCTCGTTAAGCCAGTGGAAGATTGCAGGCCATTCCAAGCCACACATGCATCTCTTTTATCTTTATGTGTTTTCTTGCTTACGTTTTTTTTTTTTTGCTTTCGGCTTTCTTGCATGCACAATTGGCATTCTGCCCAGTCAGTCAGCAGTGTTTTTTTGTTGGATTGTTATTGCATTTGTCTCAAATTGCAAATGATCGAACGTATAATTCGATTGTTGCTATCGCAAGACTTGACTCTGCCACAGCTGCAAACATTATCATTGAAATGCGCTCTTTTTCACTTTTTCTTTTTCCCTGCTTTTTTTTTTTTGGTTTTGTATGCAAATCTTCGGCACAATAAGTACTCAATTAAAGTTAATTTAGCAATAAAATGTACAACAATAAAAACATTTCATTAAATATAAGAGAATAAAAATAACCAACGTTCACAACCAATCGTGCATCATGGCAAATTGTCATGACTTAATTAAAGTTTAAATATAAACTGATTTGGATTTATTTTTATGCACTTGGCGCTGTTTTTCGTTGTTATTTTCTTCATTGATTTCTTTTCTCATACAAAATAGATCAATTGATTGATTTTATTTTCGAGCATTTTTTGTTTGTACTTATTTGTGGGAAGATGTTTCGCTTGAGAGAGGTTATGGGAAAAATCATTAAATTAATTAAATAAGTAATTCAATTGTCACTTGAGCAGGTTTCTTTTGTTTGACTTGGCTATGATATATTGTTGACATAAGTTCAGTTTCTTTATAAAGTGTTGTATGACTAACACTTTGTAGAATAAATAATTTGGAATTACCGAAGATTTCTAATATTACTATATAGTCTACACTCACACCTATTAATTCTTCTTCTGAAACATTCAATGCTTATATGATTCCGACAGAACCCAGAATATAATATTGGGAACAACGACTTCAACAGCTGGATGCAAAGTATATGAAACTAACATGGCTTTTTAAATTTAAGTAAAACTTGAGCCTGTTAACTTTTTTAAAACATGTTTTTACCTACGGGAATCAATTGTAAGAGCCATGCTTCATCAAGTTCCCAAAATGGCAAACTTCAAAAAGAAGATTCTTCTTTATAGTATAAGGCATATTGATTGTTTGGACTCACATACATGTAAGTAATGTCATTAATTCGTTTGTCAATATTCGCTTATTCTTTGCACCTTCCCCTTCGTTTCATTGTTTAAATAATTTTTTTTTTTGGTTACTTATTTAAGATACAAATCTTTAATAAAGTTTAAGTTTTGTCGAAAAAGTTGAATGTCTTTAAATACAACTCTCAAAGAGAAGCATGAATATTATTTTAAAATTATTATTCTGAAAGCAAATAAATAAACAAAACAATATGACGTATTTTATTTGCTTTAAGTCAACTTACTTAAATTATTCATTCTTCAAAATTACCCCCTTTATTATTATTTGTTGACAGTAAACTTCTGTTCGAAATTATTTACTTTTCTTTCTAGTATCGTTTGAAATATTGTTTGACGTTTTCATCAGCTTATTCATACTATTCTCTAATCTCATAAGCGCGCCAGCTGTGTCTGGCTTAACAACGTCAATATTAAAGCTTTAAAGAAAGAAAGCAAACAACAAACGATTAATCAAATAAGTCTGCCAATTAGAACAAATATAGATGAAAACGAAGATTTATAGGTCAAGGACCTAAGTTGTCTAAGCACGTGCTCAACTGAATTTTTGAAAGATAAGACTGCGACGCCAAAACACATTCGATTCAATACGATTCGAAGGTAATTGTTGAAAGACTGTTTATCGACGAATTATATTTTTATAGAATTGGTCAAACATAAAATTTAGTTTCATTAGTGAACAAATGTCTGCGATATAAAATATTTACAACCGACGTTGTTTATGACACCGAAATGGTGTTTCGTAGTGCTTATATAAGCGAATTCGATTGATTCGAAAATAAATTCGTTCTTTTTTTACTTTCGATGTTATCAGAAATATTTTCATTTTCTATTTATTTTTTTTTTTTAGTTTTTTTTTTTTTGATACTTGTTAAGACCGCACTTGTTTACAAATTTTCTTTATTTATTAATTGATAATAATTTTATTTATTTGTTTTTTTTTTCATAATCAGTACACTGGAACAAATGTTTGTGCAGTTTCAGTTTGCTCGTGTGTATTACCTCACTTTTCGAAGTATAAACGCGCACTCAATTCGCAGACGATTTCCAAATTGCAATGAAAGTCGAAAATTCGTATTGAACAATTTCTCGTCGTTATATATTTTATTCTATGCGAGTTTTTTTTTTTCTTTTATGTTACTACATTGTCCTTCACATAATTGCGTATTGGCTGTGTGTGCGTGTTCAATTAGTAGTACGAAACTAGTTCAACACTTTTGTTTTTGCTTTCGCGTTTCGAGTTCGAAATTGAAATTCATTTGACCCAAAAAAAAAATAAAGATTTTTTTTTTATGGTAATCGTTGTCTATCTTTGAATTTCAAAAGATAAAGTGAAATGTTGCATTACTCTACACACGTATTTATATGCCTTGCTCAATGTTCGAAAGTAATTTTAGAATGTTCGAATTTTCGAAGTTTCGATTTTTTTTTCAAAATTGATTTTTTTTTTACAATTTCTTTTATTTCACAAAAAATTTCGAAAAATTACATCACACTTTTTTTTTTTAAGTGTGTTTAGAAAATAAATCTTTACACAGCTTACACTCTCACACACAGACACTTTTTAAAACGTGTTATGTTCTTACCTCAAAAAAATTCGTATCAAATCAAATTCCAAATTCGTTGAAAAAACAACTGGCGGCTCCAGTTATTAATGTATGGATTCAATGGATGATGAACAAGAACACAAAAGAATTCGAATATAACCGATCGATAACAAATGAAACGAGACGCCTGCCACAGCTCCACAAAAGACTACGCTTTGACGACACGGTGTGCTCTCGCTTATATAGCCCCATGATTTCGACCGGCATTGCTGCCTTTCCTTAAATTCCACCAAATCTACTCTATACGCTTACTCACCACACACATGAGTGAGACTGTTCACACTTGATTAGTTGTTACTCACGCTTGAACGAGCGAATTGAGCATTTGCTGACTGACTAGTTACCGGCGTATGCTCTCTTTTTAGGTTTTGTAGTGTTTTTTTTTGTTTTTAGTTAATATAATTTGTTGCTGTTGCTTGTGAGGTTTAGTTCGTCTCTCTAGCTTGTTTGGTGAAATCAATTAACATGTGCTGCACTGCAAGTTGACCACTCATTCACCATGGCTCTCCTGCGCTTTTGACAAATAATTAAGAATAATTTTTTTTATTACAAATGACGTTGAAAAATATGTAGATTTATTATAATTTACTTCTCACTAAATCAATTTAGATTTTGATCATTGGAACAATTTTTTTGGAACACGTTTTAATCACACCGATTAGCTCTTCTCAGTTTTTGCTGCCGAGTGATGAAGAATAATTTTTATAAATTTTTTTGTATATATTTTTGTTGTTTTTCCTTGTTTGTTACTCTAAAAATCCATTTGAGTGAATGGTGAATAAATATTTAAATAGTTTATTTAATTGTTTAATTTGCAATTACGAACCAAGAGTAACTTTAAATATTTGTCAACTTAGTGGTTTCATTATTCGGCAATTAAGTGATTAAAATAAACGCCGACGCAATTGATTGTTGTATATCAGTTAAATTTCTGAACAAACACAAAAACAAAACTAGTAAGGGCGGTATAGTTGAGTATACTCAACCATATAATACCCTGCACATACCCTCACCCATTTAAATGGTGTTCCAAATATAAAAAATTTCCATTGTCCAAAAGTGAGGAATTTTCGAAAAATTCGAGTTTGTAGATCTCTGAGGGGGAAGCCATGAAATAAAGGGGTGTTTTTCGGTATGCAGGTTAAAGGACGTATATTAACTGAATCTGCATACAAAATTTCAGACATGTATATTTCATAGTTGTGGAGATATACATATTTTAATAAAAATAAACTGGAATTTACCCAAAATTTAAGTTTGCCGACCTCTAATGGGTAGTCCAAATACAAAATGGTATTTTCTGGTATGCAGTCTTAAGAAGTTATATATACTTTGTCTACGAACAAAATTTCAGGTCCGTACCTTCAACAATTTCGGAGATGTAGGCTTTGACATGCAAACACTATTTGAGGGGTAATTAAGGGTAAGGGGGAAAAATTTGGTATGCAGTTTTAAAGACATACATTTCTATGAAGTCTGCATACAAAGTTTCAATTTCGTATCTGTTATAGTTGTGGAGATATACAAATTTTTGTAAAAAAAAAGTGAAATTTACAAAAAATGTAAGTTTGGTGGTCTTTGAGGGGTAGTCAAAAATACAAATGGGTATTTTCTGGTATGCAGTTTTAAGGACATGTATTTACTGAGTCTACATACAAAATTTCAGGTCCGTATCTTTTATAGTTTTGAAGATACAGTAATTTACAAAAAAACACTTTTTGAGGGGTAATGAAGGGTTGGGGGGAAAATTGGGGTATGCAGTTTTATAGGTCTTTACATACTTAGTCGACATACCAACTTTCATAGTTCTAGCGTTTCTGGTGTTCAAGTTATAGCCCTTCCAAAAAGTGGGCGTAGCTGGTTGGGCGGGAAGGAGTGGGCGTGGCTCAAAACCGTTCAAACTTGATCTGCTGCCGAGCATCACGAGTCTATCCTCCAAATTTCAAGTCTCTATCTTTTATAGTTTCCGAGAACCATTGGTGAGGACGGACGGACGGACGGACGGACGGACGGACAGACGGACGGACATGGCTTAATCAATTTGTCTTGTCGTCCTGATCAAGAATATATATACTTTATAGGGTCCCCCTCCCCTCCTTCTCTGCGTTACATACATTTCGGCCAAACAAACACAATATACCCTGGTACAGTATGTACAGGGTATAATGA
>JBAMBP010001966.1:0-39863 GCA_037044515.1 Phortica magna | reverse complement strand
GTTTCGCGGCGACCGGCTATGGCGACACTACTTTCGGTATCATTCATTTCATTCTCAAAATAAAAAATTATATTTAATATATAATTCCTATTATTCCTTAAAACCCTCTCAGGTGGCACATCCTCTGAAGTACTCATAAAAGTTTTTCTGCAACATTTTCCAACAAACGATTGCCAGCGCTTTTACTCACAAGAAGACAACGTGCCAAATGGCATCAAGGACACACAATTATGTGCGAAAGATCCAGAGAACAAAATGGATACATGTCAGGTAAAAATTGCATTATTTGCGTTATGTAATGAATGATTAAGTTGATATTACTTAAACAGGGTGATTCCGGGGGTCCACTTGTAATGACGACTTACAACAATAATAGCCATGAGAAAAAGGAGTACCTCGTAGGCATCACATCCTTTGGTCTTGGCTGTGCATCATCAGCACCTGGCGTCTATACACAAGTTGCAGCTTACACACAATGGATAAATGAAACTATTGCACCATTTCGTACCGCGAGCAAGGAAGTAGATAATGACAAATATTATTGGTATTAAAAAGTATAATACGTTATATATATAAAAATGTACCTTGTAATATTTCCGCAATTTGCATATGTTTATAAACAAGTTATAAAGCTTTTTAGCTTTGATTGTCAATAAAATCTAGAACTCAAAGAAACAACAATAAATTTATTACGCATTGAATAAATGAATATAAAAACAAACATAAAATTAATATTAACGACAATGCAGCTAAACGGTGACGCAATTCGATGGATTTCTGTATAATTCTAAAGATGTAATTTTAATACATTTCTCTAATTTGCGGTTCTCAGTGTGGTTTACACTGTGCTAAAGTTAAGTCGCCAAACATAACAAATCGAATAATGCACATCACGTCTGAGAAAGTTTTTTTGATTTGTGTTTGCAATTTCATCTATTTGGCGGCAACTGTTAATATTAGCCGTCTAAAAAGCTTGCCAAACTACAACAGCACCTCGAGTCTCATCGGGCAACGCTGTTCAGAGAGTGAAATCGAAATTGAAGAGTGTACGTTGGATAATGGAATGATTGGCGTATGTGCTTATGAGTGTTACGCGCCAGAAACGAGATATGCTAAAGTATGTTGCCATAAAAAATATCCAACGGGCTTGACAGTTTATTACTGCTGTGAAAAAGCTCTACCAGTTGTAGAGCTGACAGCTCCAACGGCTATATATACGCCCCCCACCGTTGGAGCTGTCAGAACTAAACCTCCAACCGTTGGAGCTGTCAGACCTGAAGAATTTGAGGTTTGTAAATATTTTGAAATTTTCTGCAAATTGCTAAAAAACTAAATTGAATTATTGCCAGGTGCTGCCTCCAACCGTTGGAGCTGTCAGAACTAAAGAATATGAGTTCCCATACATGGTTTGTAAATATTTTGAAATTTTCTGCAAATTG
Organism: Phortica magna; assembly: GCA_037044515.1. Classification (NCBI taxonomy): domain Eukaryota; kingdom Metazoa; phylum Arthropoda; class Insecta; order Diptera; family Drosophilidae; genus Phortica; species Phortica magna. The sequence continues at coordinate 38,424 of JBAMBP010001966.1, read as the reverse complement.
CTAAAAAACTAAATTGAATTATTGCCAGGCAGCGCTTGGTTGGTATTCAAAACAAAAATTATTTACATACGATTACAAGTGCGGCGGCGTTTTAGTTAGCAAAAAATTCGTGCTCACTGCGGCCCATTGCGCTTATAATGACGGGTAAATATTAATTATATTTCAAGTTATTCAAGTTTAAGCATTTATATGCATTATGCATAGCATTGAACCAATTGTGGTCTTGCCCGGTGGCGTCAATTTAACGGGTGGTTTCAACAACTACCCCCTCACCATTGAGACTGTGCACGTGCATCCCGACTATGATGACGAATTTGTTTACAATGACATCGCTTTGATAGAACTTGTCGGCGAATACTTGTAAGAATACACAAAATTTGTTGTCATTCTCGTTTTAAAGTTTTTATTCGTTTTCACTTTTATAGCGGCATTACAATTGATTTATGGCGTCATTCCTACATTGCGAATACAAGTTTCACTGCACTCGGCTATGGCGATACTACATTTGGTATGTGAATTCGTCATTAAAGCTATGATTTCATTATCATTTACTCGTAACTCCCGCAGGGGGCACATCGTCCGACGTGCTCTTAAAAGTCTTTCTCGATTATGTCGCGTCTGATGATTGCCAGCCATTTTATTCAGAACAGGAGAATGTACCAAGCGGCATCATGAATACCCAAATATGTGCCAAAGACCCGAAGAACATTATGGACACGTGTCAGGTAATAACTTCATTTTACGGTATATTTTGTATATATAACATATCACTCCATAGGGCGATTCTGGTGGTCCACTCATAATGACCACATACAGTTATGATGGCAATCAGAAAAAAGAGTATCTCTTTGGCATTACCTCCTTTGGCCAAGGCTGTGCTTTATCACCGCCAGGCGTCTATTCTCACGTTCCTGCTTTTATGGATTGGATAAATGAATACCTGAAAAAAGACACTAATACAACAGGAACAGTTGATAACGAAAGACATTGGATCTAAAATTAAGTTATTTACTATTCCAAAAATTAAAATACACCGATCTTCTAAGCAGTCGTAATAATTCTCTTATCAAATTGGAAATCCATTTAGAACCGACAAAATCCTCACTTGACTTAATCTCCCCCAAACGGATTTGGCTGAGAGCTTAGTCTCTTATTGTATCAACTGTTGTATTGGAAAACAATATATAACAAATTTTTATTCAAAATGTATTGATTACCAAAGGATGATTGACCTCTTAAAAAAACTGAAATGTTGCGTATAATTTAAAAATATAACATTTTGTGTTTAGCTATGTAAGTTCAAAAGTCACTCAATTTTTATGCAGATTTGAAATAACATCAAAAATTATTTAATGAAATTACAAATTCTAATAAAAGTTAACAACTAAAATCGTGTAAAAAATGCTCAACTATGAAAATATTCGTTCAACGTATTAAAAATCATATTGAATTTTTGACAATTTATTTTTGCTATCATTTTATGTGACATGCTCATACAAACAACTAACAACAGTACTACAAATGACTCTGATTGAGTCTGGTTAGGGGAGGGTGGACTAAAAATAAAATAAGCCAAAAAGAAGAAAAGCAATGGGGAGAAGAGCGAAGGCACGCGACTGCGCTTGTAATAAAATCACTTTTTAAAGCCCCACAGCTAAAATACTAATTAAAAACCATTGACCGTGATAATGTTTACCCGTTAAAAGCCTGACAGTTTACATTGGCGACTCTCAGTGATTCGAGTGCGAATTGCGAGTTGAATTTCAGTTTCACTTGGTTGTGTTTTTTTTTTCGAATATCCTTTTTTTTACTTCTTCTTTTTGCAGCTATGCAACTGCATTGCAAATGTAATTTAGTCGATTTTACACTGTCAATGGCCGCCTGAGTGAATTGCTTTTACAGATTTTCAATTAAATGAGTTTTTGTGAAGGACTTTTTTTCCATGTTTGTCAAGCACAAAATTTTATATGCTAGTTTTCTATCGCTGTTGTGTAATATGTTAATTTTTAAATTGTGCTGTCAAAAATTACCAAAAAAAAGCTTTTTTTTTTTTATAAAAAAGTCGTTTTGAAATATTTTCCACTATAAAAAAAAAGTTTAATAGAACTATTACAGCCAAAACTCACATCGTCGGCCATACGGTGCGCTCTCAATATGCACTGACCTGTGCGACAAAATTTGTTTGCGCAAAACTCATACACGACATGGCTCAACAAAGTCCAGCCAAGCCGATTGATTCACCACTAACTGTAGTCAAGCGCTGCGGGTCAGCAGGCCGTGTGTGCTTGTGTGTGTGCCAATGATTTATATGCAAATTACTGTGAATTTTTCCATGCTGAATTTATATGACTGTTTGTAATTGTTGTTTTTTTGTGACTGTTTGTCAATACTATATTATTTTTATTTTAGACGATTCTCATTAAAACGTAAGGTGTTTTTGTTTTCTCCATTACTTAATGAGATTCTACTGGATCTCATGTAATAACGGCAACGTGACTTTGCTTATAACAAGCTATAATTATTAAGTTCATAAGAACCTTACACCCATTATGTACTTTTGTTAATAAAACTAATCGAAATTAAATTGATCAAAGCTTCGTTTTACAATTGTAACTACTTCTGTTTGATAAACAGAGAAATCTAAAAATAATATATTTATTTAAGCGAAATATTACAAACCGACGGACAGATTCACACGGTAATTACTCAATGTTAAATTCATATATAGTCAATATTGAATTCTCATAGTTTTATTTATTAATATGTCCAATCAATCAAGACAAAGCTTAAATTCCAGCCAACACATTCTTGACTATTTTGTAAAATATTTGCATTATTTGTGACATTCTGATTATCATTGAAAATAATATTACACGTACATATATCAATTACTGCAATCATATACAAAAAGTAAAATCATTTGTATTCTATTTGACATTAAATAAGCAAATTTAACTGTCAATAGAGCAAATGGCAACCAACAAAATGTTATACAATTGTTAAAATGTAATGCAGAAAGCAGAAAATTCCACAAAAACCAATAAGAAAACATTTGAAATTCGAAGACCACAACAAATAAGCAAAATATCAAAGTGAAGTAAATCAAATTAACCAAAAATGTCAAATGTTCAAAAAGCGTAATAACATCAGTTGGGAAAATGTATCAACAACAACAACAAGAACAACAATGAAAGACAGAACAATGTGGCATGGACATCAACAAAAGTAAACTTGAGTAATTTTTCACTTAAATAACAACACCAAAAACAACAACAACAATAACAGCTACAAAGTAACCAACAAAAAACGAAGACTTTATGTACTGAATGTCTTTGTAAACAGTCAAGACAAATTGTTTAAGCGCCTAACAATGAGCATGGCTGTTTGTGTATATATCTCTCTCTCTATTTGTGCGTGTGAAAAAAGTGGCATGGCTCAATGGAAATTGTTAACAAGAATGTCCTGCAGCAACATTTTGTGGCTATTACTAAGAAATAACTTCAAATACAAATTAACAAAACATATACACATACACAAACATATGTACAAACATTTCTATTCTTACCATATATATGTTTGTATGTTATTATGTCTGTATATAGTACACAATGCACAATGTCTTGAAATTGAATGCCACGAAAATTTAACCAACAACACGAAATTATAATCAACATCAAAATCAAAATCAGCAATTTTAGCTTATAAGCGTTGAGTTGAGGAGTTTACAAAATGAAAGCAGTCTTCAAATGACTTTTGTAGGTGTGGTGTGCGTGTGTCTGTGTGTGTGATATTAAATATACAACAGAATCAAATCATTCGATTTGATATTCTTTATTTAATTAAATTAGATTCAATTATTGAATACAAATTGAATGTAAACAAGTGAGATTTTATTGCATCGTTTGATCTGTTGGTCGGTCATTTAAATATCATATTACCAAAGACAGACATAGTAATATCATATCAAAGAATGTTTTTCTTAACTTGCTGGTTAAGTAATTCTATTGTTCCAATTAGGTGTTAATCGATAAACTGTAACATTTACTTTCGGTTAATTATTGTAAGCCATCTACATATCAACATTGTTGGATAGTGTATTTTATACATAAAAACTTATTCACAAAGAAGTTTTCTTAGTGAACTCTACATCTTACATCCCTCGTATTTTCATTAAATATTGTTTCTTTCAATCACCTTCAAGTTCCTATTGTAGAAGTACTACTGTAATTCTGACTTAATAATTTTGATAGATACTTATTTTCAAGTTCCAAATGAACTGAATATAATTACTTGAATGAATTTCAATTTCATTTATACAAATTATTGCACACTTAATTTTTAAGCTTGGCTCATAAGCTACACTAAAGTCCCCAGGCAAAGTAAGAAGCAATAAAAAAAAAATGAAAATCACGTCTTTCATTAATTTAAGAACTTAAATGCCATGGTTATTTTGCGACACATCCCATTCCCTTACTCCACAACCGCACAAGACCGAATTGAGTCGAGTAGTAATTGTTGTCCAGTGCTTGAGCAGCCCTGCAGTTATTTGCATTCAAATCGCAATTTTTCTCTCATTACGTTAACAAAGAAGAACCAAAAGAGTGACAAAGATTTCAAGATATCCAGACAGACAAACAGTTAGTCAGACTGAGAGACTCTCACACCGAAAACAGCATAAAAATGTACCAAAAAAGTTATCGAAGCTTCGCTGTGTGTCGGACAGAGGGCGTTGCGTCAACAGTGCGTAACGCTTTTGTCGCTTAAGTGTCGCTTTGCGTTTCACTTTCAAGCAGAAAGAACTCGTGTTTTTTATAGTTTATTTCTGCGCCAATTTTTATTTGTATTTTTTTTTATTGTATACGAATACCACAGACTTTTCCAAATCAATATTTATTTTTTTTTTTTCTCTTTTTACATAAACGGTTATGTTAAGTCGTTGTTGTTAGCATCGCATTTTGAGGGTAAAAGTTTATTGCTTAAGTTTTGAGGGTGCTGACTGACAAAAACGATAGCGTTGACAATGACAATAATGGCATTCACATTGGCAATGGCAGTGGCAATGATGATGATGATGTATGGAAATGTGTTTGTAATGCACGTTTGCCCCAAAAATTTTTGTTTTATCGCATTTCTTGATGTAATTCCTTTTTGATTAACGAAGCTTTTTTTGGCTAAAGTTTTCATCAATCAGTGCACATTGATTAGGAGTTTACCGGAGGGCAAAGTCTTTAAGTCATGGATTTTATTTGGATTGGCGTATTATTTGCACATTTTCTCAGTTTGAGAGCATTTATAATATTTAAGAAGAATTCACCGTTTTTTCTTAACAAATAAATATGGCAACACGGGTAGAGGAGTTCTCAAGAGAAAACCACCAAAAAATCGAACTATTTATCAAAATATATGAGGTATTGAACTCAAAGCCTGTCGTTTTTCGCTTAGTTTTCTATACACAAATAAATAAAGTTTGTAATATTCTATATAAATTATTTTCATGTATTTTTGGATTCTTTTGAACCAACTTTGCAACCTTCTGAACCACTTTTGATGCCAAAATACCATTTTTCGGTGCTTTTTGCAAGGAACGTGCAAATAATAAAAAAAAATGTATAATTTTAATTACATATATTTTTTTAGTATTTTTTCAATGAAAAATCAAATTTAATTTTGAACTTTAACTTTTGTTAAATCAACTAAATTCGTGTTCTGTGTCTATGACCAACTAATTGGTTGGTTACAAAAAGCCGATACACACACACATGAATTTGTAATTGAATAATGTTTCTTTTGATTTTAATTGGTATTTTTGGCATTTTAAATTGAATTTTTATTACATTTCTATTTGCGCAAATATCAAATGTGCAAAAATGAAAAATTAAAAAAAAAAAACAACAACAACATCGAAATGCCAATAATAAACTAACAGACAAACAAACATTTTACGTTTTAATTTCATTAAAAGTAAAAACAAAAACAACAAAAAATAGGACAAAATAAACAAATTATATAAAAATATCTGAAAAAGAACGAAATAAAAACAAGCTTAAGTCGGTCTTACGAGAGGTTTTATGCTCTTCTGACAATATATCTTACATAAAAGATGGTAGAAACAAATCAATCTTGTGCAAGAGCCTTACATGAGCTTTGATATTTTTATGGAAGGCTCAACATCTAAAGATCGAACCAAGCTGGTAGAAAGTATAACAAATTCTTTTTCTCTTACTCATCTTTCATGAAGCCTGCGAAAAGTATAGAAGACTTTGAGCAAATTTCATCTGGAGATGTCTTTTTGCCTTTGTCTCTTTGAACCATTGAGATCATTCATTGTGTTACAAACCTCATGACAAATTTTATTACTTCCCACCATTTCAGAACATCAACAGATTGGTAAGAATAATTTGCAAATCATGTTTGTATAGAATTTTAATTAAAATTGCATGGCCTATATAATTTTACAAATATACACATTCACACACATACTTAAATATATAATATAAATAAAATATACAACAAAAAAAAGTCGGGAAAAAATGTGCTTATTTGTGTAAATTAATTTGCTATTGTGTTTTTTATAATAATACATTTTTCTGATCGGTTTTTTTTTTAAGCCAAATTTTTTTTTTTACTTTTTTTCATATCGTTGTTTTTGTGTTTTTTTTTAGCGTTTTACGTTAATTTCATAAATTTAATATTAGCCTCAGCTTAAAGTGTTAATTTTATTAATGGTTTTGCTGTTTTAATTGTCATCAGATTAACATGCATTAATTTAATGCTCTTTATTACGTTATTTTTACAGCATTAATTTTAAATTTTTGTATTAATTATGCAAAATGCTTTGTGCATTTGCATTAATCAGATTACATTTTTGCATGCGTTTTCATTTGTTTTTGTTGTTATTTTTCTACTGATCAAAAATCAGCAATAAATATTTAAATACGAACAAACAAAGAAACTTATTGTAAAAAAACAAGAGGTTTAAATTCAAAATTAACAATTCATTGTAATTTATTTTTATGCTTAACAGTATTGTAGTTGAATATTGAGTTTCAAGTCTTTTTAAAAGTTTGTTAGCAATTCTGAAAAAAGATAATTGATAAAACTTTTTAGTTATTGAAATGATTTTCTTCAAATCAGCAAAATTTTTCGAAAAATTTCCATTTTGAACTCAAAATTAAAACAAAAAAAATGTCATTGAAGTCTAAATAACAAAACAATAAATTAATAGTAATTTATTTCGATTTAAAAAGCACACTCAAACAATTTTTTGAACGGTTGAAAATAAATGCGTTTTTCAAACGATAATTATATTTAACTAAAATTATTCTATTTGATTTCAAATCCATGCAAACCAAAATTTAAAGTTTTTTTTTCGGTTTTTGTTTGTATTTCATGCTCGAATTAATTTCAAATTGTTAAAATAAATGATTTAATTGCAAATTTATGCGTTGACAATTTGTAAACGCATTTGAAAATATGTTAATTTCAGCATTTTGTTGTTACTATTTGATCAACAATTATAACAATTATGCATTACCGATTGCCAACCGTCGACTGTCGATTGCCGATTGCAAAAAGTTGTAAAATAAATTCATTAGTATTTATTTCAGTAAACTAAACTTAAACTATGCAAAAACAATTTGAAAACAGTTCAAATAAATAAAAGTGCCGCAAACAATTTTTGAGTATAAACAAAATAAAAAGGAAGACTGAAATTTCCATCAATGATGAGAGTCCGCGTTGATATAAGGCGCGCCTCACACACACAGCGCTAATAAATACTGAGCCAATGAAAGCACATAATCTACAAATTAATTTAAATTGCCGTGTTTCGTTAAAATTAATTGAAATAATTAACATTTAAAGGTATTTAATGCAAACATTGATTTATGAGTCTTTGCAATTGAAAGTTTACTTAAAACTTATTGATTGCATTTTGATGAAAAACTTTTTATAACCAAAATAAAATGGAAAAAAAAACACTTTAAAAAGTATTAAAAGCATTTTGCATGAAAAGCGCAACAGCCTTGACACAGCCTACAAAACGCAAACACACACACACACACGCATAAATGCACATAAAATTATTAATTGCAAATTTTCATACGCAACGTTGCACTTTTCGCCAAGGTAAGTTGCCTTGGCTTCGTTGAGCTCGGCTATTCATGCCTTCAATGCCGCATCAAAGAAATGCTAATCAAAGAAAACCACAAGAAAAATTTATTATGCATAAATTTATTTAGCACAAAGTGTATGTGTATGTGTGTGTGTGTGTGTGTGTGTATGCACTTAATAATTTCAACTTTGTCAATTTAAATGAAAAATTCCTTTGTTGCGTAACTCAAGTGGCAACATCAAGTGGCAAGCTGCCACAAATTAACATATAAATCAAAAGTACGTAATGCAAAGAAGTGCGGGATTAGTCAATGAAGATGACATCATTTTGGCATTTGAGCATTTTTAATAAACACCAAGCCAAATTCACATCCATTAGCTGAGCTTGAATATTTGGTATGCTTGGAACACGTTGCGTTCATATCCTGTTCGGTTCCTGTTGTTGTTGCCGCCAACCAAGCAGAAACGTGTTTCTATGGCGAAATTAACAAATTGCAACATATTGTTGTGTTGTGCATGAAATTCGAAAATATTTATTTTGCTCTCTCCAATTTTTTTTTTATTTTTATTTCAATTATTGCGTTCAAATGGAAGACTGACCAACTGTGTCAGTGGTTATGAAGTTATTAGTTCAATTCAATGCTTTTTTTTTTTTTTTTTTTTATAATATTTTTTTTGCGCTTCTTTGCCATCATTTCTCATCAATACAGTTGACCTGTTACAAATTTTGTAAAAATAAAGACACTGAAAACAATTTTTTAGTTTTTCACATAAAATATACAAACTATTTATACATTTTCTTCGTTATGTCATTTAAAAAAAAAATCATTAAATAATACAAATGAAAAAAATTATTTTTGAATAACTATTTTTAACAGTGTACGTTCATAAAGCATCATGCAGACAATTCTAAACACACACGAACAAGAAAGGTCACACAACTGTTGCCAAAAAAAAAAAAAAGAAAACACTGACACGCCCACTTAGACACTGAGAATACGCCCACTCAAGGCAGACACGCACATTTCTTTGCCACAGCTGCGCAAACGACAAAGTAACTGTAAATGAAAGAAAAAGACAAAATCATCTACGTACGTGCAAAATTCACACGCTTGATTAAATTTTAGCAAACCGTGACCAAGACACAACTGTCTAAGACTTCGGCTGAGCTCAACAAATTCACGTTATACCCACAGCCAACAACAACAACAACAAAAACAATTGAAATATACAAAGTGTTACTAAATACCGAAATTTCTAAAGATAACCAAAAAAAACAACAACAATTTAAAATAATTTTCACAACCGGCAAAACCAAAGTAAACAAAAGAACACAGAAGCAAAAACCAAAACTACAACAGAAAAAAAGACCATTCACACGGCAATGTTAACGTCGCGTAAATCGGTGAATGCGTGTGAGGCGCCACCTGCTGTGCTCTGTTGATACCAGGGCTGTCAACCACCCACACTTGAATATTCCTTCTGCTCGATTAGTTTTGATTTGGATTTTTGTTATTAAACAGATTTTTTTGTTTTCTTTTTTCTTCGACTTTCAGCTTCAAGCTGCTCCGCTAAATGATGCCAAGCGGTGAGGCGTGACGTGTAGGGGAGCAGTTTATTGTCGCTAAAACGTATGCGATGTGAGCGTGCAAAATATGTATTTGAGCGGCATGAAGAGATACAAAAAGCATAGAATGAAGAAATGAAACGAATTGAATTGAAATGAATTTGGTTTATCAAATCGACAGACGCGTGCCTTGTGTCAAATATGCACAAATAAACTAATTTATAACAATTTAGTGCGACGCCTTATTTATGAACCTTTTTTTATATTATTTATTTATATTTTCTTCTACTTTGTGCATGCATGCTTTGATAGAAAACGCAGCTGGTTATTTTTGATGAGATATTGAGACCCTTAGCTTGAGCGTGATGTTAAAAGAGCTCATTGGTAGCATCTTGAGCAGTTTGCTAAGTACATTTTGTTGATTTCAGTTTTAATATGCCAGTTTTATTAAGTTAATCTTGTTGCTAGACAGTTCCATGCTGTGTAAAATGCGGCATTGCTCGGTTGAAACTTCACATTGAGAAAATACCAAAGTAATGAAAAAGAACTATTCAGAAAACAAACAATGAAGTAAATTAATTCAGCATTACACTTACACTTGTGACTAATTAAGTCATTAAAAGAACTTAAATACTTTTCAGCATGCAAGATTTCAATTTTACTTCAATGAGAAGTGCAACTTTTAGTCAATTGTACGTGTTGGTTGTTGATGTTATTGCAACACTTTTCCTGCTACATTTTGATAAACGCGTCTTCTTCAGTCCCGTGGCATATGTGTTGCGCATACAAATTACAACACGGCGTATGCGTAATTTAATTTTTGACAGCACAAAAACTACAAAAGCACAGAAATTGAATTGTTGTTTGTTGCTACAATGCAGACAATTAAATAATGACAAAGCCAAATAATGCGTAAAAATGAGAACGTGCAATGAAGTGAGTCAAGTCTGAAATAATAAAAATGGCAGCACTTCCGTTAAATGTCAACATTATTTAACAATTTTATTTGAATATGCACACCACACACACATAAAAATATAATTTATGGTTTTTCAACGCCTTCAGGGAGCAGAAAAACTAAATTGTCGTCCAAGCCACAAACATTCTCACAAGTGTAACAGAGCAAGAAAGAAAACGAGATGGCAAATAAGAAAATGAAAAGAAAAACAATTACAGGTGACTTAACACTTCCGTTACTTGTTAAACATGGCGCACACGTTTAACGAATTGTTGGCGGGGACGTTGCCGACAATAGCAGTAACAACAACATGCACACACACACTAACCAACCATACATACTTACTAAACGCACTTCCGTGGAGCACTTGAAATTGTAATTTAACACGTATTTTTTGTGTATGTGTGTGTGTTTTTTTTTTGTTGTGCAAACAAAACGACCGAGAGTACGACAAATGATAGCATAAATATTAAAACATTACTGCCAACCTAACATAACAGAGAACATAAAAGTTAATGCACGTTAAGTCTTTGGACTTTGTACGCTTTCTGCTTTGCAATTCGCTCCTTTTTCTATACGAAATCATCTACACTGATTAAGTGATTGAACTCTTATTCAGCTTGATTCGGTTATGTAATAATGATACACAAACTCTTTGGCTCATCAACAAACATTATACAAATTTTTAATTTAATTTGATTACGTCCGCCCGACCCTCAACCAGCAATAAAATGTTTCACTTATTTCACTTCTCCTCTTAGTTGGTCAGCGTCGTGTAGTCAACTCAAGATCTGTACTACCATTGTGCATACTGCGTTATCTCAGCATTGCTTAGGAACAGCTTCACATAATTTCGGTACTACATTATCGATGTCTTCAGTTATCGACTTTACTCAAACAGTAAATCAAAAAACAAGTTTTTCAATTTCCCATTTATTTATTCGTTTAAAATTTATTATATTTAGCTAAAATGCGTGCTAATTTTAATTTTCTTTTAAATAAAAAAATATTTTTTTTTTTTAATTTTATTAAATAAAATAAAATTGCAAAATACACAAAAAAAATACTTGTATAGAAATGAATATAAAAAAAATATTCGCAAATTATAAGTTTTATAGCAAAACAAAGCATAAATTCTTTGAAACATTTTTCGAGTTTTCAATTATTTTTCGAATACAAAAAAAAAATTTCGAAAGCAAAAATAAATAATACAAACAAAAAGTACAAGTTTTTTCTAAACCAAGAAAAATATTCTATAGTTGAAAAATACAAAATTTCGAAAGTCAAATTTATAGCGTAGCATTTTTTCATTATTATTATAATTTTTATTTTCATTGTGCATAAGAGACGGCAGTTAATCTTTAATATTTGAAATGCAAAAGTTTTCAACGACTTTAATGTTAACGTTTCTTTTTCACGATCATTGAGAAAATAAAAAATATCTACGCTCTAAACTTGTAATACAGTAATGAATACAAAACTGATTTTTAAGGGTATTCATTGAAATTGCTTAATATTTCATAATCAACAAACATATTTTCTAATTTATTTAAGCTCATATGTTTTGTATTTAAGCGCCATTTTCCTCTTTTTAAAATTTTTTTATTGCTAACACCAAAAGAGGAAAATAAATATTCTTTCTTACGAATATCTAAGTTACTTCATTTTTTTTATAGACATTATCATTTTCTTAATTATTTGTTATTATTTATTTGTTTGTTAAGCAGAAATTTAAACTTGAAGCATTCAAATGAAACTTTAAGCAGTTTATATAAATACCCTGAATTAAATTCGTATAATTTCTAAGAGCATTTAGAATAAACGATACTTGATCTTGCAACAATCGTAAGACACGATATTTTATAATTCGAAATCACAAAAATATACTCAAAGTCAACGTTTATAAGCGAAGCAAAATATGGAACACCTGAAATTTACGATAATTCCAAGTCAAGAATAAATTCCATAACGAATGTATTTTAACATAAAGAATTCATTCTTAATGCTCTTAAATTTTACATTTTATGTGAGACTACTTTTGTTTTAATAAATTCAACTTAAAATCACAACGAAATTATTTTAAACTTAATTTGGAAGGATTGTTGTTGCAGGCTTAACATTAAGTATATGATTTCTATTCGTTTTTATTTTTTTTCATTGCTTAAACACGCTTTTCAAAAGCGTGAACACAAATTGGTGTTAGTAATTCTTAAATATAATTTTTATTTGCATTTTTATAAACTATTTTCGAATATTTCACAATGGCGCGCACATGTAACAAAAAAAAAATGTGGAAAAAAGAAAAATCATTAAACTTATTTTCCTACAATGTGCGTTTAAAAAGCATATTTCGAGGCGCGTCAAAAAAACAAAAATAAAACCTATTGTTTCTATTTGCGTGTCGCATTGCAACGTAACATTAAATTAAATTTATTTTTTCTAAACATTAATACAGAATTTGTGCTTTTTAGTTAAAAATCTTTGCACATTACTTTGTGAGCGCTTTTGGTTTTTGTGTTTTGTTTGTTCGAATTATTAAATAAATTATTAGCGAAAAAAAAATATTTTCGGTTTTAATTTTGTCATTAGTGTTACATTAAATACAACTAAAAGAACTTTATTCGATTTGATTTGATTAGTTGCAACAAACTGAGTTTGTTCATTACTTTTTATGTTTTTGGTTTTGAAACGCGTCTATATTTATTTTTTTTATTAAACTTAAGCGTTTTTGCTTTGAGTATCCAAACATCAGCTGCTATTGTTGCTCATTGAGGCGATTTATTTTTTTTTTTTTTTGTTTCGATTACTGAGGCGAAGTGGCGGCGTTTAGTAACTTTTAATTTTTCATAATAATGCAATGTTCACTTTGGTGTGTCCGGTGGCGCAGTCGCACTGCCAAAGAGCTCTTCGTACGAAGGTGCTATATCAAAAAAAAATAAATTAATTAATTTGCTTATAACAATATTAAACTATATAATATAAAGCTCACGTAGTTCATGCGTGCCGGCATGGTGGCGCATAAATCCTGACGTCGAGGGCAATTGAGTGTAGCCACTGCGTGATGTTTGTCCCATTTGCAATTCGGCATATGTGGGCGCAATATCTGGCATTGGCATCGGCATTTGCAATGCGTTGTTTGTGGTTGCATGTTCTTGTGACGGCGGTAATTGTTGTGTCGGTGGCGTTGGTAAAGGTGACGGTGTTAGTCCCGGTTGTGGCATAAGGGTATACTGTGGCGACTCCGTTAATGGATACGGTGGTATATGCGTAGGCGGTGGATAGGATTGTACCATAAGTGGACTGGACGAGTAAGGCATGTAGGGCACATTTGAGCTGCGTATGCTGGCGCGTGCTGATGGACTATTGTATTGTGACGATTGTGAGCCACCAGAGGTGTATGAACGTTCGAGAGTGCCGCCAATACCAACGGCTGGACTAAGCGTCGTTGCGGATGAATCTGATGTCGTCGAATTCAATGAACTACATTCGCTGTATTGCGATGAATGCGATGGCGAACCAATGGAAGAGTCTAATGCTGGATAGACGGGCATAGGCATAGCGTGCGCTACAGCGCCTGCCATAGCTGGCTCAAATGGATTATTGCCACTGGCTACACAATCACCGCCACTTTCGGGCGGTGGTCTTGATTGTACGGTTGCTAGATTAGCAGCTCCTTCATGTGAATAAACCTTAAAGGGTAAATTCAACACGAGATTCTTGAAGAAACCACGCAGCACAGCTTCGACACGCAGTTCATAAGCAATATTAATGACACCACTAAATTGATCGTCTGTCGGTTGTGCTGTCTCCGGCATAAGTAATTCATGCGCAAAAGAACGTTCACTCTTCTTGTGCACGGCACCTGTCTCCTTGTTTGCAATAGCCTGGCATTCGATTTTCTGGACACGTAACGGCACATGGCTATAGTAGGTGATATACTGCAATACTGTAAATCGTAGCTTTTCGACATTAGTAGTGCTATTGTTCATAACAGTCACACAAATTCGCAACGGTTCGCCACGCACCGCAAAGTTTTCCGGTAATAGCGCTAGCATTGTAATAGGTCGGGTACCAAAAAGACTTATAGTCTTGGTAATTTGCTTTTCTAATGGTATTGCATTCAGGCGACAATTCATGGGCAGCGGCATGGATTTTACCACAATCAGTGGTATTGTATGTCGTTCGTCAAATGTCCACGGGCGTTGTATTAGCACGCGCATTTTATACTTAATGCTGCCATAGCTGCCCTTAAAACTCGATGGCAAATGCCAATCGAGTGGCACCAAAAAATCGAATGTATGCTCGCCGGGACTTAATTCAACGCCACGTGGCTCGAAAGCTGCAATTGGCGACTCGCTATGCGTGTAAACTTCTTTGCTAGAGTAGAATAAACTGCGAGTGGATTCATTATTATTTGAGTTTTTACGCAGTATTTCCATCCATTTGCATTTGCCTTTTCCGGTTATCTGAATTTTAACCGCTGAAAAATTCAAAAAATCCAATTAGTTTTAAAATTCATTCAAGTATTTGCCTAAGCCGATAATTTATCGTTTAATCAGTTGAAACGATAATAACATCTTTGGCAGCCCTGCGCACAACGGTTTTCTTCTTCTCGCTCATTTGACACAATAGAGCCAGATAAGAAAACGTGTGACACAGTTTGCACACAATCTCTCAAAATGCGGTTTGCGCTATGTGTTACTGTATGTGTGACTGAAAATGAGTGGAAACTTGAGACAAACTTAATTTTGATTCAGTCGGTTTGATGATTGTGTTGGTGTGCAGTATTTGTGTGAGTGTATTTTCTTCTTCTGCATTTGCCTCAGTCTTTTCGGCAAAGTGGATTTTTGATCATTTTTTTGCTTTAAAAGCATTAGTTGAGGTATAAAAATACTTCAAAGTATTGTTTACGATTAAAATATTCAACAATGAATTTCTTATGGGTTAAATAAAACAATCTTGTAGTATCATAAACCCTTCTAGTGTACTTTTTCTTCATCTTGCGACTAAAAGTTCGATTTTCTTTTTTTCAGTCGGTCTTCATAAAAGGAGTGGCCGGAAAAAGAACGCATTCGATTAAAATGTTCCAAACATACACGATAACAGAACTATGAATCCTAATTACATTTCACACGCGTTGTGCTTTCATGGTCAGCCGTTGCAAAAGATCTGGGATGATGAACGTGGGGTCGAAGATTTACGTAAAATGCGCATACAACAGCCCAGTTACGCCATCTATCAGGAGAGGCAAAAATATTTTACATTTCAAGAACGTGCCAAGCGACTTAAATTGCATCAATTTCTTGCACGCAAAGCGGAGGATTTATATGACCGCAGTCTAGTTGGAAATGTAATGGAGGAACCGGTGCTAGCAGAAGGTATGCACACATAACAAAGAAGGGGATATCACTTACTCAAATATTAGTTTTTAATTTAATCTAATTAATGTAATTGTTGTTTCTTATAGGCCGCAAACATGTTGTAAATGTACCGCCTTTTGAATGCTACATGAACAACGTCAAAGACAAAAGAAAATGGTGGCAATATCGTTTGAATAGCATAAAGCCCGGTGATATAATTTATGCCACTGTGACGAAGACACTTGCCTTTGGACCCCATCGCATGCAAGTAAAACCTTTATGCACGTCAGAACCAAATAGTCGCTATCTCGCCGATGTACCAATTAAAGTAGAGAATATTATAATACTGAAACAAACAAATCCTAAACTCAAATTTTGTTTTTTCTTTTATTTCAATATTACTGACACAAGGCATTAGTTACAGACGATACGCCTGGTCCACAGTCAACCAATAAACGTACTAACATACGCGCCTTCAACCCCAATGACTATTTACGCTGTGAAGTCCATGAAATATCTGTAGATGCGGAACGCATGATGCTGGGACTGTCTGGCGTGCTGACGAAAAGTCCGCTTAAATTAGGTTTGGTTGAGCTACAAGATATTCCAGAATTCTTTCGGTTTGTGTTCATTATCGCTCAAGATATAGAAGTCAAAATATATTTGGTTCTAAAATTTTAGTGAAACGATTAATCTAGAAAGTAAAAACTATGAAGAACAACTCGTGGAATCAACCGAATTTGATAATCCCAACTATGAGGCACTATATCTAATGAATGGTTTAAATATTAACGATAATTTTTCGTTATTAAGCACGCTCAAGCATGATTTTCCACGTGAAGAATACGCCAAGGAGCTACGTATAACGCAGGCAAGCACATGGGCATTTCAGTAAGTACACTTTTGATGTAAAATGATTTCAATGGCAGTTGTCATTTTTATTTTTACTATGCACATTTGTGTTGTTCTATACTCATTGCACACAGCTATGTAGCTGAGGGCATTGAACGCTTTAAGAACGGTCAACAAGTTGAGGCTTTTCAGTGTCTTAATCAGGCATTAAATATTGATCCGCGGAATGTTGAAGGTTTGGTGGCACGCGGT
The DNA here is from genome assembly GCA_037044515.1 of Phortica magna. Lineage (NCBI taxonomy): Eukaryota > Metazoa > Arthropoda > Insecta > Diptera > Drosophilidae > Phortica > Phortica magna. Next base: position 21,323 of record JBAMBP010001966.1, on the reverse strand, counting down.
GCACTCTACGCGAATAAGGGTTCCTTCTTAAAGGCCATCGAGGACTTTGAGAAGGCACTTAAGTTAAATAGTTTTCATGTGAATGCACGTAAATACATGGGCGAAACACTCGTAGCGCTCGGGCACAGTTTCGAAGAAGAGCAACGTATACCGGAAGCGATCAAAGCATACACAGACTGTTTGAATCTAATACCAAATCATGAACAAGCGCGTTTGTCTTTGGATGCACTGCAACGACCTAGTGTTGCGCTACCGGCTGCTGATGGATTTAGAAATCATGCAAATAAGCCGGAAATTAGCTCCTCGGAAAGTGACACCGAGAGCGATAGCCGTGCAAGCACAGGTTTGTTTTTTTGTAAAGAAATTTTGTAATAATTATGTTACATTTCTACATTTTAGAAATGAGACGTAAAAAACAAGCAAATAAAGAGGATATCAGACAGGGTCAAGCATTTAGCCATCCATTTTATGCAATGGATGTTGATAAAAAAGCGCTAAGTTCATCGAAAAACGTCAACGAGTTTAAGTTGGAAGACGATGAGACTGTTAGCCAAGTGCGTAAGCTATTACGTGCTGCTAGCAAACATAAGAAGAGTAAGAAGAAATCCGAAAAGGATAGGAAAAAAACCAAGAAATCGAAAAAAGAGAGCGATTTGGATGCACTTGATTATATGCAGAAACTTGATTTTGATGGAGCTTATAGGTAAGAAATAACATATTCCAAAAAAAAAAAGCCTAAATGGTAAAATCGGCAGTAAATATGTACCGTACGTATTGATAAGGATTATTATATTTTGTTCTTATTTTAAACATAAAAGATATAGTCATACGATATTTTTTAAATTTTCAGAATGATGAGTATGAGTAGTGGAACAAACATGAATGTAGGACAACTTCAAGAGAATCTCCAAATATATGAAAGATCAATTTCTGAATTACGAAATCGGAAGGAAAAGGACGCTGCACCCAACACTTTCTTTGGTGCTGACAATAATTGTAATGCACAACAAGTTGGACGACGCTCTGACAACCCAGCGTCACTATCAATGCACTACGACACATCGGCGGGACCCAGTAGTTACGCGAGGGACAACTCACGTGAAACGTCATCATCTCGTGCACCCTTACCACCATCAATTTCTACGGAGTCCAACAAGTTATCGTTTCAGATTAAACGTCCAGTACGCGTGGATAAATTTGGCTTAGTACGCGCAGCCACGCCTGTAAACGATCAACACAATGTAAGTCCATCAACAACAACAACAAGTGCATCAGGATCAAACAGGCTTTCATTTCAAATTAAAAATCCGGTTAAAATGGATAAATTCGGATTGATGCGCGTTGGCACACCACTTGGTGACTATCCCAGTCCAGGTAGTTCACGTTCTCAGTCAAGAACGCAACGTTCGAAAGAACTTGCATCAACACGCCGACAATATAGTTCGTCACGTTCACGATCCCGATCACGTTCCCAACGACGCAACAATGTTTTAACGTCAACACGTCGCAGCCGAAGTTGGACACCAGAACGTTTTAGAGGTCATAATAGAAACAACTACCGACGAAATCGTTCGCCTTATCACGATCGTGAGAGTAAAAGTCGCTCTACTGAACGTTACAGACGATATAACAACAACAAAAACAGTTCTCATTATCGACGCACATCGCGCGACCGCGATCGTTCACCACAACACCGGCGGCGTACGCCTTCGCCGTTTGTGCCACGTGGCACACCATCCCCACGAAGCCGTTTTCGACGTTCACGAACACCGAACTCGGTTGAGCGTATTCGACCACGACGACGCTCACGCAGTCCACGACGTTTCTATCGCGGTGGTTTTAACAATCGACAGCATCGTCGAGGATACGCCAATCGTGTTTGGCAACGACGCAAATCACATGACCATTATCATAGTGGCCTCGATAACAACAATAGCAGCAACGACAGTGATGACGATAACAGACCTTGGGATGACGATGATGATCAGCAAATCAATGAAGATCAATCGAAGCAAAAGAACAATGAAAGCAACACGAATACGAGTGAACAAACAGTTGAGGAGATCGATGAGATCATAAACAAAGCGCAGAAGGAACGTAAACAAGAGATTATCAAACGTGATAAGGATATACTAAAGAAGGCACCAGGTAGTAGCGATTGAAGAAAACATAAAAAAAGTTAAAGCATGGTCAGCATGTAAAGGAAGCACAATTATTAATGTTTATGTTCAAACAATAACAAATACGACGATATAAATTCATTTATCCATTTTCCTATATTTTAAAAACTATAGCTCTATTTAAGTTACCAAAAATCAATAAAACTGCAATAAAAACTATTCAATTTGTCTTTCGCTAAAAGTTATGCAAATATATTAAAAACATTGCCAATTCAAATTGGCAAGCGTCAATAACTTAATGTAAGCTGAAAACTGAGTAAGTATAATAAGATTTATTTATGCATTTTCGATATTTTGCTTTTTTTCTGTTTTCTTACAGACGCCATTGCCGGACGTGTCCGCGAATAATTGAAGCGAATAATTATTTATTTATTTGTATATGTAGAACTATGTGTCATTGCATGAATATTGCAGCTCATTTCAATAACTTGGAAAATATTTACAAAATGACGAATTAGCGTACAATTTAAAAAAAAAATTATATATTTCATTGTTTTATAAACCCTTACTAGACTTTTGGTCTGTTTGGAACCCATGATTATTTAACTTTATAAGAGTTTTAACAGAACCAGTACCGCCCACTTTTTTTATAAAGACATCGGAAGCGATAGAAAATCGGATGGTAGACGCAGAAAACACAGCCCTACGAAATGGCGTACCACATTTTTCCCATTCCCTTTTAATCAATATTAATGCTTTAATATTAAAATAACATTTTGGTTTCAGATTTGGGGCGTACCGTGTATGCAGGTTATTATACAGTATTATACAGTTTGGACTGCTTTTCTAAAAAGACATGATTTATAACAGTACCAAATCCATTAGGAAACGATAACAAACCCATCACAGATTTGATCCTATAACCTAAAAAACAATTCTAACACAAATTATAACTAAAAATATTAAACAAGAACAAAATTAACATAAATGTTTAAGCTAAAAAGCGAGAACAGAATAATTTGTTGCATGCAAAACCTATAAAAAAAAAATTCTGCTCAAATAAATTAAGTAATTAACTGTCCGTTAATTATTAACAACTTTTTGGCAGCATGAATGCAGCAGCATCATTCACAATGGCAACGTGATTGTATTCAAGGGTGTGAGATGACGAGAGAACGCGAGAGAGTAACTGCAATGCGGTATCTTGTAGCGTGGGAGATGCAAATATGAATGAGACAGTATGAGAGCGCAAACAAGTGCCAAATTAAGTTTGGTAACACAGCAAAGTGTTGAGCGTGATACAACAAAGTACACGCCGTGAGTGTGTGATTCATTGGCGTTTATATTAAATTATATATGTTTGTGTAAATATGCGAAATTAAAATTTTCGTAAGAATGCATAATTTAGAATTACATCAGCTTCAATGCAATGCACAATTTAAACACATTTCAGGTGAAATTTTAAAAATTTTACTTCAACTCACGCTCTCATCACTAAACGGCGCAATGATAGAGAGCGCACACCCGAAAGTTGCCGTTCGCAATTTTGTTATGCGAGCGGAACGAGCGCAAATGTGGACAAATATAAGTCTGGAAGCTAAACAAAGTTGAACTCATTCGAGATAAAGCATTCGCCGCTTGTGGAAATAAGAACAGCGAAAAACGCTATAAGTAATAAAAATAAATAAATAACTAAATCACTAACAACAACAATAATAGCGGCAGCGGCGGCCAGTTGGAAACAGATACAATAATAATAAATTTAATAAGAACAAGTGTTAGTGCCAACAACAAATTAAGAATATCAGTGTCAAAAAAACAACAATAACAAGAAAAACAACGAAAAGAAAACCGTATAAATATGTAAGCAATTCTGCTGCGTACAACTACATATATTTACATAAGAATTGCAGTGCTAACAGATAATGCATTTTAATAAAAAAAACAAAACATATATAAATTCAAATTGAAAGCAATTAAAGTCAATTGTATGTGAATATTGTATTTAACACTCCTAACTGATTGGTTACAATGAGCCATAAATTGTACAGTATTTTCAGCTTAGAGGACTTGCAGCATATACAATTTTGGACTTTGAACGATAAGAAACAAACAGAGAACAACAAAAGCTAAGCGCGTGCGAGTGAATGACAGTGCGAGCGAGAAAAAAATCGTCCAATAAGCATGCTATGCGCATTGTCACAATAACAATTGTGTGTATGCTTCTTCTTCTACTACTTTTATGCGCTATACGCTACACTCGTTGTTGTTGGCCATATGTGCGCGCGGCTAAAATGATTTGCTGTAGTCGCAAAATTCTATCGCAATTTTTTTTATTGCACATAGACACACAAATTGCTTGATTTCAATGGCAAGTAACTAATCTGTTATTTTGTTCTGTTTTTTATAGATCACGGTCATTGTATTAGCTAACACTGTGGTCATTGACCTTACCCGCAACGCGCCATGTACACAAAAATTTTCCGTGCTGTGATAGTCGGTGCACCTGGCTCTGGTAAAGGTACAATTTCGGAGCGTATTGTCAAGACATTCGGCTTCGTACACATTGCCTCTGGCGATATATTACGCCAGAATATACTAAACAATACGGATCTCGGCCGTAAGGCTAAATCTTTCATTGAACGTGGCGAACTCGGTGCCCACCGAAATTGTAACGTACTACAACGAACTGGGTTTAGTTTCTACCTTCAAGGGACGTGAAACAAAGGAAATTTGGCCACGTGTTGAAGCTTTCCTTAAGGATAAGGTTAATAAAGTCTGAAATTAATGTGCCTAAACTAAAACAACAAAGAATAATATAAGCACAAAGTAAAGATGATGACTAGGACGCTGACAACGATAAGTAATCAAAAACAACAAAAAAACAAAAAAAGGAAAGAAAACTACTGTTAATTTTGTACGTGAAGCCTTAAAGTGTTTGAATAATGATGATGATGTAAATAAACTACATTCCCCCCACTTCGCCGGCACGCACAAGCAACGCAAACTAATTATAAATATATATTCAAATATACATAAAATATATATAAATGTACTTGATTGTCAATTGTACTTTATGTGGTATGATAATAAAACGCTTTTTTATACATACATACATTCATACCTAAATATATATACATATAAATTAATTTGTTAAATATGTATTGCTGTGAGCCAATAAAATGTTAGCATCTCGTGAGTTATGCTATTTTTGGCCAATGTGGTAGCAGACTTATGCTATAAGTACAATAGTATGGCTTCGCATAGTGACACACAAATGCCCTTCAAAAAAGCGCGTAGTGTGCCTAAACTTGAAACCAGCCGGTTAGCGTAACAACAACAACAACAACATACAGAATAAACAATTTAAAACGACGAACGAGGAAGCGAAATATTATTGTGAATGACGCCGGCGTTAAGTCGTTCTTCTTGGTTTGTTTACACGGCATAAGAGCCGCGCTCTCTCAAATAGTAAATGGGAGAGCGCAAAATGGGTTAAACTTATTTTCTAGTAATTTTTAGTAACGTAGCAGTAGTAGAGGGCAATCTCGAAATATTGAATGTCTTATTTATCACTTATTTTAATTAGGGAAATCACATTTTAATTTTTTATTGAAGAATTGACTTCATTTAGAAAGAACTTAAGCAATTGTGAAAATAAAATCATTTTCAAAATAATTAAATAATGTAAAAACTACTTAAAAACTCTTCTGTGGCACACAATTCGAAAATTTAATTAACTTTCATATTTATGTGCCGAAATTGTGTGTTTTTTTTTTATAAGTTAATTTGACCTTTGAAAATAATTGTTTATTGAAATAAGGTTTGTTTATTTACAATACTATACAAAAATTCTTAATTTATTTAAACAAACATTTACAAATTGCTACAAGTTACTTATGAGGTAATAAACTGAGCAGTAATGTTCTTAAATGCAAAGAGAGACGCCTCTGCTACCTTTGATTACGACATTTTAACGCATCCAAACGCACTGCATGGCACCCTAACTACCACGCCCACCACATAGTGTCTCTCTCTCTGTGTGTGTTGCGAAAACTTTCTTAAGTTAAATGGCCAATTCAAAAAAAAGACAAACATTAAGTAAACACGCACGCACACAAATGTGTACAAAACGTTGAAAGTGTCAATTGCAAAGGAATGCAACAACAGCAAAAACGAACAACAACTAAACCAAAAACAATGATGCTAATTCATTTCTTTGTTGAGCTGTGCACAATGCAACCCAAAGCAAATGGACAATAGCAACAACAACAAAAAAAAAAAACAATGAAAATACTCATCATTGTCGTTGTTGGCCATCAGAAAATGCTGATACCACACAAACTCGCTATGTTGTTGATGATGAGTCAAGCTTTGGCAAAAGTCAAGCTTGAAATATTAACGATGATGATTCAAAAACAAAGAGAATACACAAAAAAATAAACTAAAGGAAAAGGGTTTAATAGAAAATATAACTCACCTCGTATTTTTGTGCGTTTGTTAAGATTCATCCAGATTTCACCCTTTATCGTTTGGCCGGCATAGTAAGTGCGTTCCGGATTATCCAAAGTTATGCGTAAACGTTCACTTTCCATTGTATGTGTCGCTGATGAAATGAATTTGCTTAAGCTTTACGCGCGAAGACCATTCCAAAGCAAGATGCTAAGAATTTCGTTAGCTACTTTGTCCAAAAATAATTATTTCGTTCTTGCGTTGGTTGGCATTTAAGAACCGCAACTGTGCCACTGCGCCCGGAATATATAAGGCGCCACACCAAAAAAAAACGAACGAACTACCGCGGCACCGCACACCGCCCTTATTCAAAAACACAACACGAACAAGAACGTTAATTATTCCACAAGTCTCGTCCAATACATCTTTTCGAAAACCGACAACTAGACTACTGTGCTTTTCTTTTAGTTCAACTTCAATATTATTATAAGGAACTGCAATTGCAACAAACCAAAATTTAATTGAGCTAAACGAAATTTACGGCATTGAGTCGTTTATACTAGCGGAGTCCCCTCGACTTTTTCATAGACTGTGCCAGAACAGCTGACATAACTTAAACTGTTTCATTTCAGTAAGTGTCTAAATGACGCAACTGCATCTCAAAACAAGGGAAAGAAGAAGACCAACCGCCTTTTAGCAACTGCTAGCAGCGCATAATGTTTGGTTTGAATACTTGAGGTTATGAACTATTTCAATATTGCCAATTGTATTTGTGGCCATTTGTGTCAAAAGTATCCAAATTGTGTGTCTTTAGTACTGGTAAGCCTAACATTTGCTAACAATGTACGGGCAGTTGGGCTCTTTCATTGTGAGAAAAATAAGTTACTTGCGCGCAACTGTCAACAGCAGATGTTGTCACATTATTGTGAATAGTGCAAGTGGTCGAGTACCTGCTCAAAAATAAAATTCACAATAGGTAATAGAACGTTAAAACGGGCATACTTTATGCGCAAAGTAAACGTTATTCTAAACTTTTTTTTTTTATATTTTTCGAAAAAAGTTAACTGCGACCACTGCCGAAAGCATTAGCCCGATACTATATCGTGTCTCTAATTATTGTTCGGCTACGGACTTTTGAAAAAGCTGCGCCGTGAACAACTTAAGCTAAACGCACCACCAACGAACCGTAAAGAAGCTAATTCGGTTAAGCTTGAATTCAGTATTAAATTTGTACGCGTTGTTGTTCGGACGTGTTCGCTCGTTGCTAGCGCATCATTGCTTAGTCTAATCATGTCAATTTATTTATACTTCTAACAACAATCTTTTGGCTGGCGCGTAGTGGTACGCCAATACATATTCGACCTTGAGTTTCTTTGTCCGCCACCAAAGAATCATATCGTAACTGGCACATAAATCACTACGCTATTAAACATTAAAAAAATAAAGGAACTTCATATATTCATATCGATAATTATTACGAAAAACTATGGCTAGCAAATGCACTATTACCTTTGATAATAATCCGTTGGGTGTCTACTATGCCGGCCAGGTCGTTGCGGGTACCGCGGAGCTGATAACAACACGCCCAAAAACTATACGCTGTGAGTATATTTTTATTTAAAGAAGCCCTTAATTGAATACAAATGCCATACAAAAAGAAAAAAACTACATCATCACTACATCATTTCTGCCCAGTTCATGACGTCATCATCCAGATTCAGTGCGTATCATATTTATTTCATGTCTAGTGTCGCCCGCACGCCCCAATAGGGCTGCTCATTAATAAACCTGCCGCGTTTGTTCGTTCGCTCGCGCTACTGAAGCGTATTCCCACAGCACAGGTCTATGACAACGTGAAATAACAAAAAAAAAAAACTTGTTTTGTTATTATAATTTGGTTTTTGTTATTGTTATAATTTCCTAATAGCAAACGCAGCTGTGTTCAGAGACCGGTTTATTTTTTATTGTCTGCGATTCGAAATTTTTGTGTTCTATACCGGACATATAGGCCTTTTTTTACTTTTGACGCTTTTAAATTATTCGGCAAAAGTTACCTTCCGCCTTTGTTTCGGTTAACTTATTTAGCATGTCGACTTTGGTAATTAAATACTTTTTAGATATTTTATTTTTCATTATTTTTCTTAAAAGTAATAACTATCAAACAAACAATTAAATTATTAAGCTAACACGGAAGTTAATTGACCCAATTGCTCCCAAAAAAATATCAATCATCGTTCAACATTCTCATGAAACGTCAACATTTACGTCGTCAATGCACTAAGCTCATCCCTCAATAAGTTAGCGAAGTCTACGCACAAGTAAATTAGATTAGCGCAAACATAAAAAAGTAGCGCAATTAATTTAATTGATGATCTTAACTATACAATTTTTTTTTTTGTTTCTTGTTAATTCTTCTTGTTCTCTTTTTTGACTTCAGCAATCTATATTACGATCAGCGGGTTTGCGGAGACGCGCTGGACGGAGAACATCAACAAAGAAGATACTCATGGCAAGCGACAACAAGCGATTGAGACATACTCAGCCTCGGAGATGTACTACAGCAATGAGAAATATGTATATGGTCAAAGCGGCGGCTCACAACTTGAATTGCCCGCGGGCAAGTATGTCTTTCCCTTTCAAGCCACTATACCGCCAAATGCGCCAACATCATTTAATGGCTCATTTGGTCAGATTCAACATGAAGTTTCGCTCGTTGTTGATCGTGTCATGCGCTACAACAATGTCTTTAAGCAGGCATTTTCTGTAATTTCACCGTACGATTTGAATCTCAATCCAGAGCATGCAGTAAGTTCATTAATGAGCACACTTTGATTATAAATTTTTATTCATAAATGTAAATACATTTTAGAAACCACTCACAATGTTGGATGAAAAGACCTTCTGTTGGGGTCTCTTTTGCGGCACGAATGGGCCTATGGTTATGCACGTTGAGGTGTCGTTTGGTGCTTATGCACCCGGTCAAAAAATTCGATTTAAAATTGTGCTCGACAATCAATCTGATGTACACTGCAATGATGTCAAAGTTCGTTTGATTAAGAAGGTTACATTTTCAAGTCGCTCGCCGGAAGAGAAAACCCAAATAACTGAGGTGAAAATCGCTGATAATCATTGCGGTGAGGTTGTTAAGCATAACAGAGCCGAGTTTAATGAGTATTTACAAATACCGGCAACGACGCCATCTTCACTGGAAAGCTGCAGCATCATCAAAGTAGGCTACACTCTACGTTTCATTGCCAAAGTGTTTCGTTTACATGGCGATTTGGTAATTGACTTTCCGTTCACCATTGGCACAGTGCCACTTTATGCAAGTGCAAATGATCAAGGGCCAAGTGGACTTGCGAAACAGGCTGCAAGCGGTCCGATTTACAAACCAATCGGTAAGCGTATTTGTTTTAGTATATACATTTATTCAACCTAACAGAAAATGTTCATTACAGCGCCGCCCAGTTTCGAAGAGGACCTACGCTCTGAGCAGTTTGAAAGCAATACATACAAACCTCGCTACCCAGTATTCCTAAACGATGCAACGGTAACAAATGGCGTGTCAACTGCTGACGATAGCACACCAAAAGCGGCAACGAGTCTATATCCGCCTGCAAATGTGACGCCAGCACGCGAATTGACTCCTAATCCAGTACCGGTGCCAGTTAGTGCACCTAGCACGGTAACTCCTAGCGCACCAATGCCGCACAATGTGCCGTCACCACAACCAGCGCCTAATAATATTCCACCGTATCCCACTGATACCCCGGCTGCCAAGCCACCAGCTGTCAACCCAACAGCTGCCAAGCCAACAGCTGCAGTTGGTGGCGATGGTGGTAATTTCGAAGTTTTGGGCTTTAGCCTACCACCGGACTACAAACCGACGCCTAGCGCACCACCGCCAGCTGATGATCACAGCAAAGGCAACATTGGTTGGAAGTAATGAGGCGCTTTTAACAATTCCATTTTAATTTTTACAATGAAGGCTACCATTATGAATTTACCACGATATACGAAATAAATGCATTTATAATTAATTATTTTAAAAATCGTTACTATTGGACATTTGTACAGTTTTGAGTTTTGAAAAGTAACAACAAAACAGCTCTGACAATAGGGTAATCACAATAGTTGTCCAACGTTTTGCTGATCAACACTGTGCTGCGCCTTACAATACCAAACTTGTTGTAGCGGCAAACAAGCACAGCTGTTTAACTATTACACTTGACGTAACAATAACAAATACTGTCTCAAGTCTAAGTTACAAATTCGGATGCGAGAATTGCATGTCGGCTTTGTCTCTTTTTCCAAATTGCGTCTCACTCGGGAGTAAGTATTGCACAGTGCCTGTCGAACCTTTAAGACTTGTATTTGTAAAAGTTACAAAACTTGAGACAATTTAAAATTGAAACTTAAAAATTAAAGTTCAATCGGCGATTGGAGGTGGTGCCACCTGCATAAAATCACGCTAACGCCACATTACGACACCAGAACAAATCTGCTACAGCTCAACAACAGGTGACCTGGAACAGCCCCAAGCATCAATCTGATTGATAGAGCCAAAGAAAAACAGTGCGTCTGCCGCGCGCATCACACTAGCTACTATCACCCTGGTATTATAGGCATGAAACTGGGCTTCAAAGTCAAAACCGAATAATAAAACCAGTTTTTAGCGTTAATGTGCCTACGTGAAGCGTACGACATACTGCTGCAACAGCTTTGCGTTTAAACGTAAATAAGCGCGCCAAATGAAGGCTTTCAAGAAAAGAAAGTTTTTGACGCAATAACGTTGAAATTGTTGTAATGTGCTTGTTGGCCGAGACGATCAGCAGACAAACGAACAGTTATCGTTGCACTTTAGAGCTGCACAGACGCTTTCAACTTACGGAATTATTGAGGATAATATCGCTTCAAGGGCTCAGGTATGTAGTAAAACAACAGTGTGTTGCGGCAGTGACGTGTTGATTCTTGTTACTAATCTTCTTATCAATCAATTTCGTTCAGTGTCTTCAACGTCGTGCGGAAGCTGCGTCCGAACACGTTCCACGCCAGGCAGCGCCGAAAGAAAAGACGACACACACACATCTATGTATGTATGAGAATGTACATGTACATATACAAAAAAGTGAAATTTTTGATAAACGCGTTCGCATAGTCATTTCGATGTGTGGTCAATGAGTTTGATGACTGAGTCAACAATTCATGTATTGTTGACAAAAAGCAAACAACATAAAAGTCGTTTCAACAACCAGCAGCGATAGGAATTGATTAAAGCAAGAATTACTCAACTTTACTAAACTTAACAAATTACCAGCGTTGGTTGGCAAGGCAACGATGTGAAATCATCTTCATGTAAGTTTCGCCAATTGATTGACTTAAACAGCGTAGCGAAACGTTATGGTTCAAGTCGCAATGCACGCACTTTACAAATGTTGTTAACACCTTGGCAATAATTTTATTGGATTTTTTGATTTTGGTATGGCAAACATTGGCGTGTCGACCGCACACATTTCTGGCATTTCAATTGCCTTTCGCTGCTGCATGGAGAAACCAAAGACACTTTTTTGCTTTGCTTTTTTTTTGTCTACAACTAAACTTGTATCTTGATTTGGATTTGCATGAAAATTTTTCATTTAAATTGTAATCTAAAGTTAAAATCAGTTGGTTTTTTTTTTTATAAATATTTAACGGCCGTGCGACTTACAAAATTGAACGTGTTTTTATAGTGAAAAATAGCAACCAAATTAACAAAATTTATAAGAAAAACTAATCAATAGTTTATATATAACGGTATATGTTTTCGCTTGTAATTTGTTTAAATGTTATTAGCAAACATATAATTTGACAAAAATTTCAAAAGATTTAGAAAAGACAATGAAGTGTTTAACATGTTTGTATTCAATATTATATTAAGATCAAACAAATGTGTGTGTATTTTTGACCTACTGACCATTAACAGCAACTTAGCTTCCTATATTCCAAAGTTCCTGACATAAGTTGACTCCTCTGCTACTTGGAGTCACGCACGACATACAACTGTTTAGTGTTGAATAATAAACTAACGTATATGGACGAACATGGAGAGCTAAGTTGACATCAATGCAACTTAAAGCAAATAAAAAAGATGCGCGGTTGAACCCTCGCCGCACCTAACAACAAAATTAAAATTAAATAGTTAAGCAAGCAACGCATGCGCATCGATGCTGCTGAAACTTACAGCAGACAAAGACAACAAAAACTAAAAAAAAATACAGCTTTGTTTATTTGAATAGTTTTCTTTTGTTTGCACACAGAGATGTATGTTTATTGCCAAACCGCTACAACATCACTCATTCCATCATTCATTCATACATTCAACATTATGTTTTCTTTCTTTTTTATTTCAGAAATTCCACAATAGCAGCAGCAGCGACACCACTCACAACAACAACAACAATAAGCCAACGAAAAGTGAAAACGACGAAAAATAGAAGTCAACAAAAACAATTTCAGTAAAGCAAGAAGATTCAAAGCGCGCGCACGTTTACGTCTCAGCTTAGCCTAGCCAACGAACAAACGAACTGAACAAGTGGAGACAGTAAACAAGTTCAAAATGACCCAAAGCATAACCACAGCAACCGCCGGTGTACATGCCAGCGCCGGCACGAGCGGTGGTAGTAGCAGCAGTGGCAGCGGCTTACCGAAAGAAAACAAAGCGACACAAGTCAAAACGAGACACACACATAGTATGCAAGAGCAATTGCAACAGATACTTTCCGGTGGCTTAGCAGCGGCAATCACACGTTCCACTTGTCAACCGTTGGATGTACTAAAGATACGCTTTCAGTTGCAAGTGGAACCACTGGGACGTCAAATGTTGACGACTACTACAATGGCAGCAACAACAACAACGATAGCAACTTCGCCACCAATTACCTCAAAGTACACATCCATCACACAGGCCGTGCGTACAATATTTCGTGAAGAGGGCTTACTCGCTTTCTGGAAAGGACACAATCCTGCACAAGTGCTAAGCATTATGTATGGCATTTGTCAATTTTGGACCTATGAACAATTAAGTTTGTATGCGAAGCAAACCGATTACCTCAAAGATCATACAAATCTATCGAATTTTATTTGTGGCGCTGCAGCCGGCGCCGCTGCTGTCATTATATCAACGCCGCTAGATGTCATACGTACACGTCTAATAGCACAGGATAAGAGCAAAGGATATCGCAATGCAACACTTGCCGTTTCGGCAATAATACGCACAGAAGGACCACGTGGCATGTATCGTGGCCTTTCATCGGCTTTACTACAAATAGCGCCATTAATGGGCACGAATTTCATGTTCTATCGCCTATTCAGTCAATCGGCAATGCAATTTTTTGAAGTTGAAGATCGCAGTAAACTACCAACATGGACATTGCTCATGTTGGGCGCTACCTCAGGCATGCTATCGAAGACGATAGTCTATCCATTTGATTTGATTAAGAAACGTTTGCAAATACAAGGTTTCGAATCAAATCGTCAAACATTTGGACAAAATATACAGGCAAATGGTGTATGGCATTGCCTGCAACAGACGGTCAAACAGGAGGGCGCACGTGGCCTCTATAAAGGCGTTGCACCGACGTTGCTAAAGTCGAGTCTGACAACAGCGTTGTACTTCAGCATTTACGACAAACTCAAACAGATGCGTTGGCGGACCGTATTTTAAGCAGGGTCTGAACTTGGCAGCTCATACTATCAAACAACATCTCTATTGTCGCCTTGTTCAAAATTATTAGTTAATATTTGTTTTGTTTATTTTTTTGATATTATGTTGTTGTAGCAAACCTTTAACTTTATTTTTAAGCACTTAAGTAAATTACTTAATTTAAGTATATATTATTGTTAAATGGGGTTTATTTGCTTTAAGCTTAAATGTGCACAATTATTTTTAATACAAAATAAATGAATGTATTTTTTTAAATAAGGTGCATTAAGTGGTTTAATATTTGTTGCTTTTTTGCTGAGGGGTAGGGTGTGAAGGGATGTAGTTGAAAAACTAATTCAAATCAAAAGACTGCAATGGACCAATTAGTTAATGAATGAATTGAATTAAGTAAGAACAAGCCGTAACTGAATTTCACCATTGAACTCTAAGATTCGTCACACAATTTTTGTTTCGTTTTGAACTTATTTTTTTTTAAGTTTATTTTCCAAGTATACGTGAGCTTTTAACGCATGAAAGAAGCGGAAAAGCTTTGATGAACCGAAAAATGTTTAAAAGAAAAAGTGCCAACATAAATATTTTGGGTGAATCGAAGTGAGTAAAATGTCACTGACAGAGGAAACAACAACCAAGTTGGCTAGATTGTTGCAGGAACGATATGGCGTAGATCACAAGTTGCATGAATACACAAGCAACACGCAAGCAACTTTGCGACTACCGCTGTTCGTTCTCTTTGGTAATTTCGATGAAAACAATGAAGAATCAGTAAAACAACTGGACCATTTCCAAGCCATCTCATTGAAATACAGTGAAGAGATAACATTTGCAGTTGGCGTTATGAGTACATTACACTTTTTTCTAAATAAGGATTGTGAAGAATATAAGGTCGATAGAAGTTTTAAGATATACGGTCAAGATGTTTGCGGCAAATATGGTTTGCCAAACGACAACTTTACCCAATGGAGGAGATTTTGTGAGAAACTACGCAGTGGACAAATGTGGCAAGGGGTCGTTATAAATGACGAAGAGCAAAAGTCACGTAATTTATATAGCATTATGGCTGAAGCAGGTAACAAGGATGTTTTTGTGTTATTCTACGATCCCCAATGCCCAAACAATCAACAAGATCGGAACGTTTTAAAAGAATTGGCACGTCAATTGGCTGAGGAGCAAATAGTTTTGGTTACATTCAATACTGATAAAAACACTTGGGGCTTAAATTATGTTTATATTGAATATATTGTGGAATGTTACCTGATTTGCTATGGTGTACTTGTCGATTTACCATGTTATCCATCATTTTTTCTGCTTGACAAAAATGGAGTTACAAATATTTATTATGGTTCAGCGGAACGCACATTAGAAAGTTTTCGAAACTTTATAGCTAAAAATTCAACACTTGAATTATCAGATTACAATCGTGATGGCACTAAGAAAGTTTTATAACAAAAATCCTTGCAACGTTGGAATGTTAAAAATAAAGCCATTTAATAATTGTAGCAGTGTTCTCTTATTTTCCAATTCTTCAAGCTGTATGGAATCAATAGGTTTGAGAAATTGTCAACCTTACGCAAATATAAGTCATGCAAAGTTTCTTTTTTTAAATAGGTATCTAACAAAAGCTCGAGTTTGTATTTCATCAATTGATTAATGTTTTTATTTTTTTTAAGGCAATGATAAAATTAGCGTGTATGTATTGCTGAAAGTAAGGCAAACTTAAGACAAATTGGTCTTGAAGTGGGATCGATTCGTGTATGGGAAATGACTGCATTCTTGATTAATTCAGTTACGAATCGGAATTTAGCCCAACCACACCGCATAATTTATTTGTTTTATAAACGTTATCATGGCAGACATGCCGTTGCCAGATGAAACTGGAAGAAGCTACCACCAAATTTTTAAAACATATTACGCTGATCGGTTGAAATCGATATATTATAATAACGACGAAATTAAAAAACATGAGACAATTCGACGGCCTTTGCTCTTAATATTTCATTCATTCTCGGACCGACGTGGTGTCCTACACTGGGCGCATATGATCTATCAGTTGGCGGGTAAATATAGCGAACGTATTGACTTCTTGGTCGACAATATTGAAAATGCAGATTTCTTCTGCCGCATGAAGACGTTGCTTTACCCGCCCAGCTGTGGTCTTAACTCTAACTCACCACCATTAATTTATGCCGTTGATAGTGCAAATTGTGTCCATTACTTTAATGATTCTCCAACATTAGACGTACTGCACAATTATTGTGAAAAGTTGATTAACAGTGAACTGGTCACGGTCCTAGATCCTGCACGAGACTTGCTGCATGACACAGACATAGAAAACTTTGATGTAGATCTCTACTCCGACATTGAAACGGATGTATTGCTTTGCTTCCATAAAAGTCATGGTGCAAACAATGAATTGCTAAATCTACTGAAATCGGTAGCGCATCATCTGCGGTATGAAAATTTGAGAATTTTGCAGATGTATACCGGCAGTTTAAGTGAAATATCAAGAAAGTTCGAGGTGACAAGATTGCCGACTATTTACTTTGTTCGTGCCAGTGAGAAACACAAGCCGATCAAATGTAAACAAACAAAGTTTACTTTACCAAATATTATAGATTTCATAGCAAAGCATTCCACATTTGAATTAAAATGCTTCGACCGCCGTGGAGATATTAAAACAATGTTTGCGCTCCATCAAGAATTGCGACACCATTTTGGTTTAGAAAAAAGTTAAACATGAATCATATTTTCTTTCTGTGACAAGTATAGTTGATAAGATAATAATTTTTATGTGTTTTTCACGTGTTAAAGAAAAAACAATTAAATAAGAAGTATTGAATCAGACTCAATTTGTCTTAAGTATGCGCCGCATTTATAAACACATACGGCAAAGTGATGCGTTTTGAGTGGCAACGCTTTGTTAAAACCCGCTATCTTGAACAAAAAAGTTGTTTACTATTTGGGCATACTTGTTGCCAGCTGATGCAAAATACGAAAACAAAGAACGCAAGACAAAAAATGTTGAAACTGCCACAAGGCGATAAATATGCATTATTTCTTGACCACCGAGAGCTGTTAAATTCTGCTTACAACGATAATTTGGCACCAACAAGTGAAAGATTCGAAATTAACCCGGCGCTTTTTGACTTCAAGCCCAAAGTGCAGGCTGCGCCGGCAGATACAAAGGAAAGCCGCAAGCGAAAGCGTAAATTCAAAACGGAAAATTCAAAGCAGGCTCTATGTCATATTACTTCGGATGCAGTATGTTCGACACGACTGACCTTGTACCTTAAGGATTTGCTCAACAAAGTGCAATTTTCAAATCGCGTAATCAAACCGACGGTAAACGAAGAAGCCCTGCCACGCTACTGGGAAAAACCGTACACTTTGCCACAACTTAATGGCGCGAATGCAACGGAAACAATACAGAAATTCCAGTTAAATGCCGACAGTCCAGTATATCTTATACCAAACAACAGTCGTTTCTATAACTACGACGTACAACAACTGCCGGCGTTATTGCCAGAACTGCCTCAGTACGATGTTATTGTAATGGATCCGCCTTGGCGAAATAAGTATATACGCCGTCTGAAACACGCCAAACAGGAACTGGCCTACACTATGCTAGACAATGCACATTTGGCCCAACTGCCAATAACACAACTTGTTCATGAACGCACTTTGGTAGCCATTTGGTGCACAAATGCGCCACAGCATCAAACTGCGCTACTGGAACAATTCTTGCCAAATTGGAATTTAAGCTTATTACATGCCTGCCGTTGGTACAAATTAAATACAGCCGGCGATTTAATTAGCTCCGTAAGTACTGAACCTGGTCAAAAGCAGCCGTATGAAATGCTCTACATCGCACGGCATGTGAATGCGCCCACCGATTATGCATTGTCAGTGCGCAATGTGGAATTGTTGCTGAGCGTGCCAAGCATTGTGCATTCGCATAAACCGCCATTGCTGCGTTGGCTGCGCAGCGAGTTTCTAGCGGCTTCGACGAACTATCAGAAGGTTGAATCAATCAAATGTTTCGAGCTTTTTGCGCGTTACCTGCAGCCGGATTGCACATCCGTTGGTCTCGAGGTATTGAAATTGATGGACGCACGTTTGTACGAACTGAAAAGTTGAATACAAAATTCTAACAAACTGACATTAAAGCTGTTTTTACTTTTCTTTATTTGTGGCTTGTTAATGAGGAGAACATTTTATTGTGGGTTTTTGGTTGTGAGAAAAATAATTGAAAATGCAGCAATGAAAAGCTTGTAAACAAATTGGATTTTGGTTGCAATCGTAGCAAAAAATGTTAAACATTCTGTTTAGTTATCATATAAATTAAGTAATAAGAGTAAACATTATTAATACATGATTTATTCGTGACCTTGGGCGGCAGCAGCAGGATTAATTGGCTCATTGCCACCGCGTTTCTTTGAGCCGGAAACAATGTCATCGATGCGCAGCAACAATATGGCAGTCTCAACAGCGGTTTTATAAGTTTGCGTCTTAACGGCAAGCGGCTCCCAAATGCCCTTGGTCTTCATATCAATGATTTCACCAGACTCACCATTAATGCCCCAAGTGCAAACACCAGGACCTAAAAGTATTAGTAGTAATATGAGTGCCGAAAAATTACACATAAATGTTGTATTTATTTTACCCTTGTGTGAAGCATGTTTGGCGCGCAGTGCCGTCAGAGTACGTAT
This sequence comes from Phortica magna, assembly GCA_037044515.1. Classification (NCBI taxonomy): domain Eukaryota; kingdom Metazoa; phylum Arthropoda; class Insecta; order Diptera; family Drosophilidae; genus Phortica; species Phortica magna. Next base: position 2,343 of record JBAMBP010001966.1, on the reverse strand, counting down.
AGTATTTGCACCACAGTTTTGGGCGAGTGTACGTGGTATGATTTCCAGTGCATGTGCGACGGCTGTGTACGGTCCTTTAACCTGCTTGCGAGTCAACAACTGGGAGACTGCCATTTCAATGGCTCCACCACCGGGAACCAAATAAGGCTCAATGACAAGATTACGTGCAACATGTAGTGCATCCTGCAAATTACGTTCGGTTTCATTCAGTATATCCTTGGAGGCACCGCGCAACAATATCGTACAAGCCTTAGGATCCTTGCACTCAGTGATAAAAGTAAAGTACTCGTCGCCGAACTTTCTAATCTCAAAAAGACCCGCACCAGTACCGACATCCTTTTCGGTCAGCTCCTCGGTACGATTCACAATGGTAGCGCCACAAGCGCGTGCAATACGCAAGTTATCGGTCTTACGTAGGCGACGTATGGCCGTAATGCCAGCCTTTAGCAAATAGTGCTGTGCTAGATCGGACACACCCTTCTCGGTGAACACAAGATCGGGTTTGACAGCAATGATATCAGCGCAAACACGTTGTACAAATTCCTCTTCGATTTGCAACATACGCGTAAAGTCTTGTTCGCCAATAATTTCGACATTTGTTGCGCTTTCACCCTTTTTGTATTCCAGAGAGCAATCAAGCAACACAATGCGAGGATTTTCAATACGACGACGCATTTTTGGATGTGTGACATCTTTGTTGATCATGACGCCTTTAAGCACACATGAATCTTCAATTGCGCCGCCGGGTATTTTTTCAACTTTAGCATAACTACAGAGACAAGGAAATTAAAATGTGGAATGAAAATAAAACCTGGTTACATACCGCTTGATGTCAACTTCTAGACGACCGTTCTCGTTCAACGTAACCGTCTCGACAGCATCGAGCGCTATCTTTACAGCCAAATCAGACCATTTGCCAATGAATTTTGTGCCTACGCAAGCCTTAACGACCTCACCCATTTTGGCTCTGTCTTTTAAATCCAATTTCACACTCAAATCGGACTGCAGATGTGTAGTGATATCTTCCAAGGCTTCACGGTAAGCACGTATTATTACTGTAGGATGGATTTGTTGCTGCAAGAATTGTTCAGCGGCGGCCAACATCTCTCCAGCCAAAACTATAACTGATGTCGTACCATCACCCACTTCCTCATCTTGTGTGCGAGCAATTTCGATCATGCTCTTTGCTGCTGGATGCTGTACGGTGATCTCACGCAATATGGCGTTACCATCATTGGTCATTACAATACCGCCCATGGGATCCATCAACATCTTGAGCATAGCCTGGGGTCCCAGGCATGTACGGATCACATCAGCGACAGCCTAAATTAATTAAGGAATTCACATTAATAACAACAGATGGTCAAATAGCTGGTAATTTCGGCGCAGTGAACTGCGAGACATGTGAGTCATGAACAGACTATCACACACACACACATGCTTACCTTTCCGGCATTAATATTCTCAAGCTGCACTTTGCGGCCCGATTCTCTTTTAGTATTTTGACCTAAAGTTTTTGAAAATTAATATATTGGTCATCATCGTAACGCAAATCTACGACTTACTCAACACGAGTATTGGTTGCTGTCCGCCAAACATTTTTCTTATGGTTTTATTTCACTTTTCCAATTAAACAAAAACTCGTGCTATGCGTTGTTCAAATGCCGCTGCTGAGAGAATGACAATTATTTGTGAGGTTAGGCGTGTTGATTGTGAATTTGACATTTCGAGAAGCTTCGTAGTACACTGTAAAAAAAAGTTTAATGTTGAATATCAAAATAACTGAAGCTTATCTTAACTCATGTTAACTACATTATTTAGATATAATAATAGATTCTTATGCATTTTATTGGAAATTTTAATACTGCTGGCACCACGTTTTGAATTTTTAGATAGTTTAGCTGAACCGAAACTCGATAATTGGTATTGAATTGTTTCAATAAAAGGTAAAAACTATAAGAAGCATGTTAGACCGTGGTAACATGGATATCGGAATTTCGACATTTCTATTAAAATCTGCTTAATAAAAAATTTATTAAAATAAACTTTGAAATACAGTGAAACTCGCGATACTGTTTTTTCCATCAGCATTAAGAAGTTAAGTTGTCAGGTCAATTGAGTCAGCTGCTTTGTTGTAAACGTTTAATTTTCGTGGTTTATTTATGGTCGCTTTTTAATGAATTTATGAAGTAAATACACCGTAAAGTACATAAACCGCAATGGAAACAACGAAAATATCGTTTGGCTTTAAGTTGGCTGCCAAGCCAAAGGTACTCCCCGTTAAACAAAAGGAAGCACCTAAAGTAGTAAAAGAGTTAATAAAATGTTTGGAAGGTCAAGAAA
>JBAMBP010001965.1:0-55031 GCA_037044515.1 Phortica magna | reverse complement strand
GCATATGTTTTTTACATATGCCTTTTCATTATCAAACAATTGCGATCTGTAGTCATCTTTCGTGCATCACAAATATGCATACGTCTCACCATTGACCTTTTAAAGTAAAGTACTTTATGTCTTAGCACAACGCCTGTAAACAAGAAGCAAATGTTGCAAAAAGAATTTTATGTATGCCGACATTTGGCTATGCCATAAAGCACTTTTATACTAACGCGTCAACAACTCTTAAACCTTCAGTTGATGTGTGCAAATTAATAAATTCGTTTTTAGAATTTCTTTAATACATTTTATCTATTTAAGTTTTTTAGCGTTAAGTCCTTTTTGGCGATAAGTCCTCCGCCCAATTTCTTTGGTTCGGTTCGATTTGTTTCGTTCACTTAGGAAAATATTTTTGGTGTGTCTATTGCCAAGCGGAAAATCCCTAATATATATTGAATTTTATTTTATCTAATTTTTTTTTTTTTCTTATTATAATATTGAAATAATTCCTTTTCTACAGAATCTCCAGAATTTTTCTGTTTATGTTTCTCCAGAATTCTGTGTCTTCTGCGTTGTCTTTCTGGTGGTTCTCCCAGATGGCTTTATATTGTTCTTAATGCGACGCTTGTGAAGCGTTTTCATTTTCTTAGTCGATTATCTTTTTTAAAGCTCTGACGTGTTCGTTTTATATTAGACGCACGTTGGGCACGTTTTCTATTATTAATACCGTTTCTTGGTACGTTTATTAATTGACTCAAATAATTAATTATTTTTTTAAGTCTTGAATCTTGAATTTTCTCATTCAAGTGTCTCATCAATAATGATAGTTTACTCTGTTGGCAACAATACAATATTTGTGCATCGTTTTAACATCATCTGATCAACATACTTTGTGGATCTTTTGAATGATTCTATTGCTTCTAAATTACAAATTGTTTGTTTCTCAAATCTTTTTAAGCAGAAGCTTTAATTTCTCAAACTATTACTATTTCCTTAATTTGTATATGGAAAGTGGCCCGTTCACATTTTTCCAATTGTTCTACAATTCTTAAAAACAATAAGACAAATTGCATTATGAACGCATCGTAGATCATATTCCGATCTAGTTGTGCTTCTGTTATGCAAGACATACACTTTGATCTTCCCGCTCTGGGCACAGTGAATGACACTTCTCTGTCAGTTACTAAAATGGGATCAACTTTTCTAATTTACACTTTTCGTGTTGAAATTTTCCTTATTTTGATCTGTTGCTATCATCTGATTTTACAGATCTAACTCTCTTATAAAATTTATAGCTCAAATACTTATTTCATTGCTGTTTGTATAATCTAAATAAGTTATACGATTTCTTAAAGCGAAGATTATGAGTCATAATCATGAATGATATTTTAATTTCTATTACTTTACAATCGGTCATGGGTTGTTTGTCCTTAAGGTTCGGATTTATACAGCATTTCAACAACTCTATTTGTATTTGTTATTCAACCAATTTGATTTGATAGATACTGTTTCATGGTATAAAGTGCTTTAAATGGCACAACTCTTTTAAGATCAATGGCATCGACTTATCAACATTTTTATCTTACAATATGATTTATTGATACTGTTCTGTAAATTGAATCATAACCACATATACTATAATGCCAATTGTTGGCGAATATTATGCAAAGCGAATTCTATAGATTATCGATCATTCTATATATATAAATGTATTTTTAAATCGTTACACACATGTTCAGCAACTCAATTGCTTACACGCTCTGTCGCCCTCACTGACTCTCAAACTGTCTTAGGTTTGGTATGCACTTGCAGCACAATGTCGCTCAAACTGTAAGGCTTTTTTTTAATTTTAATTTAAATATTTATGTAATATTTACATTTAATTAAACATTTAATTATTTTTTAAGCAATGTTATTTTAAAAATATTTTCTCTTTTTCGCTCACACTCACACTCACTCGTTTTCATACATTATCCCCAATTGCAAGCATGAAAAAAGCAAATACTTCCAAAGTGTTCAGGCCAAACTTCAAATTATTTTTAAACAAAAAACTAACAAAAAATAATATTAAAAATCAAATAATTTTATATGTTGTAAAATTGTTGTAAAAAGTTATGCAAACAAAAACTGTACGCGTTTTTTTTTTAATTTGTATAAATTTCGCTTTAATAACTTAACCAATTTTATATATGTAAAAAAAAAGTATTTATTGAATAGTTTTTTATATATACAAAAAAAAAAAAAACAAAAAAAAACCACGAAAAGTCATGACTGAAACTGTTAAAGTAAACTGCAGCTAACTGTAAAAACGAATGCAAGCTATTTTTTATATAAGCGTATTTTGATATATAAAAAAAAATTATTTTTAAAATGTAATTAAACTAATATTTGATAAAAAAAATGTTTACTGTGAGACTTGTACGAACAACGAAAAATGATTTTTAGCATTTAAGTGGCAAAGCAGAAATTATTTGTGAATAGTATTTTTTTTTTAATTTTATTATTTTTTTTTTATTAGTTTTATTATTTTTATTTTTTTTTTTTTTTATAACATCACTCGAATAAAAGAACGAACTACTTTTAGTTATAAGGTAATAGCTATATACATACATATATAAATATTCTTATATACATATATATATATATTTTTAATAATAAATATTGTAATAACGTAAAAGTGTATTTGTATTAACAAACAGCAGAAGAAGAAGACGTTGAAGAACAACAACATGCCGTGTTGAAAATTATTTTAATGTTTACAATAAAAATAAAAACATAAAAAATTAAACATTGCGGCGTTTCAATTAAACAAAAATCCAATTTTTTATTTTACTCAATATTATGTTTGCCTATGTTACATGCAGTTGTACACTACATAAAACAAACACAACGCTGCAACTTAATTGCAAGTGTTTACACTAAACTGGCGTATGTGTTGTGTGGCGCAATGTAACATAGGCGGCGTGTATAAGATTTTAGCACATGGCACATATTTGACAAAATATCAAGCTTAGAATTTTGCAAATATTTTCTCTGGCAATTAGTTTATCTTTGGCATGCACTTTTATCAAATGAGTCAACTGGCGCGTAAGTATTTATACCATTATCAAACAAAAGAAAAAAATTTCATTTGTGCAATAAACAAATTTTTAACTTTTTTTTAAATAGTCACGTACTCACTTACGTAATCTTCTATTCACATTTGTTCGTACTTATATTTCATAAGTGATTGTTGTATATAGCATAATTTGTTGTTGGTTTTAGCGTAATTGACCGAATTATGATTCACACAGCAGTTATATACTTAATCATCATCAAACGTATATATAAGCATTGTGTAAATTCTAATGTTGCTTGACGAACTATGACAACATACGCGCATACATACTTGCACAAGCATCACAAGATCAGAACGTTGATGCGAATGGAAAACGAAAAATTATGGCACACTCTTTTAGGCACGCGCGTTCTCAACATAATAGACTCGTATGTAAACAGCCTTTGCATGTAAACATACGAGTTTTATGCGAATGTTTTGTTTAGAGTATTAAAAACTGCAAATTGCAGTAAAAATACATTAACCTATTTTTTTATGCCCGTTTTTAGTACGCCAAAAAAATAAAAAAACTGTTTTATATTATGCAAAAATAAAAATTAAAATAATAACAAATAAACGTTTATTGCGTTGGGTTAATTTTTTTAACATTCTTCTTGTTGTCCGTCTGTCTGTCTGCGCTAATTTTGCACATTGCTCAGCGTTTTCATTGCGCTCGTTAATTTGTTTACGCCTTAATTTTAATTACTTGCGAACATATTTTTTCAACAATATTATTGATTTTTAGTTAAAACGTTGAAAAAACGCGAAACATTCTTTTCCATAACACTTTTTTACTTATGTTTTCTTTTGCGTTTTACGCTTTGCAATTTTTCTTTTTTTTTTTTCATTTATACAAATTACAAGACAATAAATATTGTTTATGTTAGCGTATAATTTTAACGGTTTGTGAAGTTTTTGAAGAGATTATTTTTCAATGTCATGGAAACGTTTTGTGAAATCCGAAAGCGTTGCAAAAGTAAATTGTATCCGATTGTGAAAGTATGCCATGAAATAACACAAAATATATCAGATTTACTTCAAAAAAAAAATTTATAAAATTATTAAAATATTTATATGTAATATTATGCACAATCAACGTGTGCTAACAACATTGGCAATGGCTAGAGCATAAGTATTTAAACAGTAAAACGATATTAAAGCAATAACGAGATCCAAATGTGACTTTTAGTCATTAACTAAGCAGAACACATTGAAGTGCAGTGTATTCACAGCAACTCGCAGAAACGGTCCAAGCAATGAGTAAACTGTAAAAAAAAGAGGTAAGAAAAGAGAGGTGACAAAGCACGCATTGAAAGTAAAGTATGCATTAATATGCAAGTGCTCTATGTTTCAGCTTAGCACAAGCACAATTAGTGCAAATGCATACAATGTGCTATGTTTTCTAGCAATTGACGAAGACATGCAATACTTAATTATTGCATACTTTGCTTATTCACAGTGTCTTATGGGTGTGCGTGTGTGTATGTGTGCTTAGGCGCATGATAAACAACAAGAACAAATGATCGGTGGTGCGCTGTAATGTGAGTTGTGTAGGTGATGCAACTTACATAGCGCTGTCGCTTAATCGGATCGTTGGGTGCATGCGCAAGCATAAGATTTCTTTGGAGTATCCATTGTGGCATTAGCGAACGTTTCTTGTGCACTAATGGCATTGACGCATCTGCCGTAGCGAACATTATTTCATTATTGAGCCTGCGCTCATCCGCTAAACGTTCATCGGGCATATGCACAAGCCGTTGGGGTAACTGTTTTTCGCATTTTGTTGCCGTTGCCGTTGCCGAAAAGACAAAATAATGCGGCTCCGGCAAGGCACTGGCCGTCGATTGTGTATCCGGCATTAGGACTAGTGTGGTCGTTGGTGGGGGCGGCGGCAGCGGCGGCGGCGTTGGCAATTCAGCCGTCTCGATTTCGTCAATTTCTATGACATCTGTCGTTGATGTCGTTTCGCTGGTGACGTCATCAGCAACACTCTTCATTGACATCAGTCGCAGCAACTCCGAACTCTTTGGCCGCGTTTGCCTATTGGACGTGGCCAAATCGACGCCTGGCGTCTCACTGACAATAGCAGCTTTAGACGCACCCGTGCCGTTGGCGCTGCCGGTGCCCGAGTTTGCCTCACTAGCGGCGGGCAAAATGCTAAGCCAATTCAGTTCAGGCAACGATGATGGCATTGAATTTTGGTGTGATTTCGCCTTTGGCACCGTATACGGCAACAGACACACATTGGCCATTTGCTTGAGCGGTATTACGCTGATCGAGGCTGCTTTCTGCGGCATTGAGACTTTATCGATAGTTATCGGTTGCTGAACGGGATGTATGCTAATCCAGTTGAGATCCGGCGATATATTGTGCGTTATAGGCAGGCCCGCTGCCATGCTATCACGACTGGTCGGCTTGGGCAACGGCACCAGACGGACCACTTGATTTATTGGTAGGACATTGAATAGATTTGTGTTTAGCTTGGCTTGTGCTTGAGCTTGTGTTGTTGTTGTGGTTGTTGTTGTTGCTGCTGATGTGCCGTTTACAGGTAAAATTGTCGACGCTTGATTATTTTCATCGGCCTCTTTCTTCGCTGCTTGCACATTGGTGTGTGTATCGGACTTTATTCTAAACGTGCACGTCGCTGTCGCTGTCGCTGTCGACGTAGGTGTCGCCATTGGTGCTTTGTTCAGTAACACTGTCTGTTGTTGTTGTTGTTCCTGGTGATGTTGCTGTTGTTGTGGTACTGTTGTGGTTGTTGTTGTTATTGTTGTTGTTACCATTTCTTTGTTGCAATTCATTGCTGTGCTGTTCATTATCGTTTCAAATACTTCTAATTGACTTTTGCGTCTCCTACGCGTTGATAACTTAGGCGAAGTCAATCTGTTGCTATTGTTTTTGGCTCTCTTAGTGCGAGCAACAAATCGCCGTTTACGTTCATATAGCGTTGTCTCATACACAACATCATTGCAAGCACTGTTACTGTTCTTGTTGTTGTTGTCGTCATCGTCTTCTTCGTCGTCGACGCCAACGTCAACGTCGACAGCGATGATGGCGTTTCTTGTGCTGTTGCCGCGCCTGCCATTGCAACGTTTACCGTTACTATTCATTTTGCTTTACTTAATCACAACATGCGACGCTACAACGTACAATATTCGAATGGCAGCCGTGTTCGATTTGAAATCGAAATTTGTCAAAAGTCCACTAGCCAAAAGGTGCACAGTGCACTCATTTTCAATCAAGCCAACAACTGTTTGCCAATACTTATTATATTATTATTATTAGTTGTATTTGTTTTTGTTTTTTTTTTCATTTGTCGTAAATTCTTGGTAACAAAAAGAAAAGTTTCGCGCGAATGAAGTTGTTGATTGGGCGTTGAGAACTGTTTGCGGCTTAGCATATGTTGTGGCGGTGGTGCGGCGGGCGGTGGGCGGTAAATTAAGCAACAAAATGAGACACGGCTTTTAGTCATCGGCGGCATTATTCACTTTTTGTGCGTAACAAAAACAAAAAAAAAATTGGAAAACAGTTGAGCCAAAGGCGTTTATACGGTTAGTCAACGCCGCCACGCCCCACCCGCCATGTGCTGCAGACTTTTGCTATTGTTTTTAACAGGTTTTCTATTTTTACACATATATATATATATATATAATCGCTGGGCTCAGATTACAAACAATGCATAATAAAATAATTAGCAGTAAAAGAAAAAAACAGTCTTTTCTGCATTGTATATATAATCCTTTATTATTTGTATATATATATGTATATTTATATAATAAAATAGCCTGTATATATATATAAATATATAAATGTTAATTGGTATAAATATATTGATTTAAGGCCAATTGCATAATGCGTATAACAACAATAACAAGTACAAAAGCAAAAAAAAAAAATAATAATTATAATTATAATAAAAAATAAAGTCGAATTGTTTAAATTAAATTAAAAGGCACCATTCTGCGTTATGTGTCAAAGCAATAAACCAACCAAGCTTGTTAACAAAATATACTTTAAGCTTAATACACACATCACGCATACATGCACATAAGCATTTGCATGTGTATGTATGTGTGTATATAAATAAATATTTGATCATGCTGCATTGAGGACAAATTTAAAGCATTTCAAGAAATTTCGTTGAAATCTCAAAAGCACAAAACAAAACTAAGGTTAAAGACACATTTACGCATACATATATGTCTGTCTGTCTGTCTATGTGTGTGTGTGTGTATGTTTGAGTGTTTTGTATTATTAACAACTAATTAACTGGAATTGTTCACTGAGCCTCAATAATTGTCGTCGTCATCATTATCGCTATCATCATCATCATCATCATCATCATCCTCATCATCATCATCATCTTGCTTTCCTTATGGGTGACTACTAGTCAACAAAGAATTCGGTGGTCCGTGGCGTACCGGCGCGTTTCTCCGCCCGAAAGACATTACTCATGCCGGCCACACTGGTGACGCCACGCAGACCCGTGTTTTGAAAATAGACAAGTAAATAATTCTCGCCATGACGCAATTCCACATCATCGGAGAAATCGATGCGCACATTCTCCTCGTTGGCCAATTGTTGGCGACGCAAACGTTGACGATTACGATGATGATGACGGCCGTGCCGTTGCGGCGCCGGATTCTCAAAGTAATGATCCTCTTCGCCGGTATCAGGCGACGACGGTGACTCCGCCTGATTGACGTACTCATAGGCCGCATAATCGGCGAGACTCGCATAGCCAACGCGGTAAATGCCAATCCAGTCGTGATCGCGTTCCTCGAACTCCAGCGGTCGCTTGTATTCGACCGTATTCTCATCGCCAATGTGCCACAGCTCGATCGGCGTGAAGGCAACGCAGGCGGCACGATAATTGGGATACAGTTGTATTGTAAAATCGCTGGTGACCGGCTTGTGATCGCTGATCGAGTAGCCGGGATGCGATTTGTACGAACGTTGCTCGATTGAGAGCGGCATATTTGGCAGCCGGTTGAGCGGCTGCACGGCGTACATAATGCGATCGGTCCAGGCGGGTCGCCGCTTTAAATCGTACTCGGATGTGCCCTCCTTGAATTTGAATGTGGGCGGAAATGCGGGCAAACGTTCGTGCAGCACATGGAATGCATCCTGCCGATGCTCACGCACATACAGCAATTGATCGCGCTGTATCAGTTGCTCCAGCTTGCTGTCATCCAAGGCCGCGTCACGCACCTCAGCGGGCGTGTCCTCGCCCTGCAGCCGGAAATTGAGATCACCGAACCAGAAGACATAATCGTGATCGTAGATTTCACGATAGCGCGCCACATGATAATGATGATGTTCCAGTATCTGTTTGTAGTCTTCAATGCGCTCGTCCAAATGATGATCGTGCGCGGCCAGATGTGCGACCACAAAGGCCAGCCCGCAGCCGTAAAGTGTGAAGCGCACGCTGACGGCGCCTTTGTTGCCCCAAATGCCGCCGAAGCCGGTGCGCGTGAATTCGGATTCGATGTCACGCAAGTGGCCGACATGCGCGCGTCGCACGAACATGGTCAGCAGCAGGCCCTGCATCTGCTCCGTCTTGACGGCCACATAGTCAAAGTCGCGCAGCAACACTTTGATTTTGTGCGTCCAGGGATCCTCTTTGAAGAGGCCGAGCACCTGTTGCTGCGGCTGGACATTGACCTCCTGCAAGCCGATGGCGTAAATGTCCGGCAGCAGTTGTTCGTGCGCTGGCAACTGGCTGTCCGCCGACTGTAGGCCTAACAGTTGACGCAGCGAGATGTTGTCTGGAAAGCGGCTGCCCACATTCCAGGTCACCACATACACTGAGTACGTGGCCAACTGTTGCCTTGAAGCTTTCGCCATATTGTCAACATCGCACTTACTCGTATCTGGGGGGTTGGTGGGCTGTGTGGTAATTGTGCTGGTGGAGTTATCTGTTTTTGTTGTGGCGCTCATTTTGCGTTTTTTCGGTAGCTGCGATTTCTTTATCAATATGTGCACACACACACTCTTTGTTCACGTTGCGTTATTTTGGCTGTACGGGACTTTGGCGATAGTATCGTTGTCGATGTCGTAAGCGTGGAGCGCCTGCACTCTCCTACTCTGCGTTTGTAATAGTGAAGTAATCAAGCGCGCAGCGAATTTGTAAATAAGCACAGTTTGTTGTTGCTTCCCTTGCTGCGCTGCGCGTTTTTGTTGGTTGTAATACAAAAAAAAAATAAACCTTAAGCAAGAACGCCACCTAGCGCTATACGCGGCATGCTAGTAACATTCAGTTTCGCTGTTCCCAACAGACGCGAAATAGCGACGCGACGAGTAAAGCGAGCAAGAAGTATCGAAAAACGGCGCTCTAAATGCGGCTGAACATCGCGCTAACTACGCTGTTAATCATTTGACGCATGCCTAGTAGTACGTAGTACGACATACAACAATTCAACGCAGTGGTTTGTTGTTTCATAAAACAGTCAAGAAAAGAGTATTCGCGGTAGGTTAACATGCACTTGCAGTGTGTTTGCAGCCAATAGACCTATCGATGACGCGACCACAAGCACAAAGTAAATGATATCGGTCTATCGGCGGTTAAAATTGGCGGCACAGCCACCAAACAATATGGCTTCATGTCCCTTTTGAAACCGTCGTTGTTTTAATCAATATGTATTACACATAAGAGCACTCAATATTAACGCTTTATTTTCTAAATTAATTTCGTGGTTTTTTTTTTCGTTTGGCGAGTTTTTAACGCAGCTGTTCGCAGCCGCCGACACAAACCTAACCTTAACAAGCTAAACATGCTTCAGGAATTTCGGCAGCATCACATCCGTGCCACAACTTTTTTGGGTTTCCACTTTTGAGTTTCAAGGCTTAATGTGCGCGCAAGGAATACATTATATACCAACAACTGAAGTAGGAATTGTGCGTTGTGCCAGTACACGATGGAGGCCGCCAAGATAATCGTCATACATCCTGGGTCGCAATTCGTACGGATCGGTCGGGCTTCGGACCTGCACCCAGTGACACTTTTACATGCTGTTGCGTACAAAAGACGACAGTCGGAGCACGACTGGCCATACCACGATCAGCTACTGCCCGCCATTGACAACATAAACCCGATGCGCCTACAAGTCGAGTTCGAGGAACAGCGTCTTGCCATCTCACGCATACTACAGACGTGTGTCGTCGATCGCGACAATCGCCTGCGTGTTGCCACACCGCCACAACAGTTGGCCAATTTCAATCGCGCCAGTGCGCCGGAGAAAATCACGACACCCGAAGGCGACGAACCGCAGCCGTGGATCGATAGCGATGAAAACATGCTCTTCGATGAGCAACTGCTGCGCTTGAATGCCTTCGATGTGCGCAATTATGATATACACTTTCCGATACGTCGCGGCGAACTGAACCTGCACAAGGACAAAGGCGGCTCACTGACCGCCGTACTATCACACCTCGAACACATTTGGGCGTACGCGTTGACACAGCGCCTGAACATCAAACTAAACACGCTGCCGCAGTACAGCGCCGTGCTTGTGATCAATGATGTATACAAGCGCAGCAATTTGCGCGAGTTCGCCACCTTGTTGATGCAGCGCCTAGGCTTCAGTGCGTTCTTCATGCAACAGGACCATGTAGCGGCCACCTACGGCGCCGGCTTGGGCTATGCCTGTGTCGTTGACCTGGGCGATCAGAAGTGCTCAATCTCCTGCGTCGAGGATGGCATCTCACACACGGACACACGCGTGCGCATCGCCTACGGCGGCGGCGACGTTACCCAAGTGCTGCTTATGCTGCTGCGCAAGTGCGCCTTTCCGTATCGCGAATGCAATGTGCAGGACAGCTATGTGGACGCCAAGCTGATGACGCAATTGAAGGAGCGTTTTTGTCACCTGCAGGCGAGCGTTTGCGGCGCACACGAGAAGCTGTTCAACGTGCGCAAACAGAATGGCCAGTGGCTGCGCTACACGCTGCAAGTGGGCGATGAGTGCATCATGGCGCCCATGTCGCTCTTCAACACCGAACTGCTCAATATAACGGGCAAAACACGCGCCGTTTCGACACAGCAGCGCGGCAGACAACAATCCGATCCGGAAGATTGCTTCGATGCCGAGTACCTGCGCGACACCAGTCGACGCAATGGCGGCCGTGAACAGTACCTTGATGGCAGTATTATGTTGCCTGTGACCGGCGATAATGGCGACGATGAGCTCATTGTGGTCGACGGCGATGACATGAACGGCCAACAGTTGCTCGTCAAGGAACGTGACGATCTTGCGTACTTCACATCGAATGGCCAGGTTGTGCCGTTGGACGTGGCCGTGCTACGTAGCATTGATCGCTGCCCGAGCGCTGATATAAAACGCAAAATGTTCGGCTGCATTTTGCTCGTTGGCAGCGCGACGAAAACGCCGGGCTTGGCCAGCTGGCTGGAGTGCAAGATTAGCCAGATAATGACCGCCTATGAGGTGAACGTTTTCACAAAGGACATGGATGCCGGCGACGTGTCATGGAAGGGCGCTGCTATTATGTCCATATTGGACAGTGCACGTGAGCTTTATATAACGCGTGCCGAATGGGAGCGCTACGGCCTGAGAATACTCCGCGAGAAGGTGCCATTCATATGGTAAATGTCGTCGCTACATAATATATAACACTGCCGAACCACACACACACACACACACACATACTGACATTGGCTGATTAACAGTTGCGCTGCTGCCACCAGCAACGTCTTCAGCGTCTCAGCCGGCGATAAGCAACAACAATTCGCTTCCAGTTTGCTTACTTCGCTTTATTTTTTTCTACAGAAATAACTTTTTATTTGTAAAAAAAATACAAAAAAAAACTTAAATGTATAACAAATAATAATGATAAACTAAGGTCACATTTAACTCTTTTAAATTGCGACTTAAGGCACACATTGCAGACTCGTTGCATTCAACGCGTTCATAGTAATTGTTTGGGCGCACTGGAGCCCATATAATGATAGAGATCACTTAAGGTCGAGCGCACTAACTTCGCCTTGATAGTCTCGCGTTGCAAACGCTTGTAGGCCTCAAAGCGATGGCAACCGCCAAAGCTGAAATAATAATTGCCGCCCTCGTCGCCGATTATCCAAAGTATATCAATTGGTGGCACACGATCCTCGGTAATCTCATTCTATATTTAAGGCCAAATGAATTTCGCAACAAATCGTTTAAGTGTGATGAAACTCACCTTGATGGTTTCCATTAATGAAATGACTTTGGCCTCGTCCAATATGGACGGTATGGGTCGCTTAATGACGCTCATTGGCACATCGTGAACTTCGGTTATATTGGCCGAATGTATGGTGGTCTCCATGCAGGAATTCGACATTTTGGCTAAATAAAAAAAAACAAAGAAAAAAGTGTATTGTTTTGGCAAAAGTGAAATTGGCAATTGTTACCAATAGCGACACTTGTTGTGTTTTGTGAACTTTGTTGTTTGAAGGCAGGCAGGGCAGCGGCCGCGGCGTTGTCGTACAGCTGGAGCGGTGTGCGTCTAGTCGTTTGCAGCAAGAAACGCCTAATGAAAGCCATCGGTTTGTGCGAAACTCGAATTTAATTTTTAACTTTACTTGCTGCTGCCGTTGTTGTCGTTGTCGTTGTTTACGCCTTTTGTTGTTGTTTGTGTTTTTGTTTTTGCGCTTGTTTTTTTTTTATTTTGCCTCTGTTTGTTGCACTTTCGCGTGCGCGTTCTTTAATCGATATCAGCAATGGCGCACCTACTATGGCCCCCAACAACCCAGGCGCATGATAAAACATACATATATGTATTTAATATGCATACGTACATTGTAAGTAAACTTGGCAAGAATTTTGATTAGCAGGTTAAGAATCATTCTTCAGGTGTTTGTGCGTATGTGTATGTGTGTACAACGCACACACCTGTATATGCTATAAGGTGTTTAATCTATGAAAACATTTTGACGAAGGCTGTGATAAATGGGCATTGAGTGCCGTGTCATGCAGCAATAACAACAACGACCACCACAATAAGATGTCCCCAGATGACATTCAGCGACCGCTCGCACGCATGCACACACGCACGCCAGTGCTGGCAAATTAGCCTTTTTCTGGCTACCTCTGGCCATTTTACAGACTCGACAGTCAATAAAAATGTTTAAAAGATGACAGCCAGAATTCTTACCAACTTTTTGAATATGTTCAGCTATTTTTTTTTAATCACAGCTGACGCCTATTTGCATGATTTATAGGTATTACCATAAGACTTAAAAAAACAAATGGCAATTTTCAGTTATTTTCAATAAACAAGTGGCTGTACTTTCGCAATGATTTGTTATTAAAATGACTAAGTTATTCGCTAACCTTTCTCAACATAGGCCAATGGTTTGCTAATTTAGCTTGCATGTAAATTTGCTTGTGACGTAGTCCTACTACGATTTTCATTTCAATATTGTGTAATGGATTTCACATATTAACAAGCGTATAGATTTGAGTTTTCCATATAGGGCTATGTATGCCAAGTGCACACAGCCTTTAAAAGGCTAATATGAAAACGGAGTATCAAGAAAACTTTGAATTATATAGTTGTAGTAGTAGTCTATAGTCTGTAGTATAGGTAAATATTGGAGGTACGTCATTTCGGAGCTAGCGGATATTGGAAAATCTTATTTGTACAAAACATTTCATATTAATTTGTACGATTTCTTATGTTAAGCTCAGCACGCTGCCACATGCAGTAGTTCAACATAAATAGAAATGGTCACATAAAATGTACGAAAAAGTCGTACAAATCTGTACAGCCGGCATCACCAAACAGCTGTTTTACGAACGGCTGTTTTCCTCGACTGTTTGTTGTTGCAGCGCGCGCTTGAAAAATGCACGAGAATTGAACAAAAATTTGATTATTTGTAAATTTTGTTTACCCGGCAATAATGAAGACATCAATGTTGAGCGCGAGTTTACTGCAAAAGGCGTGGCGACTGTCATTGCACCGTAACAGCGTCTTTGGCACAACAGCGTTGACGCACCGACAGCCGCGTGCGGTGCTGGAGATCGGCAGGAGTGCCCAGCGTGGTTATGCAACCACTAACAACAACGACAGACTGACGGCCAGCAGCGTGTCGTTGTCTTACATACAGTGCCGGAACATTGCGACCGACAAAGAACGCCGTGAAAAAGTGGAGCCGACGTTCGAAGTGCAATTGGCACGTCTGGAGACAAACTACAAACAACACGGCTATCTGAACTATGAACAATGCCAAAAACTCGTGCAACTGCTGCCGGCGGAGGGCGATGCGTTAACGCCGGAACAGGCGCATTTTCTGCTCGGCGCTTGTGTGCCGGAACTATTGCCGGCACAAGGCGCTGAAGAGCGTCTGACGCTCTTCCGAAATGTGTGGCAGCACTTGGCGCGCACCGAACAACTCAATGCCACACATTATCAGACACAATTGCGTGTGCTGCGCGAGAATCAAGTGCCACTAGTGGATTTCCATGCATTTCTCAAAGCCGTTGGCAAACACGAGCTCAGCGCTGCCAATCAGACGGACATCTACACGGCGCTGCTCGATGTGGCCTGCGCCTGCGGCGATGTGCGACAAGCCAAGGAGCTCATTGCCGAGATGCGCGCGCTTGGCTATGCGCTCAATGAGCACAACTTCGGCGCGTTGATCTTGGGTCATGCGCGTGCACGCGACCTGAACGGCGCACAAACCGTGCTGGACAGCATGAAGGCGGCCGGCGTGCCACTCAGCACCGATACATACACGCTGCTGGCACAGGCACACCTCGAGTGTGAGGACACGAGCAAAGCGCTGGAGCTGCTGCAAAGCCACCAAGGCCAATTCGAAGCACATCAATTGCTGCAACTGCTGCGTGCCGCGCTGCTGGCGCACGTGCCCGTGGACATTGTGACGCAGTTGGTGCGTGAGCTGCCGCGCGATTATGTGAGTGGCGCCGATGTGCCGGTCGCGCTGCGCAGTCTCTGCATTGAGTTGCTCTACAAGCGCCAGTTGCCGCACGTGCGCGCCATCATCGCAACGCTGCCGCAGCCGCAATTCAATGAGAATCAAAACGTGGACAGTTACGGCACGTCGCTACTCCTCGAAATGTTTCGCGCACAACTGCCCAGCGCGGAAATTATCGAAATCGCACAGCTGCTGCACACGAGCGGCAAGAACATGAGGGCTCTCCACTTGGCCGCCGAATTCGCGCTGCGTCGCCAGCCCGCGACGGCCGTGGTCTTTCTGGAGGAACTTGCCAGCGTCGGCGAACCGTTGCGGCCGCATTACTTCTGGCCGCTCTTTGCGCACAATGCACGGCGGCAGGGCGAGTCGGGCATACTGGAAACGCTGCGCGAGCTGCAGCGCCTGAAGGTGGCCTGCGACGAGGAGACGATCAAGGCATATGTGCTGCCGAATATTTGGATAACGTTGGCACAGCCGCAGCTGGCGCTCAAGCAGCTGGACGAGTGCGGCATACGCACGTCACAGGTGCTGCCGGGCATCTTGGTGCAGTTGCTCCAACAGCAGAAGGTCGATGAAGTGCAGCAGCTTTGTGATTTGTTTCCAACGCGCATCGAGCTGGCCGCGCTAGTGCAACCGCTGGCCGGCTTGGCTGTGCACATGCGCGCGACCAAGCGGTATCAGCACTTTGCGCAGCTCATACAGGCGCTGCACAAGAAGTCGGCCGACAGCAAGTACGATTTTGTGGGCATGTTGTTGCTGCACATGTTGGCGCCACAGACGCGGCTGCGTGGTGACTTGCCCGCGCTGCTGCGTTTCCTGCATGAGCTGTCACGCTGCGGACTGAAGCTGTCGCCGGCCGCGGCGGAGGCGGTGCTGGGCAAGATGCGTCAGTCGGAGATTGGCGCCGAACAGACGCCCGAGGACATGACGACATTGGCCAAGACGTTGCAACAAATGCGCAGCACACAATACACATTGCCACAGTCTGGTGGCGGTGGCGGCGGCGGTGGTGTTGTAGGCACCGCCGGCAATACTTCGTCATTTGTAAAACATCCACGTGAGATGTCATTGGATGAACTGGAGTGTCATCTCATTGAGCTGGAATCGAAGCAGATGAATACACGCGGCGTGCTGCGCCGTCTCTTGCAGCTGTCCGTGCGTGACGGTCGCTTGGCGCGTGCGCGTGAAATCAAAGCGAAATGCGATGAGCTGCGCGTGCAGACAAGTCCCGGCATGTTGGCCGCCATATTCGATATGTACATTAAGCTCAAGGATTTGAAAATGGCGCAGACGAGTCTCCTGCAATTACAGCAAAAGTATCCGGGTAAGTGTCACGATTTACGAACACGGTCTTTTAATAACACAAATCTTTCTTAAAGCCTTTAAAATCGATGAGCATAAATTGATCGATTATGCGACATTGCTGCTGGCCGAGGGACAGCAATTGGATGCCGCCAAGGATGTGTTGCGTCAGCATGCGGCACGTGGCAAGGTCAATGGCGGCGACTATGTATTGAAAAATATCTGGCATTTCCTCAATAATGTTTCACAATATGCCGCTAAGCAGTCAACAACAACAACAACAACGACGCCAACGTCCGATGCCAATACAAATGATGCGCAACAGCCAAGGAATCTAACCTACGAAACATTTCTCTTTCTGCATGAATTGCGCTACTGTAACTCACACAATGCCGTGCTCGGTCCGATCGTGCGTGAGTGGCTTTTGCGCGGCGACATTGTCAATGCCGTGCATGAGTTTCGACGCCTCGCCGAACAATACAAACGCACACCGTTACAATTTGAGCTGCTCTCGTTGTTGGTGCGTTTGAGCAATGGCGACGCCGACGAATTGTCACGCTATGCGCCGATAGATGTCGCACAGGCGCAACAGCTACTGACCGTTGCCACCGGCATTGTGACACGTGTGCATGGCGCGGTCAACATGAATAGCGCATTGTTGCTTGCCTTTGCCGAATCCGGCACGGATAATCAATTACGTCGTCTGGTCATCAATCCGGAATTTTGCATTAATCATGAATTGCTCGTCAAGAACTGTGAGCATTTGGGTCAGGAGGGCGCCGTACGTACACTGCTGCGTTTGGCGCGCGGCGTGCGGGGCCTGCAACGTGTTATCAACGAGCAGTTGATCTATGACATGTTATTGACGAATTTCACGCGTGCGAATAATTACGAAGCCGCATTGGATTTGTATGAACGTCTTGAGGCGGAAGATGAGCTGAAGGTGTCACAACAGTTCCTGCGCAATCTTGTCAGTCTGCTGAAGGTGAACAATATTGAGGTGCCCAGTAATATTGCGTTACGTGCTCAGGTCATGTAGCGAATTTTTGTTATATAGCGATTAATGCGATTTTTTTTTTTTCCTTTTAATTTAAATGAGCTTGAAAAAAGTATAGTTTTAAAAATATATAGTTTTATGTATAAAATTTCATAGTTTATTACGTATTTATATATATATATATTTTTTGGCTTACAAAATTTCTTCATTATATAAAAAGGTCATACACACACACACACACACACGCATACAAAAATTGTTGCTAGAAATCAATATTGAACACGATATTGGACTTTGGTCACGCGCGCGTGCACATGACCAATTTTTATATCAGTTTGATTATTGTTGCTATTCCTGTCTTCGTCCGTTTCTAAAAATCTTCTTATGTGTTCGTTCGCGTTCAGTGTTGTTCCATTGTTCTTTTTTGGGTTCCATTCGATTCGTTTCTTTCTTATTAAGTTCATATTCAATTAAGTCGCTCCTGCTCTATGCTTCTAGCCGACTATGGCACGCACTCTTTCACTCAATACATTATTGGCCAGACGGAGTTGCGCACGCAATCCTCACCGCCCGGATACTTGCAGAACGTATTGAATGTCTTTCGTTTCGTAAAGCCAAGTATCTCACGCTCCTCATAGATCCGATAGGTGAACGTGCTCTCGTAGGTGCCAATGAAGTGACGCGCATACGCGCACACCAACTGATCAATTATCGCAATGCCGCCATCCTTGATTGCTTCGCGTTGCCGTTGCGATTCGGGCGTAAAGTGCACAAAGCGATAGCGATAGAATTGCTCTTTGAGTTCCATCAATTCAAACGGCGTCGCATCCGTTGCCACAAACACCGTGCTCACATTCAGCTCACGCATGCGTTGCTTGATTTGCAACGCTGCCGATTTCAATGTGGGCGTCGTACGTTGGCGGCCCTGAATGAAGTCGCCGCGACGCAAATGCGCACACAAATAATTGCCGCCGCGTGCATCGCGAAACGGCCGCTCCAGCTCCCACATGGCTGGCCGTTGCACGGCCGTCATGTCGTCGTCGGTCTTCAGTTGTGTGCGCCGGAAGTCATCGGCGATGGCGGTGAGCGTGTGCGAGAAACGCATTGAGCGACGTGCACGCCAGAAATTCGCGTCGCCCCAGAAGTCGTGCAGCACCGTTTCGGCGCCGAGTATGGCAAAGACTTTGGCATCATGGCCGCCACTCAAGTCGCCATCGTCGGCCTCGCGTTGCTCACGTAATGACTGGCGCAGCACACGCTCTAGGAGACTGGCGCTGCCTTGGAAGCGCATGCAATGGTAGCGCGTGTAGCGCAGCAGCGGTTGACGCAACAGCTGACCGCCGTGGTTGAAGCCCTCGCTGCAGTGGCCGCGCATCAGTTCGTACTTGTCGTGGAAGATGCCACTTTCCATCATATCGTCGAAGTGCATCAGGCGATAGACATGATCGATGCGCACAAACGGCGCCTCTGGCTGGCCCAGGTAGCTATACTCCTCGAGAAACTCATCGTAGTCGAGTATGGGCGCATAGCGACGCATGCTCTCCAAGTCGAAAAAAGCACGCCACATTTGCGATGCCTGCTTCAGGCCGTGCGTATTCCAATGATAGAGACGCGGCCATGGCGGCAACACGAGACGTACATTGGCAAATTGTCCGCCGCGTCGATACAAGTCACGCATGAACACCGCCAATCGTATGTAAACATCACGTCGTAGATTAAAGCCTTCGGAATGATTGACATCGTAAAACACATAAATGACATTCTTCATGCGTAGCACCGTCGGCGGACATGTCTTTGGCATGGGCACAAGCTCATGCGGCAGCCACCAATGTGCCGGTAGACACTTGTTGCCGTCGGCACTGTCATGGCGGCTAAATGGCAAAAAGCCGACACGGCCACCACTGCCGCAGACCGACTTAGCGATAAAACAAAGCAATAACAGCAGCAGCAGTAAAGTTGTTGTTGCCGGCCTTTTTGGCGACAGTAGTTGAAGGCGCCGGTCCCTAGACGGCATCTCTTATCACGTCGTCACTTCAACACAGCAGCAACAACTACAACTCACAAACATGTCGCGATTCTCGTTTTATTGTCTGTCTGTCTGTCTGTTTGTGTGTCGGACGCTGTTTTGTTCAACTTGCCATTTGTTTTTTTGTTTAATTTTTGTTGTTCTTTATTTGTTGTTTATATTGAATGATTCACGGTGAATGGCAGTTGATTTCTCAACTTTTTGGCCCAAAGTAAAGCCAACATCATATTGCCTAATGTGTTGGTTTAGACATGTAAAACTTGAGATAATACATTGTTTAGCATTATTCAGTGTTGCCAATTATTCTGAAGCCAATGTGGCTATATTCTGGCAGAACACAAGTAAAAATGGCTGTTGTAAAAAAGCTGTTTGTGTTAGGTGATTGCTTGTAACATACGAGTAAACGTTGTAAACAAAGTTACGTGAGAGCTAAATTGCTATTGCTATTGCCTATATTGCAAAAGTTTACGCAAATACTTACGTCATTTAAATAGTAAATATTTGCGAAAGCGCGAACACTTTTAAATCAATAATAACTGAATAGAAAAATTATATTCAACAAACGACCGTTAATGCTAATCAATTGCCTCAATTAGTTTTCTATTAAAGAAATTCACATTTTGGTCATTATTACGTTTTTATTTGATACGTTTTTGTTTGTTGGTTGAGTTTTTGGATTTCTAAACTTAGGTTTTAGTTAAAAACGAATTCGATTTTAAATTAAGGTATTATTTGTATTTTTATGTTTATATGTTGTGTATATTAATATATATATTTATATATAAAAAAACAAAAAAAAAAAAAAAAATTGTTTGCTTGCATACGCTCACTTATTTCAATACTGTTTTAGTACACATTAGATGCATTCGAATTTTTAATAATAATTAATTAATGTTTATGTTATAACTTATATAATTTATAATAAATTATGATGAAATATGGAGAATTGTTTTTGTTAAAATATTAGTATGTATGAGCAAAGTTAGGATTTTCATGTTAAAAAAAAGTTTTGCTTATTTCCTAATTCTCAACTGCTGCGCTAAGCTAACCAAGTTTTTGCCTAATTGCCCGAAGTGCCGTTAAGTGATTGTTGCGTTGCCGATGAGGAGCCCGTAGATGTTGACGTTATTGTTGTCGATGATGTTGTTGTTGTGGTCGGCCAAGCAATCTTTGCATCAATACGCTTATAAGCCAGCATGCAATGTTTACCCTTGGCAGCGAGACGTACATCCTGCGGACACTCAGCATCAGTGAGCAAAGTCTCCTCGCCGTCGACCAGCTTGAAGAGCGCATAGTCCTGCGGATTAGTAATGCGTGCCTTGTGCGCAATAATACGGCAAACATCGCGTGTTGTTGTATGCGGTCGCACCGGCAATGTGCGCGTCTGTAGCGAGCCATTGCATTCGTCCGGTATGATGACACGCAAGACCGACGAGCAAGCGGGTATGCACTGTGATGAGCGCCACTGTATAAATATATATAAATAAGTAAGACAGAGTTATACAAATGCTATGATACTATAATGGGCAAACACTTACGTCCAGCGAACCGGTGCCGGTGCCGCTCTCATTCTCGTTTGACTTGAAGCTCTTGAGCACATGCACTGCGCTGCACAGCGCCGTCAGATAATAGCCCGGCTCGCCATTCAGCAACGTCTGCTGCAGCAGACCCCACATGAATTCCGCCTCGATTTCGGCGCCCACAAAGCCACACTTGGCCACCACATAGACGAGCACGGGCAACAGATCATCGGCGCTCAGCTGCTGGCCGCGCGGACATGTCGCATCGTATATGGTTGAGATGACACAAAGGAATAGATCGAGCTTATCAAGCGGCAGTTCAGCTTCCTGCAAACGCAACAGCAAATTCGATATGATGTTCAGCGATGTCGACGATGGCGGCGACACGGTGGCGCGTATGCCAAAGTCAATTGCACTGCGTCCGCATGCGTATTTGACGTTCTGCGCGAGCACCTGTATGGCCTCGGAGCGCGTGTAGTAATCAACGAACATGCCATAGAGATGTTCACGCAACGGCAGCACAACCAATTGATGCATCACAGTCTCCAGTATGGCATCCAAATTAAGAAACTCATCCGACTTGAGACGCGAACGTGCCAATTCGACTTCCTGATGGAATTTACCCTCGCCGTGCTTAACCAGATAGTTCTTCATGCCGTTCATGAATTGACGCATATTGCGCATGACCACCTGGGGTGCCGCCTCGCGTGACTCCTTTGTGCACGAAATGAAATTTTCAATATTCCGTGCAAATGTCGATTTCTGATCCTGTGCCAATTGCAATGTATATGTGCGCAACGAATCGCCCGGGCCGGAGCTGTACACGTTAATTTTGTTACGTGGATGACCTGAAATAGAATGAGTAACAAATATTGTAATTATTTGGAAATTAAAATGTGTAAAAAATTATTAGTATAAAACGCTCAGCTACTACGCCACGGACCGCCTAAACCCGTACACGACTCACCAACTAGCATAATCCACAGTCGGCATATAAGACGACGTAAGATCGTGCAACAGCCGCGCTCACGGCAATCATGCTCATACGCACACGTACAGCCGCGTCGATAGCGCCGGAAAAGGCGACTATTCTGCGCGATCGCATAGCCGTAACCCTTGTACTCGACAATATGCGACATGTTCAACAGTATGTTTCCATTGTCGTCAAGCCGAAAAAACTGCTTGATGTCATAATGATCGCATGTGTTACGCAAACTGGCCGGATGACAGGCATCCGGCTGTGGCGTGGTCGACGTATCGTTTGCCCGCTTCTTTGCTATTACGGTCGTTTCGATTGTGTCGCTATTTTCTAGTTCGATATTCAGTACAAGTTCATTCAGCGTGCTATCCTTGCCCGGGCATTGCCCAATGGCGCCCATAATGGAGCCAGCAAGCGCTTCAGTCTTTAATCGCTCACGATTGATGGCACAATCTTTACGCACTTGATTCCGACAGGTGGCGCTGCTGTTGCTCTTTGCATAACCGCCGCCATCATTAAAGTTAGTCTGTGCCTCTTTCTCGGCTATCGTCATGTCCGTCGACTTCTTCTTCTTGCCCGCTGCCTTTGTTGTGTACTTCATTTTCTTTTGCCGCAAATATGCGCTCGTTGTGGCAACATCGCCGCTGTGTGCAACATTGCCATATTGCGACGGCAATGCAATGCCCGTTTGTATCTCATCGACAAATAATAATTCTAATAATTTACGTTTACTGCCCGCGCGTAGCGTCGTCATTTGTTGTGCGCTGCTCACTTGTTGTTGTTGTTGTTGTTGTTGTTGCGCTTCATATGTCGCCTCGGCAAACATGCTTTCCGTGCTGCTTTGCTGTGTGCGTCGCTGCAAGAGTTCATCCTCAAAGTCGGCCGAAAAATAATTGTCACTCAAATGTGACGGCCTTTCGACGAATTCCCACTCGGACATGATGCGTAGGAATACGGCTTCTTCCTTGTAGTGACGCACGTGTTCGGGATCGTGAAAGAACTCTTCGGGATCAAGTAATTCAATGTTTTGTGTATCCAAGCTGCATAGCGATTTGGACATGTCCAAACAATTGTCTGCAGTTTGCGTCGTTGATTTCGATAACAATGACGATGACGATAACGATGATGATGATGATGTTGTTGTTGCTGTTGCTGTCGTTTTTGTTGATTGTGTTGATTGTGTCTTTTTAACGCGTTTATGACGCTCTTGATTACTACGTGGGTTCGCGTGCTGTACGTGCGACGACTTTTTGAACCAGTTCATGATATATCCGATAACGGTTTTTGCCAGCTAATACAAACTGTCGAAAGCGAAAGTTTCTCATCGGCACTTGGCGCACAACCGACAAACACAAGGATGCCGTCGGCGGTCAAGCTCGCAACGCTTCCGGTTTCGTATATAACGCAGCCGTACGTTCGCCACTTATTGTTACGATACGTCGTTATAACGTAACGCAACGTAACGTAACGCAAAAGAAATACGAATGCCGTACACACTCGCGTGCACACACACACGATCAACAATATCGATAATTAATGCGTTCGGCTTGATGAGTCGTAATTGCTTTTTCTTCTTTATTTTGTTTCGTTTTTTTTTTTTTTTAATTCTCAAATATTCACTTCTGTTTTGCGTGTTCTTATCGCAGCGAATGCAAAACTAATTCTGAACTTCATTGCAGCCTAACACATTAGTTTATAAGGCGCTGTGCTGTCGACAGCGACGACGGACAGCCGTCGACGGCAATGACGACAGCGACGACGACAAACGGCTTCGCAGACTTTGACGATAATAAAACAAAGAGCAATACATACACATGCATGCATGTAAATATGTATGTAAGCACATATGTTGTCGCTGCTGCTGCGTTGTCTGACTTTTGCAGACCGCTTGGCTGCCGACGCCGTTCGCACCGACCGCAACTGAGCAACGACGACGACGCCAGCGTCATTTTTTTTATCATACATCACATTCAAGTACGGCAGCGCGCAGGTAAATATCGGTATGTATGTATGTATGTATATGTATAATGATGCATATCATATAAATGTGTTAAATTTATACGGTATGTAACAGGTAGGCGGCACATCTTTTACAAGCCGCAATCGACTGACGACACATATCGCGCCCTCGACCTCGCCCACAAAGGACCGGCCATTTCAGGGAAAATCAAACGTACTAAGCCGTTTATGACTTGCGTGTACGTACAGTTGTGCAAATTTATGAACCGTTTTTACCACAAAATTTACCAATATTTACTTAAGGACAGTCATAAATGTACACATGTCTTATCTTAATAATACTTATTTTATCGGCCGACTGACACTATCAATGCATTTTATTGTAGTACCGCTCTCTGCTTTCGGTAGCAGCATTTGCGGCAACGCTTATTGATTCAGAAACAAATGTTTTTTGCAAAAAGCAAAAAAAAAAAAAATACAAAAAAAAAAAACCAAACAATAAAAAAATAATACATATCATGAAAATTGCGATTACAGATTTGTATTTTTTTTTTTTTATTTTTTTATTGTACAATGCCGACATATGCACGCACTACCATATGTATGCTAATGCCATATGGCAGTTGCAGTTCCAGTTGCAGTTGCAGTCGTAGTGAAGCCAAGTGAAACCATTCGATTTGCACGTTATCACTTCGCTTGTTCACTTAATGTCTAAAGTAGGTTAAGAGGAAATTGCCATGACTCAAATCACAAACACACTCATCACTACTTTTGTCTCCGCTTTTTACTCACTAGATCGGCCCGATCGATTCTTACGCACAATCATAGTGTATGCCGTATGCCTTGCACGCGACAGCAATCAAATTGATGATACAACCTGAATTCAATGCGTTGATAGGAAAAAGAGAGCTACACAATAGTTAAAACGCATTTTAAATTCAAGCTTGGTCTAGTCGACTTGATTGACTTACAAAGGCAATTTGCATTATTGCATCATCCGTTTAGGCGAGGCAAGGCAAGGCAATATTGTTAACTGTTCGTCGCTGGCTTATAGCTGCAACGCAGTTACTAAAGTCCTTACACTCACTGTCAGTGCTGACAATTCATTATTGAATTTATTTTTAAACATATTTGTAAAAGATTCTGTAACAAGTACTATACAAACATATGTATGTACATATGTACAGTACAAATATGTATATGCTTGTTATATGAGCGTATAAGCATTAAGTGCTTTATTAACAGATAAAAAAAGCATTCGGATAACTATGCATACAAACAGTGTTGTAAAATTAGTTCAAGGTGACCGTACGTCATCTAAGCAACCAACTCGATTCGACTGCATTTCCCCAACAGCAAATTACATTCAACAAAGTTCAGCGAACTAACGCCAGCCTCGTGCTGAAATTAGTTGAGCCAAAAATAAATTACTTTATTCAAAAGTAAACCAAAGCTTATCTAAGTGTATGTTAACATGTACAAATAAACATACATACATACATACATACATACGTACGTATTTGCAGTTGGAAAGGGCTTCGTTGTTGGTTGTAAGTTTGAGTGTGAAATTTGTGAAACTTGGCAACATCGGTGCTGAGTGTTGATCTACATTTTGGGCTTAAAAGTTCTCAATGAACAAACAAAGATCAAGCACTTCATTATGAAAATCAAGAAGAGCAATTGACAGCACTCTCTACATGCACATGTGTGTGTGTTTGTGTTTGTGTCAAGGCGGCGAATATTGAAAACAACAAGAGGCGAAAGGCGAATTTGAGCGCCCATGTTTAACACACTGTAATATTAAAGATTGATACTTTTCTGCCATTTGATATACGTATGAATGTAACAATAAATTTCTATGCTAAGCCAGATTTATCTACTATTGTTATTGCTTTTTCAAAAGGTTCTCACGGCTAATCACTCACACCACACACATATGCCAAGTAATTTGTTATTGTTGATTCAGTGAAATTGTTTGTATTCGATTGACCTAAAATAGCAGCAATGACAACACTTCCTATTGTGGAAATTACGCATCCCATTGAAGAGCAAATGAGCAGAGAGCATTACTATAATAATTGTCATTTAACTGATAAATATTAGCGCCGCCATCGTCGTACTCGTCGTCGCCGACTTCGACTTCGTTCACCACTGCGTGCACGTCTCTTTGCCATCGTTTTCGTTTGGCTTTACTCTCTCTCTGTGGTTTACATTCCAAAGTGCGTCTGGACCTGTGCACTATTTACGCCGCCGCCATCGTTTGCTTAGTAAACGAAACGACGGTTGGTCGTCTTGCCTCTAATCAATTTTATCAATAATAGTTTTTGCGACGCAATTCCAGGCACTCTACTAGAGTTGCTCCTCAACTCGGAATCGGACTCGGACTCAGACTAAGACTCAGACTCGATTCAGAGATTGTTGTGATGAGCAAAACACAACACACAACGCACAAACCATAATGAAACGATAGATGATGGTGACGATGCTGATGAGGATGGAAGGGGGTGACTGCTACAATGTAAAATGGCACGATTACCAGTTTAAGCCGGTAAAGCAGCCGGATTTTTTGTTTGAAGATAGATTAAATGGAGTCGTGCTGCCACCGTTTACATTAATGATGATCGATAAGGCGTCGTTTTCAATGATGCCGATGATGATGATGATGACGATGATGTTGATGATAATGACGAATATGTTGTTTAGATGGAAATTGATGCGGTTCGGTTTAAAAATCTCATGATGATGATGCAACAAGAATGTCTAATTGCGTTGATAGCGCAAATTAAAAATAAAGCAAAGCGACAGTAACAAAGGGCTACGCAAGTTTGTCGTTGCTGTGGCATTATCAACCGATCTAAATGCACATTTTATGATGACTGATTATATGCCACACAGCATATAATAAGCTGCTCTACTTACAGAGTATTTCACGATCGCGCATACTGGGATTCCTTAAAATGGTTGCCACCTTTGGTCTGCATGCTTTGCCATTGATTTTGTGCGGCTTGAGCGTATCCTGATTGCTGCTGCAGTTGCTGCCTTTGATGCTGCTTAGCTCCTCAATAATTGTGTCATCCTCGGAGACCGCTGGCGGGCACTTTGATAGATGTATCGTCTCTGAATTAACTGTCGCATCTACAAAACAACACGTTTGTTATATGTTGAAAGACATCCATGCATGTACAAATGTAAAACTTACCATCTTGCGGCATTAGCGCATCCCATTGTGAGGAGTCCCACGGCTCGGAAAAGATCGTGCCGTCATCCGATTGAGCCGAATCGATGCCATTGAAATATGTCTGACAGAAAGCGGCGCAATTTCTTTCAACATTGTCATACGATGAGAGACGACAGCCATTTTGGCTTTGGAATGACTTTTGGCTGCCGCACAATTCATTTTGCTTACTGTTATCACACTGCGGCTGCAGTGGATTCGCCAGTTGCTGATGCGGCGGCGTCGAGCAGCGTACAACCTCCGGCAAGTTGAGATCCGGCAGACGTTTCGCTATGATTTGGTGTATGGTCAACGGACGCTGTTTGGCTTCTTTTGGCGCTGCTTCATGGCTCAGTGCATTCTCCTTCTCATGCACGCTGTCACTGGGCAGCTGACCATCGGTCTGCCAGTCTGTATCGAAATCGTAGTCAACAGCGGTGCTAGTTTTATCATGTTGCTTAGCCATGAACTCCCAGCTGCTGTCAAGTTGCCAATGTTCGCGATTGCGTGCACGCTTCGACGGCTGCTGTTGCTGCTGCTGTGCCTGTGGCTTCTGCTTTTTAAGCTCATCTAAGCTGCCAGCCATTTTCTCATTGATTTCCGTATTGGCCAACTGTGTGCATGCGGCATTAACCGCCGTAACGCCGCCCTTGAGCGGCTCTGAGTGTCGGTGACTCGCTGGAAAATGTTGATTACGCTGCGAGCGACGCAAGATGCTGGCAGTGGTCAGGCCGGCCTGACTCAGCGCATCGGCGGGCTCGGCATAGAAGGGGCTGCTCTGCTTGTTACGCGACTCGGCCGTTGCTTGTTCGGTAGGCGTGGCCACGGCTGACGCGCCACCATTCACGCTGCCTTTGTCCGTGTCTGGCAGTGGCTTTGTGTTGTAATGATTGTCAGTGAGAGATTGACTCATACTGATGGGCAAGATTAAGCCGGCACGTGAGCGCGGCGGCGGCGGCAAATCGCCACCGAACTGCAGCAGGTTTTGTGTATCCGGTTTGTTGGCATCGCTAGCCTCTGTAGGCAAGTGTAAATTGCCAAGCGCATTTGTTGGCGTTGTCGCATTCGCTGTAATGGAAAAGGGCACCTTCACGTATTTGTCAATATATATATATAAGCAGAAATAGACTTACGCATTTCGGCGAGCAAATCGGGCCGCTTTGTTTGCGGTTGGCTTTCAGTGGCCGGCGTAGTTGCTGGCTTAAAACTGGTCAGCAGGCTGGCGCGATCGCTCGGCCAGACATCCTCGTAGTCGCTCAACTTGTCGCACAAAGTGCTGCGGCAATAGATCTGTGAGCTCTCCAGTATGTCCGACTCTTGGTAGTGCTGCGACTCCGACTCTTTGCGTGCCTTGGCCTTACGTGACTTGCTGCTGCTTGTGGCGCCGGCATTGGCGCTTTTAACTGGCAAAAGTATATTATGCTGGCTGTTGTTTGAGTCATGGCTGCTCTGTGACTGTCTCAGCCAACGACTGTCGTTCGACGAAGAGCCCTGCGAGCTGATCGTGTCCTTGCATTCGCCCTCGGGCGACAAACGTTTCGAAAATGTCTGAAATGTCGAAGCGTTTGTGCCGTGTAGCGCATTAAAGGGATTTGTGGTCGTTGGCGTGTTCACATCCAGAAACTGTGGCACCTTATTCTTGTTATCAACCGAAAAAGTCACCGTTGTGGTGACCGTGAAGTTGCCATTGTTCGCCTGTGGATTCAGTTGATTATCCTGTGGCGGCGGCGGTGCGGGCCCGTGCGGCGAATGCGGCTTTGACCAGCGCAATGGCGGCGCCGGCGGCTTGCGCACATTCAAATCAAGATTCAATGTATTTGGTGGCTTCGGACGCTGCGGTCGCACATCGCTGCCAATTGACGATTCCGTTGAATTGCACAACAGTGTTGGCTTCACAATGTTGTTACTGTTGTTGCTGTTGTTGTTGCCACTGGCCAAAGCAGTTGCCTTGAAGGTGCTTAAATTGTTAGCGACATCAAAGGGCCGTACAACGGGCTTGCCGCCGGCGGGCAATAAACCGCCACGCTGACTATTACCATCCACTGGCGACATTGTAAGTATTACGGAATCAATTGATTCGGGACTCATGAGTTGCATATGCTGGCCGCCGCTTGTCGTAAACGATGACATGCTCGATGTGGTGTCTGAAGGCGTGCCCGCCTGGCTGAAGTAACTGCCAGTTGGACTAAAAACCGCAGATGTGGCCGGCACGCCGTTTAGGCATGCACGTGCGCCAGCGCCAACATTGTTTGGTGTTGCCTTTGTGGATATCGGCAGCGATGTATTGCCCGTCGATTCGCTGAAGAATGTTGCCGTGCCCAGGCCGCTGGTCTCGGTCAATGAATTCGGCGACTTGGCGTCCAGCAATTGCGCCTCGGCGACGTCTTTAATGCCACGACCGGCGCTGGCTGCAATGAAACCCGTTGACGATGACGGCGTTGTCGCTGCTGTCTGTTGCACTGTATAGCGCCAGAACTCTTGACCGAGCAACGCCAGCGATGATAACTGTTGCCGATTCTTGGCCTCGCGCAACGCCTGCGGCAATAGCAATTGCACGGGCAACTCATCGCAACATTGCGCATAATGTCCAATTAATGCCGGTATGGAATCGAATTTGAAACGTGAGCTTTCTAGGCTAAGTATGCCATCGTTCGATTGAATCAGATAGTGTTCGATATAGGGCCCAGTATCCGGCGGTAAACGCACCGAGACGGCCATTGTGTTCGGTTGACTGGAGCCGCGTACAATGAAGTTCTGCAAGCAAAAAATACGAAATTATTATTGAAATTATTATTTCGACGTTTGTCCGTGCACTTCAACAAGTCGCCGCTGAGCCATACAAATACAACACACACAATAATAAATCAGCACGTTTGCCGCCAATGACGCGAAATGTTGCGTTTAAAATTCGTTCATAAATTGTATAAAAACAGTTATAAATTGTTATTCCATGCGCGAAATAGTTGAGAGACGCTTTGTAGAAGTTTTGCGCATTTATCGCGTGCAAGTAAGAATTCCTAACGGTTTCTGCTGCCTGTGCTTCAAATGCGTGCTTTAGCACACAAGACGGCAGAAGAAGAGCGGCAAGTTTGTGTGCGTGCGTACGTGTTTTTTCTTTCGTTTCTTTTTCTTCTTTTTTTTCGAACTTGTAAGCATTTATCGAAAACAAATTCTTATACATTTATTTCAGGTTAGGAAAATATTTCTTTTTTTTTTTTTTTTAAGAACAGTTTGGTCATGTTGATAGCGTCCTTCAGCAAAATAATAGTAAAAAAAAAAAAAAAAAAACGCGTTTACCTCACAGCCATTAATAAGAACTAACAAGAAGAAGTTTGCGTTGTTCGTGTGAAAAGTGAAAAGAAATTGAGTAGCATTAAATTAATGTACAAGTGCTCTCGAGTGCGTCTGTTGCCATGGCGCATGCAAAGGACCGAAATAGGGGGGAGCCAAGAAATATTGTCGATAAAAACCAAGCTGATATGTATGTGTGTGTGTTTAAGTCGTGCCGTTACTTTTATATATGTATAGCAGTGTGTGTGTGTGTGTGCGTTGAACGCTTCTTGTTTTCGTTAGAAAACTTTGCAGACAATGCGGCAAAGATGGCAGCACCGCCGCCACAGACGATACAGACAGACGAGACAAAGTCGTATAGACTAAGAGACCGGCCGGTATTTTAATCGTTCAATAACCCAATGATGATCATGATAGCGATGATGACGACAATGATAATAGTCGTTGGCTGCTGCTGCTGGCCGTTTGCTTATTTGTCGCTTGACCAGACCACCACTGCCGCCGCTTCCGCTGCCGCCGCCATCAAAGCCATCAACATCTTCAACACAAACTCAAGGAGGGTTGTCAGCACACACTATGTTGCGTAGATTATTGTCGCATGGCGCTAATCGTCTTAACGTCTATTACAATAAACAAAAAAAAAGGAAAAAAAATAAGTAGAGGGGAACCAAAACGACGACAAGTGTTCATCCCACAGTGCGGTAGCGTGCTTTTGTTGTTGTTGTTGTGCCGTTTTCGCATAATGAGGCCGCATTTAAAACAACAACACGCAAACATAAATTGTTGTAAGCTTTGTTGTTGTTGGTGTTTTTTTTTTTTTCTTCTAATTTGATTTTCTTTGGACTATGAATTTAATTTTATATACGCCGCTTAAACGGAAACCGAAGCCAAACACGCAAACGACATGCGAGACATAGTACATCTCTAATAGCGCCCCCAGAAGTATGCAATTATATATTTACACACGCTGGCTGCTGCCGGCCACACTGCAACAGCGTTGGTAATCTCAAAAGGTTCGCTTTAATATTTTCTTTCACGCCACATGTAAAATTCAAGGTTGAAAAGCCAAAAGCCAAAAGGCAAAAAAAACACACACACACACACATACACATAAGGGTGTTTACGGTTTTTTTTTTAACTTATTTATTTTTTCAGACTTGCCACAATTTTATTAGATTCGAAAAAATAAATAACTCAGTTTTACTTTTTTGTCTACGAGTAAATTTTATTACACGTACATGCTTGGCTGTTTAATATTGATTTAATAAGGCAGACAAAAAAAAATAAATAAATAAAAGAAAAAAAAAAATTCTAAAAGATAAAAACTCAACTCGATACGACGTCGACAATGAGAAAGCCGGAAAGGACATCGTAATTCGCCTCAGGCTGTGCGCAGCTGTCCAGACCGGAAATGCAATTTAATAGAAGTAGTCAAGGAGCAATGAAACGTTTTATTTAAAGAAAGCAAATCACGAATTTTTGCTCCTTCTTTTGATTATTTCATTTTTGACAAAATGCCAAAAATAAGCGTACAACAAAAGATTAACTGAACTATGAAAGAAAAAAATAAAAATAAAAAAAAAAAGGGACAGAAGCTTCATTTTAGTTAGGAAGAGAAGTTAAAGGGAGTTGGCGTACAGAGGCACGTACTTTGAGTTTCAAATATATAAGAGATCTATAGACTATCATATCATGGAAAAAGCGATGAGTAGTCGTGGCGTACAGCATTTGATTTGTAAGGTTTAGTAAGCACTTTTGTGCTTACTTATCAGGCATGTAGTGGCAAGTTGGCAGGCCTTAAATTTAACTGTTTTCACTTACGTTTAATTAAGTTAAAAGCCGACTGACGGACAGACAGACAGACTTGCTGATTAAAAAAGCGCAAATATGTTGTTGCTTGCAGTTTGTCAGACACAATAATTCCATGATTGATAATATTGTGAACTTTGTAAAAGTCAAACGGACACGGACACGGACACAAACAGAATCCGCATTGACAAATCTTTGATCAAAACTCGATTATATTGCCAAATGGCAGTCAGTGCACAGAATGTCTGTGGCAATGCGGAAATGTACGGCCACAATTCCCGGCAGAGCAGACAGCCAACAGCTGCGCCTAAGGACATCTCTGTCTGTCAGTCTGTCAGTCTGTCTAACTAAGTCTCTATCTGCTTTTCTACATATTTGAACGGGCAGGCCAAGTGCCCTCTTTGCTTGCTCATGCCCTTCACTGTATTGCCAATGTATTTCAGAGTCAATCAGACGACTTTATAAACGAAACAGAAACCGGAAATTCAGTTACGAGTGTTGCTGACACTCGTCGTCATCGTCAACGTCAACGTCAGCTTTGGTCGTGCACTGTGGACATAATTCCAATACTTGACGACTGCAGCCTTCAGGCACACTTAACTCTTGCTCTTGCTCTCTGTCTCACTCTATCTCGTTCACACTGTTGGCATGGCATGGTCGCTTTAACATAAGTTTTCATGCAGCCATGCATGCATGCATACACATACACACATACATGGATGCATGCATGCGTGCATGCAAACCGCCTCACTAGTGTTCTATGATATTTTCATATATTTCAATCATTTGCTAATCGATTTTAACCTGAGGCGCACACAAGGCGCAATCGACAAACCGTTTATAAATCTATTAGTGTTGAAATTTATTTGCATTTGTGCAAAAAAGCAGAAGAAGAAGAACAAGAACAAAATAAAGCAAAGAAAATCATTTTTCGTTCATGCGAAAGTAAAAGTTGCATGTGCCAGTGCCAGTGCTGTCAAGCCAAATTGAACATGTTAAATAAATGTGCGGACATTAATCAATGTTAAATTATTGTCAACAATGTGGATATCCGTTAAATTAATTACACAAATGTTATACTTATGTACATATGTAATATGCATAATAAGCAGTAACAACCATGCGGTTCGTTCACACACGCTTCGTCCCTCGCTGCGCGCCGTGCCAAACAACCAACCAACACCGAAAGTCATCGTTATTATGGCCGAATTTTGGTTTGGGTTACTGTTGATGCTTGGTGAATTTTATTCTGATAGCGTGTATATTACGCACATTAATTTTGCTCTGATGCGTTTCGCTTACACTCGCAATCGCATTCTCACTCGCACTCTTCACATTCCCCTACTTTCCCCACCTACACCAGCCATGGTGTTGGACAATGACCAACGTTCGTAAGTCGATGCGCCATTAACACTACAGACATGCCATTGTGCTCTCTCACCACTCTCTCTCTCTTACTATCAATTGCTCATATGTATGTCTGTGTGTGTGTGTGTTTGTGTGACTGGTCGCTCTATGTGTAAAGCACATACTAAATTCAGTTGCTTATGGCATCATAATATCTTTTGTTCGCTTGTTTCGTTTGTTTTCGTTTATTTGTTCATTTTAACAGTCCATTTCGCATAGTTCGCTCGCTATGCGACGGAAGGGTGTGGAGTGTAGGGTGTTGGTTTGTTGCGTATGTTCGTTGTGATTTTGGTATTTGCGACAAGTTGCGTTACTGTGCAATAATTTTGCGCATACCACGCGGTGTTTTTGCACTCAAGTGTAACGGAGATGTTTACATTGTCGTCGTTGTCGTCGTTGGTTCGTAAATTCTATGGGCGTGGGCGTTTGCTCTTATTTGCGGCATGGCTGGTCTGATGAGTCGAGTCGAGTCGAGTCTGGTGCTGTTTGTTATAACTGATATTGTATTGAAGCTGTTCACTGTTCGCTGTTGGTCACTTTATTCCTTTCTGTCTATTGTCCTGTGCTCTATGCTGTTATCCTGCCCGGTTGTTTTGTCGCCTTGCGCAATTGTTTGTTGAATTAATTTTTGCGCTTTAATTGAAAATGTATGCAGGAAATTAATCCGTAAACTGATTGGTTTGCACTTTCGTTCACATATACGATGTATGTATGTATGTATAAGAAGAAGACTTGTCTGCTAGTTGTTGAAGGCAATTATAGAAGTATTTCGTGCAACGTTTGATTGTTGGCTAATATGACAAAAACTGTGGTTTGTTGAACTCTATATGCATGGATCGTGCTTTTCAATTATTGTTCTTTAATAATTCAATCACTTTAACTCGTATGCGCGTTATTAATACATATAAATTACATGTTTTTAAATTTATTCAATATAACATGATCCAACAGCGTGCAATAAAAAAAATTTTTTTTTTTTTTTTAGAATCCGGAAATGACAGTGCAACGATTTATGTTAGTAAAAATGCCTGAATAAGGTAGTCGATAAAAATAAAACATCAAGTTACAGTTGAAATTGATTACATTCGCCGCATCGAAACATAGACAGAAACCGCAAAAATACAATCAACAACAAGGAATGAGCCAAAAGAGCGAAAAAAAAAGATCAAAACAAAAAAAAAAAAAAATAAAAAAAAGGCAACAGTAAAATTTATCACTGTGGCAACGTGTGTGAGTGAGATGTGTGTAACAAGGGCTGAAATCGACAAAGTCAACGGCTGGCAACATGTCCTCAACGAATGGCAAAACACATGGACATGAACTGCTCGAAAAAAGTCAACAACAACAACAAGAACAACATTCGGTGGCAGTCAGGAAACATACGCATTTGTGCATAGGCGCAGACAGATTTTATTTATCACCCCATCAGAGGCCCATCAACAACAGCAGTGACTTTGACTGCGTCGGCGACGGCGACGGCAACGGCAACGGCGAAGCTGATGACCGATAAGGATATAAAAGTCTGCACAGAACAAAAAAAAACACACACACAACAAATTAAAACAACAAAAATAACAACAAGTAGAAAACAAGTGGGTTGTAAAAATGACATTAACACCCACAATGTCAATGAGCAACCAAACAGAACGAAACGTTATGAAACGGAATGGAACATGAGTCGTATGTGCGTGCATGGCGCAATGATCGAGCGAGCGAACGTTCGTTCATACGTTTGTTGTTCCATACCGCCATCTCGTTCTGGCCAACGTTGAACAATACATGTTTGTATAAAATACGATAAAAATTAAATGATTTTTTACTTATTATGTGATTTTGTGCTTCATAAATTGAATACTAATAAAGCATTGATGCTGCAACGGTAATTGAAAGCTTCATTTTTAATGATTGATTGATTGTTTGGTTGGTTAGCTTCATGCATTCAATACATATTCATAACAAAAAAAAAACAAGCCAACACACAAAATTAAAGTTGGTAATATAACATAAATCGGTTTATTTTCAATGAATGCAAATGCGATGTTCATGCAGAGTGCGCCCAGCAAAGAACAGCATTCAATTACCAATGCAAAGTGGCCATTGTACTGAGGGGGGGAGGAAGACAAGTTGGGGTTGAATTTTAAAGCAAATTGAAATAAAGAATACCAACAAAAAATACAATATACAAATAAGGGGAGTACATACACACACACACACACACACACAGAAATTGCGTGACGCTTTTCAAGATTTCAATATAGTCAGTCAGCAGGGAGAAGAAAAAACGAAAGATGAATAAATCGGTAAATAAATGTAAGGAGTACACAAAAAAAATACATATATATATATATATATTCTAAAAATGTTTAAGCTTTTTCTTAAGTATACCATTGGTTTAGTATCCCGTTGTGCATGTCTTAAATATTTATAATTTATTTCGTGGTGGAAATTTTGAAGTATGAAACTAACGCACGCATAAAAGATACGCCAAAACAGCTTTAGTACGTCTAATGGTAAACAAAGATGAATTTAATTCAACTCCTAAATGAAATCCGTTTAATCCGCATTACTAAAGTGCTTGTAATTGGAAACAGGTGCAAATTTGGCTGATGTAAGAGACATGAATCTAATTAATCGATGCGCTAATGATTCAATATGCACACTCACACACACACACACACACACTCACACATACATTGCGCATATGGACGCGTGTCATGTAATTCATTCAGTCAGTTAGAGTGCTTCAAACTCCTTCAAACATCGTCGTCTATCAGTGGACATGACGTTCGTGGGTTTTGCTGCTTGATGAGCAAACGACGCGACGCGACGCACATAACAAGAGCATTTGTTGCTAATTACATTCTGTGGCTGTGCCATAACAAATCCCAGCTGTAGCTGCCGTACAATACACACAAACACACCCCAACCCCAACGCGCGCTGACCGTATGAGCACAGAGCAAACTTACCGGCTTTTTCGAAAAAAAAAAATGAATAAATAATACAAAAAAAAAAAATATGGCAGCCCAACTAAAGGATCGCTTGGCGTTCCCCATTAGCAAGACGGACTTTTTCATTTGTTGCAAAAAAAACAAATCGGAATGAAACAAAAGCCAAACAGTCAAGCCAACTGCTTGTGTTCGTGTGTGCGTGTGTGCGGTAGCGACGGCATGAGTATGAGTGCAACGTTATGATTGATGCTGATAGACAAGCAAACGAGAAGTTTAACGTTGTGTTTCATGTTTTGCCTATACTGCTGGTCACTCACATAAAGCAATTGTGAAATAAAAAAAAAACAAAAAAAGTTGTGTATGGGGAATAAGTAATTAAGCCACCAGAAAGGCAAAACCATCACCGCTGCGTAGCAAACCAACAGACTAACTGCAGTGGTTGTATAGGAAAAAAAAACAAAAAAAAAAAAAAATACAAACAAAAGAGGAAAAAGATTGTTGGTCTTTTTAATACGCCGCGCCCCCGCTTTAGTTAGTTGAGCAGCGGCAACACATTTCAATAACAAATTGATTGATTTTTAATTACGACAATACTTTTTCCCCCCTCTCTGTCCCCTTAATACGCATGGCCAGTGATCAATTAAAAACTTATTTCTTTGCTTTACCGTCGCTCGCATTGTTAGCAAACATACACACATACAGGAGGACAGCATTGGAGTCTGTGTTTCGAGTAATTGTTACTGTTAGAAATCAGTGAAGCGATAAAGATATATATTTAACGCCAGCTACAGTCAAGCAAAACGTTCAACGACGTTGTTGACGGCCGCCAAGCCAAGCAAGTCTTCGTCGTGGGCATCGTCGTCGTCGTCGTCGTCATGGACAATGCACAAATGCTAAATGAACAAAGGACTCGACCCCACAGACCTGCAAAATCAATGTAAACGACACACGCACCCACGCACCCGTGCCACCCATAGACATACCGCCGACAACCGTCAGACCACCATCGCATCAAACGAAGGCGTTGAGTGCATTTAATTGAAAACATAAAAAGCGTTTACAAATTGCTTTTGCCCATTGATTACTACATTTCTATTGGTTTTGTTTTTG
Source organism: Phortica magna (assembly GCA_037044515.1). Classification (NCBI taxonomy): domain Eukaryota; kingdom Metazoa; phylum Arthropoda; class Insecta; order Diptera; family Drosophilidae; genus Phortica; species Phortica magna. The sequence continues at coordinate 17,457 of JBAMBP010001965.1, read as the reverse complement.
TATTTTTTTTTTTCTTTCTATCGTTTTCGATTAATCGTTTGTCTACTAGTTCTGCTTTGCCTTCACCTCATCACATTATGTCTCACCTCATTTCACTCACACACACTCCCACGCTCATTTACTCACTCTCTCACTGACTCATGGGTTGTCTATGCTTGAGATTTTGTTGGCAGTGTTCCCACCACCCACCTGCGTACAATCAATAGTTGAACATTTAAATGTTCCATGCCATATCGTTTGCAATTAGGAGAAGCCATTGTGTTAGGCCGTTGCTTTTTTTGTCTGGAATTGTTTGGAAATGGTTAATACAACAAGAGAGGCAGCACCTTTGTCTACGGTATTTTAGTATTTGTTCTTATACTCTATGCTCGTAATTTGTGCGCTTTTTTTTTATTTCTTTATTTTTTTTTATATAAACCAGTAGCCAACCAAAAGGCATTAAAAGATACGAAAACATGCACAATAGCAAATTGTTGGTATTTCGCACAAATCCTTGTAGAACAAAAGCTAAAATTCAACTTGCATATTTTTGCGTCTGAAATTCATACATATATTTTGGTCTTTATTTCGTTTAAATACTTTTATCACTGTCTGGTCACACATTCTATGCCATGCCATGCCATATGTATGTATGTATGTCTCGCTTCTGTACAAAGCTCACTTATGGCGAGGCTCAAAACAATATGTGCTGCCAGCTTAATTTCAATGAATTTGCAAGGCAATAATACCGAAGGTGACAGCACGACAAACTTTCGACTTGTACCGATGTACTGAAGCTGTAAAGAAGAAGCAGACTGTAAAGATGAGACGGACAATACAAGTAGTACAGGTCAATTGTCGCTACAAAAGCGAGTTGCTCATCCTCTTCTTCTTCTACTTTTTATTCTCCTTCTTTTTCTCCTTTTGCTGTGACACGTTCAAAATGTGCAAAAGCTTTCTATGCATGGCATATGCACACACACATACACACAAACATACATTTAAGTGAAAAGAGGGTTACTTATGTTTGTTTTGTTGCTGTTGTCGTTGTCTTAATATTAATGAATCTGATATTTACACTGGCCATGCAGAAATGCAATGAATGCGTAATGCGTTACACAATGCAACACTAACAGAGTTCAAGTCAAGCAACCTTTCAATTTACCACTTTTTCAAGCGTAAAATGTTTCGACAACACTTTTTATCTCACTCACACCTGTGCACATGTCTTTGACGACTTTCACCGCTTGGCTGTTGACCGAACGACCAAACGACCGGGCGACCAAAATGTCTGTCTGCATGAACTGTGAAAATTCGTTTGTCGACCGCACACACCGCGCCACTGCTCTCCTACCGTACAAACAACAACACACGACACGACACATGTGTTACTTGCGCACGTAACGCATAACGGCACATGTGAAATTATTATTTGTACGCCATGCCGTACCGCAACGGACGGACAGTGGGACAGACTCATTCATTTATTCGTTTATACATTAATTGATTGCAATTTGTTTATGACATGTGCAAATATTTTGTCGCAAATTGTTTGTGGTCAAATGCGTTTAATGTGTCGCTGTTTTGATTTATGCATGTATATCATTTGACACTTTCGTTTTGTTTTTTCTTTTTTTCTTTTTTTTTTTGTTGTGTACTCACCCCTTCCTCTTTGCCTTGTAGAAAATGTACGGCACCGGAACGTTGTATGCCCGGCAGAAACCAAACTGGATGCGAATGCAATAAACGTTCAACGAGACTCAAATCGCATGATGGCGATTCATCGCTGGCCTCGTGTGAAGTCTCACTTGATGTTTCGCCCTCAGCCAAAATGCCGCCCTCCGAGCTGGACACAAGAGATGTGCGTGACTGTAAAAGAAAATACATAAGCATTATTTAGATGACAAAATTATTCCGTAACCTTGTGCCGTTTCTAGCACGCTACACTGTCTGTCAATGCATTTTAAATAATAATATAATAAACTTGTATTACTTTTTTTTTTACAATAATAATACACAATAGAAACGCATGACGCAACTGCGCGGCGTTAACAAGCACGCTTGAGTGCAATTTTATGTTTTTGCGACAACTATTTCAGGCCATTCATGTGCCACAGGCGACACTTTGCCCGCTTTTTAGTCAAGTGCACAGTGCATGCCAACTCCCATGCCGCGGGCTCTTTACGAATGTAGAGCAAGCAAGCAAAGCCATAAAACACGCACACATACATACATACGCAACATAATGTAAAAGTAAAATTTTCCAAATGTGCGCTGTGATGTGAGAATTACAGAGCTTTTTTGCAGGTGCCGTTGTCAGTCAACAGAGATTTGTGCTTGTGCGTGTGTTTGTGTGTTGGTGTGCTCACTCACTAACGGCATCTTCATAATTTTCAACAATGAACCCAAAACAAGCAAAATAAAATGTTTAATAAACGCCGTAAAGAAACAAACAAAGAATCTAATAAATCAAAGCACAATTTTCATGATAATGATGATGATGATGATGGCGATAATGACGTTGATAACAAAGACAAACGACAAAGTTGAAGTTGTCTTTGTCGACAATGTGCAGTTGAAAAAAAAAAAAAGGTTAGGACCGCCCGAGGTTATTAAACAGTAGCAAAAGCAATTCTTTCTGTTTTTGGCGTAAAGTTTTTTTTTTTTTTTTTTTGATTATTTCTTCTTTCTTTCATTGTAACACTCAAGTTTGCTGGCAGGATATGTCAAGCGTTGCAAGGATCAGACCAGACTCAGACTCAGACCGGCATGAATGTTTGTAAATACATATGAAAAAAATCTTCAAGGTAAAAAAAAGAGAATATGAAAATTCTGTTTATTTGCGCAGCATTTAAATGCAAAAGTAAAATATGATGCGTTGAAAGCGAAATTTTCCGTTTGTCAGTAAATTTTATTCAAACACGTTTCTCTTCATTTTTTATTTTATGCAAAAAAGGATAAAGAAAGGAAAAAAAGGCGTACAGTGGCGGTTTGCCAGCAAAAAAAACAAACAAGCTACACACAAGACAATACAGAAGGTCTGGTCTGCCATGTTAATGTTACCAAAAAAAAAAACAAAAACAACAAAAACATTAGTAACATTATTGCCGCCCCTAAGGCTATTTAAGCCGCCGCCACTGTGTTTGAATTTTTGATATTTTTTTTTTTTTTTGCTTTTTTAACGCTTTCAACATATTCAAACACAAAAAGCAAGTCAAGCAGTGAAAAAAAAGGAAATAATGCAAAATTATGCTTAAATCAAAAATCACAGTCACAGACCCAGCCACTGCAGGCGGTCGTCATGCAATAAGCTTGACGAGGGGGCGGAGGCGCAGCAATGGGTAACGACAACGACAACGACGACGACAACAACTTTGGGTAAAGCCAACGCCAACGCCAACAGATGCAACCCTTAATAAAAGGGATTTTTCAAATAGGAAATGGATACTCGACGTTGCCATCGAAGATGTCGTCCGTCCATTCGTACAGACTTGGCTCTGTCTCTGTCACTGTGCGCTCCAGCGCTGAGTAGCTTGGTTGCTTGCTGCCTCTGCTCCTGCTGCTGCTGCTGACGGAGGGCAGCACAAATAGCAGACAGCATAGAACAGTACAGAACAAGACGATCTAACTAGAGTACGCGAGCGTGGGGGGGTATGATTGTCGGTTTGGTTGCCCGCCACTGAAGTGTGTTTGATTTGCCTTGCGGATGCATGTCGCGGCAACATTTGCTATTTTCGAGCTGAGTATGAGAATTCGCAAAAGTCCTCATTGTCGACATCGTCGTCGTATGGGTAAATAACGTTGCATTACCATTACATGTCTAATGTAAAGTAAACAGAATTTTTGTTGAGTGCCACAACACTGTATATCGTAGTAGCATAAAAAAGCACGTCGCACATTCAAGACAACGTGCGCGCACAGAACATAAAACAGACCAACGGACCGAACGACCGACTTGGCCCTTAGCGCATTTAAATACTAAAGAAAATATTTCGCTATTTTAAACACAAGTTAAAAGTCGTACTGCAACACTGGCTTACATTGCTGCTCATTAACAGACTGCAATTGCTTATAACATTCATTAAAGAAAATATCGATAAACGTTTATAAACGGCGAAGTCAAACATGGCGTCGAAGTCACATATAATTCCAAGAATATTTATAAGCAAATTATTTCTTTTGAAAAACTTAATTCTCAAGCATTTAGCACAAAGGCAACGATCTTTCTGCATACTAAAATATATATGTATGCACTCAAAGCAGTCTTTTTGGGTTGAGTGTTGAGTTTGCTTGACATACAAAAAGCAACAATAGACAACTGTTCGACGACCCTCGTTTGTCTCGCTTTCACCTTTACTATCGGTCAGCACGTTGCGCGTAAGTGAGACGAGGCGAGGAGCAGAACAAGTAGTGTCGCCTGCCGTTGACTTGTGTCTGTGTCTGTGCTTAAGTGTATTCCAAGTGCAATGCAAGTTAAGCAAGTAAATGTCTTAAATCTTGCCGACGCAAGCGAAAAGGTTGGGGTGGCGTTTCGAGTAAGGACAACAAGCAACACTTGTGCAGAGGAGTCGTGCAATAATGATTTATATTCAATTTGCCGAAATAGATAAGATAACTGAGATTGGAACGCAAAGCTTCGTCTATCTTAATTGAGAAAGAAAACGAAGAAAAATTGCAGATTTTTCATTTTGAAAGTACATACACTTGACTGCGCCACTGGAACCACGGCAGTACGGCAGCACGGCAGTCAAAGTATCATTTTTACCTTTACTGTTTGGCTAAGAGAAAACAAATGACAAAACAAATTGAAAAGCACCACAACGCAAAGCCAAAGGTAACGATAGATTTTGGAATTTTTACTTTTGTACTTTTTATTTGTTACAATATTGAGGTAGACGGACGGACAGGCAGACGGACAGCTTGAATTATTACATTGCGCATACGGCAGTACACAACATAAAAATTGAATGCTGTAAAATGCTCAACATGACCAACAACAACAAAAACAACAACAAAAGATAAATAGCAGCACGTAAAACGTTGTTGAATGTTTTAAAAAACCATAAAAACCGCCGAGAATTACTTTAATGGCGTGCACAAAAACCGCAACAGGAGCAAGCAACAAGGCAATGGCACACGAGGGATATCAACAGCAGCAACAGCAACAACAACAACAACATGTTGGCAGACATGGCCATGCATACCGTCGCACTTGTCGCTGTCGCATTTGCAGTTACTGTCGCACACACACGCATGCATATGATCAAAAAAAAAAGGAAAAACTAAAGTAGTCGTAGCGTAAGGATACATGCCGGCACAGGCAACGCATGCATGCATGCACAGCATTCAACATTCAGCATGGTGGATAAAGCATAGTTTTCAACCGAACAGTACAAGTGCCCAAAATATTTTGCTAGTGCACTAGTGGTGTAAAGCCCGCATTATGAGCGCAGCAATGCGGTCTTGAAGTGAACTGTGTGCGTACGCGTGTATGTGTGTGTGCGTGTGTGTGTGTGCGCATCAACGTCAACGAGTGGTTTGCACGGCTGGATGGACTCGTCATGCGCATCAACAGCAGCAGTAGCAGCAGTCATAGTTAAAATTGTTGCCAACATCAGTGATGATGGTCGTCACCGTCAGCATTATCGTCATAGTCACCGTCAACGCCAACATCATCATCAGCATCGTCATTATTAGCAACATAAACATCGTGTTTATCGTGAGCATCCTCAACAGTATGCTCATCATTTTCAAATTTAGCGACTGCGTTACCATAGAACTCATATCCCTCATCATCATCAACATCATCATCCCCCCGCCCAACATAAAAATTGAACATCAAAAGCAGACACACAACTGCGGGTGTTCGCTTTTTGTTGTTGCTGTAATAGACGAGTTGTATATTTTTGACAGAGTCGCTACCGTCTGTAAATGCTCCGTGCCACAAAGCGGTAAAAAAAAAAAATACATTGGCATGCATGTCATTTTAACAATTTCTCATTAAAAACGTTGCAGTCAAGAAGAATACAATAATTATAAATAATGAAAAATGTGCATATGTTCAACCTTCAACACTTACACACATGCATTACTTTAATGTTTAAAATTAAAGACAAATTTCATTTCAGTGTGACCACACTCAGACAAAGCTCATGCTCATTGATCGTCGACTTAAAGGTGTGCGAATGCGAGGTAAGATTGTAGAGTTGACTGTATTGCGTTAAATACAATTTAATTATATGTTTTATACTTTTTTGCGCAACATATACCATAAGCATGACTAAATATTATAAAAAATATTGATTTTGCATAAAATGAAAGCGAAATTTAATGGAAACGAAGAAAACTAATGCCATAAATAAGATAATGTTGTTTCGTGTGTTAAGTGGCAGTGGCCGTAGCAGTAATAAATAAACATAGTGTTAGAGTGCCGTTTGGTTGGCGAAATACCACGGTAAGCATGTTAGCAAGCAGCCGGAGCAGCTGCCATTGGGCGCTTGTCTGAGTAAATTGTCTGGCTATGTTAGGCTAAGCCGTTGACGGCTTCTATGGCAACCGAAAGTTGCCAAAAATGAAGACAAAGTCAAACCCAAAGTAATACATTTAAATAATGCGCAAGCAAACGTACGAAGGGGCGTTGGTGGGTAAGGGCAAAAGATGCGACCAAAAATAGTATTTGCCGCAATGACCGTTAAATGGTCGTAAACATTCGTATACTGAAATGAGCATAGAGCATCTTCTGCTATTACGGTTCGTGTTGTCGTTTATAAAAAGGGACACCACTTCAGTTGACACGAAAGGCGACGAATAGTTTTTTTTTTTTCTGCTTGAGTATAATCGACTAAGTCGTCCTAAAATACGTTGAGTGTGTTGCTTGAGTGAGAACATGTCGAACCGGAAACATGCTACGGAGACACAGACACACACACACATACACAGATACATGTACAACAAGCGACGTGTAAACGACCACGAATTCAAATAAAAATAAAGTTCAAACAAACTAAAAGCTTTAAAAAAAAGTACACACTGATTTGTATGGCAGTAGAAATGCCCAACACAGCGTGCAATAAGTGCACACACACAAGCATGTGCAGGATGCGTAGGATGTGAAGGATACGTAAAAAACAAAACACTTTGCAAGCTGTCAAAAAGTCACACCCATTAAGCAAAAAAGATGAACTACAAATTCAAAATGATGGAATGTCGCTCAAAACTTGGTTGGCAACACGAACCGACGGACGGACGGTTGCACGGCTGGACTAAATGACTGTGCTGCTGAGTTGTCTGTGACGCATGTGTAACGCAAATCGAAAAAAGGCGCAGTTTAAACGTTGCTAAAGGTAACTGTACTTTTGTACAAAACACATACTCATGTACATTAAAAGCGCAAAAGTATGGTTTGCCGACAAACCAAACAACAAATGCCAACAGAAGCTGTAAGATTGAATGTTAGATGTAAAGTGATGATGACTGAAGGACTGACTAGTCATCGAGACAGGACAGGACAAGACAGGTCGGCTGGTCGTTCGGTTGGTCGTTCGGTTTAGGCGTGTACGGTTACATGTTACATGTTGACATTGAGAGCCACTGACGATTTCCGTTGTCGTTGTCGTTGTCCCTTGCGGTTTGTGTACACGGCTGAGCTCAATGACACTTAGACGACACTTTTTCGCCGCCCGCCTAAAGGGTGCACACAACAACAAATGCGCCTCGGCATTAGTTGAGACTAAGCATGTTATATTTCGTAGTAAATATCTTTATACAATTATATAAGAAAACAAAAAAATACAAACAGTTTCTTCATAAAAGATTTTTCTTACGCATCAAAATTCATTGAAGAGAAGACAAGAGCAACCGTAAAAGTTAGAGCGAAACGGCAGGCGACAAACATTACACACACACACATGCACACGCATAAGCACAATTAGTCTAGTCAGCGTGAACTGGTCGCATGTAAAAGGCGAAACAAGTGCGCTCAAAGATAAAACTTTAATGAAAGGAAAAAGTTCAACTGATCTCAACTAAAGATAAACTTTGTTATCAAAATTATATCAAACAATGGGAAGAGCGATATTAGGCGACCATAAGTGACTGCCTGTCTGTCTGCCAGTGTATGTTTGTGTGTGTGTGTGTGTTTATCTTACAACAACGGCAAAGTCTACAATCTGCTATAGACGAGCGAATTGTTTTCGTGGTTACAACAACAACCAGAGACACGCTCATCAACACAGAGCGCGAGAGCGAGATAGCGTTAGGTACACGTTTTACAACAGTATCAGATGAAAACATGTCTTGTCAGTCTCGGTTCGTGTGGATTGGTTTTGGTTTAACAAATGTGGAGGCGGCAAAGTGACTGGACGGACTAGTCGAAAAAAAAGAGTGTTGGAAGGTAGAAAAAAAATGGCAATGCTGTCAGACATTTTAATCGTTACGTTGGTTCGTTGTTGTTGTTGTTGTTATTGTTGTTGTTATTGTTGTTGTTATTTGTTGAATATTCATTAATGATGATGACAGTCCATAGTCAAAGCTGATAACACTTGCTCTATAGCTGCAGCTGAGACTTGCAAGCCTACAATTTTATGCACCTGAAACATTGCAACTTCAAATGAAACGCAACACTGCGCAATCTTCCCACTCGCTCCCACACTTTATGCTAAGCTCACTTGTATTCAGTGTCACTCATCCACAGTGTCTGTAATTGAAATCAATAATGTCTGTCTGCCTGATCACAGCTGTGCCAATGCCTCGTTTTAAAATGGAAAGTGCTGTTTCTGTCTGTCTGTCTGTCTGTCCGTCTGGCTGTCTGTCTGTGGCTGCCGGAGCAGCATGTGCATTGCAGCAAAAAATTTTGGTTTTATGAGGTTTTACTTTACAAGTGTATAGCAACAACAACAACAACAATACATGCAAAAAAGACATAGCGATATTTTTCGAAAAAACGATAGTTAAAGTTATCGATAACTTGATGATAGTTTTGCAGCTCAATTATGCCACTTTTAATTTCTTAAAATTCTTTGCAATCGCGCATGGTTTTAAAATGCTTAAAATATGCAATTAACTTTTTAGTTCTTGTCATCAATTTGCATTGTTTATTTATTTTTTTTTTTTTTATTTGACTGAGGAGAAAGTTGCCAAAAGCGCTTCAAGTTTTGTGCGCACGAATGCATAATTGACTTGTTGTAAATTAGATCGGAACAAAGTAAAGAAATCACGTACAAAAGGCTTCTATCATATTGACTGAATTAAACGTGCATAAATGGGGTTCGAAATTTTTATATATGTATGTATGTGTATGTGTGTGTATATAAAAGACATTGAGCAAAATTTTCGTTGCTTAAAATGAATAGAAATCAGTCAAGTAGGAAAGTCTGAGATCGACGAGATAATTACTTATATACGTTGTTGATTTGCATTCGTGCGCACAAAACTTGAAGCGCTTTTGGCAACTTTCTCCTCAGTCAAATAAAAAAAAAAAAAATAAATAAACAATGCAAATTGATGACAAGAACTAAAAAGTTAATTGCATATTTTAAGCATTTTAAAACCATGCGCGATTGCAAAGAATTTTAAGAAATTAAAAGTGGCATAATTGAGCTGCAAAACTATCATCAAGTTATCGATAACTTTAACTATCGTTTTTTCGAAAAATATCGCTATGTCTTTTTTGCATGTATTGTTGTTGTTGTTGTTGCTATACACTTGTAAAGTAAAACCTCATAAAACCAAAATTTTTTGCTGCAATGCACATGCTGCTCCGGCAGCCACAGACAGACAGCCAGACGGACAGACAGACAGACAGACAGAAACAGCACTTTCCATTTTAAAACGAGGCATTGGCACAGCTGTGATCAGGCAGACAGACATTATTGATTTCAATTACAGACACTGTGGATGAGTGACACTGAATACAAGTGAGCTTAGCATAAAGTGTGGGAGCGAGTGGGAAGATTGCGCAGTGTTGCGTTTCATTTGAAGTTGCAATGTTTCAGGTGCATAAAATTGTAGGCTTGCAAGTCTCAGCTGCAGCTATAGAGCAAGTGTTATCAGCTTTGACTATGGACTGTCATCATCATTAATGAATATTCAACAAATAACAACAACAATAACAACAACAATAACAACAACAACAACAACGAACCAACGTAACGATTAAAATGTCTGACAGCATTGCCATTTTTTTTCTACCTTCCAACACTCTTTTTTTTCGACTAGTCCGTCCAGTCACTTTGCCGCCTCCACATTTGTTAAACCAAAACCAATCCACACGAACCGAGACTGACAAGACATGTTTTCATCTGATACTGTTGTAAAACGTGTACCTAACGCTATCTCGCTCTCGCGCTCTGTGTTGATGAGCGTGTCTCTGGTTGTTGTTGTAACCACAAAACAATTCGCTCGTCAATAAGAATGTAGACTTTGCCGTTGTTGTAAGATAAACACACACACACACACGAACATACACTGGCAGACAGACAGGCGGTCACTTATGGTCGCCTAATATCACTCTTCCATTGTTTGATATAATTTTGATAACAAAAATTTATCTTTAGTTGAGATGAGTTGAACTTTTTCCTTTCATTAAAGTTTTATCTTTGAGCGCACTTGTTTCGCCTTTTACATGCGACCAGTTCACGCTGACTAGACTAATTGTGCTTATGCGTGTGCATGTGTGTGTGTGTAATGTTTGTCGCCTGCCGTTTCGCTCTAACTTTTACGGTTGCTCTTGTCTTCTCTTCAATGAATTTTGATGCGTAAGAAAAATCTTTTATGAAGAAACTGTTTGTATTTTTTTGTTTTCTTATATAATTGTATAAAGATATTTACTACGAAATATAACATGCTTAGTCTCAACTAATGCCGAGGCGCATTTGTTGTTGTGTGCACCCTTTAGGCGGGCGGCGAAAAAGTGTCGTCTAAGTGTCATTGAGCTCAGCCGTGTACACAAACCGCAAGGGACAACGACAACGACAACGGAAATCGTCAGTGGCTCTCAATGTCAACATGTAACATGTAACCGTACACGCCTAAACCGAACGACCAACCGAACGACCAGCCGACCTGTCTTGTCCTGTCCTGTCTCGATGACTAGTCAGTCCTTCAGTCATCATCACTTTACATCTAACATTCAATCTTACAGCTTCTGTTGGCATTTGTTGTTTGGTTTGTCGGCAAACCATACTTTTGCGCTTTTAATGTACATGAGTATGTGTTTTGTACAAAAGTACAGTTACCTTTAGCAACGTTTAAACTGCGCCTTTTTTCGATTTGCGTTACACATGCGTCACAGACAACTCAGCAGCACAGTCATTTAGTCCAGCCGTGCAACCGTCCGTCCGTCGGTTCGTGTTGCCAACCAAGTTTTGAGCGACATTCCATCATTTTGAATTTGTAGTTCATCTTTTTTGCTTAATGGTGCACTTATTGCACGCTGTGTTGGGCATTTCTACTGCCATACAAATCAGTGTGTACTTTTTTTTAAAGCTTTTAGTTTGTTTGAACTTTATTTTTATTTGAATTCGTGGTCGTTTACACGTCGCTTGTTGTACATGTATCTGTGTATGTGTGTGTGTGTCTGTGTCTCCGTAGCATGTTTCCGGTTCGACATGTTCTCACTCAAGCAACACACTCAACGTATTTTAGGACGACTTAGTCGATTATACTCAAGCAGAAAAAAAAAAAACTATTCGTCGCCTTTCGTGTCAACTGAAGTGGTGTCCCTTTTTATAAACGACAACACGAACCGTAATAGCAGAAGATGCTCTATGCTCATTTCAGTATACGAATGTTTACGACCATTTAACGGTCATTGCGGCAAATACTATTTTTGGTCGCATCTTTTGCCCTTACCCACCAACGCCCCTTCGTACGTTTGCTTGCGCATTATTTAAATGTATTACTTTGGGTTTGACTTTGTCTTCATTTTTGGCAACTTTCGGTTGCCATAGAAGCCGTCAACGGCTTAGCCTAGACATAGCCAGACAATTTACTCGGACAAGCGCCCAATGGCCGCTGCTCCGGCTGCTTGCTGACGTTGCTACCGTGGTACTCGCCGACCAAACGGCACTACAGTAACACTATGTTTCATTTATTACTGCTACGGCCACTGCCACTTAACACACAAAACAACATTCTCTATTTTATGGCATTAGTTTTCTTCGTTTCCATTAAATTTCGCTTTCATTTTATGCAAAATCAATATTTTTTATAATATTTAGTCATGCTTATGGTATATGTTGCGCAAAAAAGTATAAAACATATAATTAAATTGTATTTAACGCAATACAGTCAACTCTACAATCTTACCTCGCATTCGCACACCTTTAAGTCGACGATCAATGAGCATGAGCTTTGTCTGAGTGTGGTCACACTGAAATGAAATTTGTCTTTAATTTTAAACATTAAAGTAATGCATGTGTGTAAGTGTTGAAGGTTGAACATATGCACATTTTTCATTATTTATAATTATTGTATTCTTCTTGACTGCAACGTTTTTAATGAGAAATTGTTAAAATGACATGCATGCCAATGTATTTTTTTTTTTTACCGCTTTGTGGCACGGAGCATTTACAGACGGTAGCGACTCTGTCAAAAATATACAACTCGTCTATTACAGCAACAACAAAAAGCGAACACCCGCAGTTGTGTGTCTGCTTTTGATGTTCAATTTTTATGTTGGGCGGGGGGATGATGATGTTGATGATGATGAGGGATATGAGTTCTATGGTAACGCAGTCGCTAAATTTGAAAATGATGAGCATACTGTTGAGGATGCTCACGATAAACACGATGTTTATGTTGCTAATAATGACGATGCTGATGATGATGTTGGCGTTGACGGTGACTATGACGATAATGCTGACGGTGACGACCATCATCACTGATGTTGGCAACAATTTTAACTATGACTGCTGCTACTGCTGCTGTTGATGCGCATGACGAGTCCATCCAGCCGTGCAAACCACTCGTTGACGTTGATGCGCACACACACACACGCACACACACATACACGCGTACGCACACAGTTCACTTCAAGACCGCATTGCTGCGCTCATAATGCGGGCTTTACACCACTAGTGCACTAGCAAAATATTTTGGGCACTTGTACTGTTCGGTTGAAAACTATGCTTTATCCACCATGCTGAATGTTGAATGCTGTGCATGCATGCATGCGTTGCCTGTGCCGGCATGTATCCTTACGCTACGACTACTTTAGTTTTTCCTTTTTTTTTTGATCATATGCATGCGTGTGTGTGCGACAGTAACTGCAAATGCGACAGCGACAAGTGCGACGGTATGCATGGCCATGTCTGCCAACATGTTGTTGTTGTTGTTGCTGTTGCTGCTGTTGATATCCCTCGTGTGCCATTGCCTTGTTGCTTGCTCCTGTTGCGGTTTTTGTGCACGCCATTAAAGTAATTCTCGGCGGTTTTTATGGTTTTTTAAAACATTCAACAACGTTTTACGTGCTGCTATTTATCTTTTGTTGTTGTTTTTGTTGTTGTTGGTCATGTTGAGCATTTTACAGCATTCAATTTTTATGTTGTGTACTGCCGTATGCGCAATGTAATAATTCAAGCTGTCCGTCTGCCTGTCCGTCCGTCTACCTCAATATTGTAACAAATAAAAAGTACAAAAGTAAAAATTCCAAAATCTATCGTTACCTTTGGCTTTGCGTTGTGGTGCTTTTCAATTTGTTTTGTCATTTGTTTTCTCTTAGCCAAACAGTAAAGGTAAAAATGATACTTTGACTGCCGTGCTGCCGTACTGCCGTGGTTCCAGTGGCGCAGTCAAGTGTATGTACTTTCAAAATGAAAAATCTGCAATTTTTCTTCGTTTTCTTTCTCAATTAAGATAGACGAAGCTTTGCGTTCCAATCTCAGTTATCTTATCTATTTCGGCAAATTGAATATAAATCATTATTGCACGACTCCTCTGCACAAGTGTTGCTTGTTGTCCTTACTCGAAACGCCACCCCAACCTTTTCGCTTGCGTCGGCAAGATTTAAGACATTTACTTGCTTAACTTGCATTGCACTTGGAATACACTTAAGCACAGACACAGACACAAGTCAACGGCAGGCGACACTACTTGTTCTGCTCCTCGCCTCGTCTCACTTACGCGCAACGTGCTGACCGATAGTAAAGGTGAAAGCGAGACAAACGAGGGTCGTCGAACAGTTGTCTATTGTTGCTTTTTGTATGTCAAGCAAACTCAACACTCAACCCAAAAAGACTGCTTTGAGTGCATACATATATATTTTAGTATGCAGAAAGATCGTTGCCTTTGTGCTAAATGCTTGAGAATTAAGTTTTTCAAAAGAAATAATTTGCTTATAAATATTCTTGGAATTATATGTGACTTCGACGCCATGTTTGACTTCGCCGTTTATAAACGTTTATCGATATTTTCTTTAATGAATGTTATAAGCAATTGCAGTCTGTTAATGAGCAGCAATGTAAGCCAGTGTTGCAGTACGACTTTTAACTTGTGTTTAAAATAGCGAAATATTTTCTTTAGTATTTAAATGCGCTAAGGGCCAAGTCGGTCGTTCGGTCCGTTGGTCTGTTTTATGTTCTGTGCGCGCACGTTGTCTTGAATGTGCGACGTGCTTTTTTATGCTACTACGATATACAGTGTTGTGGCACTCAACAAAAATTCTGTTTACTTTACATTAGACATGTAATGGTAATGCAACGTTATTTACCCATACGACGACGATGTCGACAATGAGGACTTTTGCGAATTCTCATACTCAGCTCGAAAATAGCAAATGTTGCCGCGACATGCATCCGCAAGGCAAATCAAACACACTTCAGTGGCGGGCAACCAAACCGACAATCATACCCCCCCACGCTCGCGTACTCTAGTTAGATCGTCTTGTTCTGTACTGTTCTATGCTGTCTGCTATTTGTGCTGCCCTCCGTCAGCAGCAGCAGCAGGAGCAGAGGCAGCAAGCAACCAAGCTACTCAGCGCTGGAGCGCACAGTGACAGAGACAGAGCCAAGTCTGTACGAATGGACGGACGACATCTTCGATGGCAACGTCGAGTATCCATTTCCTATTTGAAAAATCCCTTTTATTAAGGGTTGCATCTGTTGGCGTTGGCGTTGGCTTTACCCAAAGTTGTTGTCGTCGTCGTTGTCGTTGTCGTTACCCATTGCTGCGCCTCCGCCCCCTCGTCAAGCTTATTGCATGACGACCGCCTGCAGTGGCTGGGTCTGTGACTGTGATTTTTGATTTAAGCATAATTTTGCATTATTTCCTTTTTTTTCACTGCTTGACTTGCTTTTTGTGTTTGAATATGTTGAAAGCGTTAAAAAAGCAAAAAAAAAAAAAAATATCAAAAATTCAAACACAGTGGCGGCGGCTTAAATAGCCTTAGGGGCGGCAATAATGTTACTAATGTTTTTGTTGTTTTTGTTTTTTTTTTTTGGTAACATTAACATGGCAGACCAGACCTTCTGTATTGTCTTGTGTGTAGCTTGTTTGTTTTTTTTGCTGGCAAACCGCCACTGTACGCCTTTTTTTCCTTTCTTTATCCTTTTTTGCATAAAATAAAAAATGAAGAGAAACGTGTTTGAATAAAATTTACTGACAAACGGAAAATTTCGCTTTCAACGCATCATATTTTACTTTTGCATTTAAATGCTGCGCAAATAAACAGAATTTTCATATTCTCTTTTTTTTACCTTGAAGATTTTTTTCATATGTATTTACAAACATTCATGCCGGTCTGAGTCTGAGTCTGGTCTGATCCTTGCAACGCTTGACATATCCTGCCAGCAAACTTGAGTGTTACAATGAAAGAAAGAAGAAATAATCAAAAAAAAAAAAAAAAAACTTTACGCCAAAAACAGAAAGAATTGCTTTTGCTACTGTTTAATAACCTCGGGCGGTCCTAACCTTTTTTTTTTTTTTCAACTGCACATTGTCGACAAAGACAACTTCAACTTTGTCGTTTGTCTTTGTTATCAACGTCATTATCGCCATCATCATCATCATCATTATCATGAAAATTGTGCTTTGATTTATTAGATTCTTTGTTTGTTTCTTTACGGCGTTTATTAAACATTTTATTTTGCTTGTTTTGGGTTCATTGTTGAAAATTATGAAGATGCCGTTAGTGAGTGAGCACACCAACACACAAACACACGCACAAGCACAAATCTCTGTTGACTGACAACGGCACCTGCAAAAAAGCTCTGTAATTCTCACATCACAGCGCACATTTGGAAAATTTTACTTTTACATTATGTTGCGTATGTATGTATGTGTGCGTGTTTTATGGCTTTGCTTGCTTGCTCTACATTCGTAAAGAGCCCGCGGCATGGGAGTTGGCATGCACTGTGCACTTGACTAAAAAGCGGGCAAAGTGTCGCCTGTGGCACATGAATGGCCTGAAATAGTTGTCGCAAAAACATAAAATTGCACTCAAGCGTGCTTGTTAACGCCGCGCAGTTGCGTCATGCGTTTCTATTGTGTATTATTATTGTAAAAAAAAAAGTAATACAAGTTTATTATATTATTATTTAAAATGCATTGACAGACAGTGTAGCGTGCTAGAAACGGCACAAGGTTACGGAATAATTTTGTCATCTAAATAATGCTTATGTATTTTCTTTTACAGTCACGCACATCTCTTGTGTCCAGCTCGGAGGGCGGCATTTTGGCTGAGGGCGAAACATCAAGTGAGACTTCACACGAGGCCAGCGATGAATCGCCATCATGCGATTTGAGTCTCGTTGAACGTTTATTGCATTCGCATCCAGTTTGGTTTCTGCCGGGCATACAACGTTCCGGTGCCGTACATTTTCTACAAGGCAAAGAGGAAGGGGTGAGTACACAACAAAAAAAAAAAGAAAAAAAGAAAAAACAAAACGAAAGTGTCAAATGATATACATGCATAAATCAAAACAGCGACACATTAAACGCATTTGACCACAAACAATTTGCGACAAAATATTTGCACATGTCATAAACAAATTGCAATCAATTAATGTATAAACGAATAAATGAATGAGTCTGTCCCACTGTCCGTCCGTTGCGGTACGGCATGGCGTACAAATAATAATTTCACATGTGCCGTTATGCGTTACGTGCGCAAGTAACACATGTGTCGTGTCGTGTGTTGTTGTTTGTACGGTAGGAGAGCAGTGGCGCGGTGTGTGCGGTCGACAAACGAATTTTCACAGTTCATGCAGACAGACATTTTGGTCGCCCGGTCGTTTGGTCGTTCGGTCAACAGCCAAGCGGTGAAAGCCGTCAAAGACATGTGCAGCAGGTGTGAGTGAGATAAAAAGTGTTGTCGAAACATTTTACGCTTGAAAAAGTGGTAAATTGAAAGGTTGCTTGACTTGAACTCTGTTAGTGTTGCATTGTGTAACGCATTACGCATTCATTGCATTTCTGCATGGCCAGTGTAAATATCAGATTCATTAATATTAAGACAACGACAACAGCAACAAAACAAACATA
>JBAMBP010001963.1:0-96156 GCA_037044515.1 Phortica magna | reverse complement strand
TTATTATTGGCTTCGAGGTAGTCGTTGTTTTGGGCACTTCTGCCTGCTTGCGGGCTTGCCTGATTGTCTTGGTCATTTCATGTTTGTGCAACTTTTGGCTCGCACAGCCCGTTGCGCTCTTTAAAATATTGTGTTGGGCAACTTGTCTGTCATGCTATGTGGTTTAGATGCCGAAATACAAACTTGTGAGTTCCAGCCAACCCCAGTCCGCCGTCCATGTGTATAAAACAACTATCAGTGGTATCTATTTTTCCAGTGCGTTGTTTGTTTTCCTGCCCGCTTGACTGTCAATTGCACCTATATCCTGTGTACGCCTTCTTCAATCGCAGGACACGCCATGCAAAAGGATACAACTTCCATTAGCTGTTTTTTCCGTTAAATTATAGAGTGTGTATGTACATGGTCATGTGAATAACATGTGGAAAAAAATTCAAAAAGAAAAAAAAATGCTAAACAAAAATTGTTAACTCCTCTTGCGTGAATAAAATATCAGCTCTTGTATGCCTCTTGCATTGCGACTCACATTACTGCCTCCTCTTCTTTCTTCTTTCAACTGCCACAACCAGTCAACTTTATGTCAACGTGTCCTTTAAGCTTGTACTGAACTACTTGGGACTTCAGTTAAATCATTATGAGAATAGCCATACTATACAGATAAATAGAGCCCAAGGGGAGACCAACTGTGTGTTGCAAAGTGAAATAGTCTGCCATGTAGCATTTTTGTGGTCAAAGCGGTTGGCGCGCGCTCACTTGTGTGGTCATAACTGAAGAAAATTGTGATGTCGTGCAACTTTGGGGGAAATGACAGTTCGACGTAGATGAGTTTTGTTAAACATTTTTCAACAGAATACAAAACGATCAAATGATTTGCACCTAATTGTTGCCTGTAATTAATGTCACTCTTTAAACGATTTTTATTTTTATTGTCGATGTAATTACTAATGTTTTATTAATGTTTCAACAATGAAAAATTTAAAGTCGAACTCAATGATTTATAATTATTATTGCTTCAAACCAAAATGCATTTCACTGCTGCTGTTATTCAAAGTCAGTAGCGTACTCCTTGTTGGTTTGAGTATCACCAAGAGTGATAAAGGCATATTCATTATCAATAAATTTTTCTCTTCGGACAACTTTTTAATCTTGAAAAGATTTTCTTTATGAACAAATTGGAGGTATGAAATCAAAAACTATGTTTTTTTGTCTTTAATTAACATGGTTATTCTTTTTAAACGTTATATAAAAATAATATGAGTCTATAATGCCTTCAATCATTTCAATCTAATATATTATCCAAATTGTATTGAAAGTTCTTCTAACTCGTATCAATATTAAATGTGCGCACAGGACAAGAAATTCATGTGAATGCAATTTATTGCTTGTTGTAGTAAGAATTATAACTGAAATTATGGGAATTTTATATAAAATGATTACAAAATGACCGCAATTTTAATGGGTCATTTTGTAATGGTTTAAGTTGTGTGTGTTTGCATTTCCTTATTGTCGCATGCAGATGACTGTGTAGGAATTTAGATTGCAAAATTCACTGTAAGAAACATATTGGTTTTTGACAACTTTGTAAACAATATCCGTAATATGAACATTGACAAGTAGTAAATGTTGTGCGGGTGTTTGTGTGAGTTGGGCAACTGTGCGTGTCTATGCCGTTTGCAAAAGTACTTCATCGAAATGCGTTTTTTTGTTTTTTTTTTTTTTGTTAATTGTGTTGAATGTTTTAGTTGCAACGAATTACTAATTAGTTTAGTACGTGGTTTAAATTACTGATTTCAACCAATTGGAACCTAAGTTCCGTTACTTTTTTAACAATTATCACCGTTCCTGAGAACGCGGCGTCTGTTTCCCTACTTTATAATCTAAAATTATATATAATTGTACTTTCTTTCAAAGAGAAATAAGAAACTTGTGTGCATGTAATTTTTTCTTGACATATTTTTTAGAGGGTAGTGTTTAAATATTTATGTGGAAATGTACATTTGCTTTGGCAAAGAATATAGAATTAGATATCGAATTTTCAACTTAAGTTGTTCTCTTTGTATTTGCTCAATAAATGTTTAATTTTGTAAACTGATGTTGTTTTCCCAGCAAAACTTTTCAAACACCACGTTAGTTGATCAAGAAAGCTACGCCATTTTGAATTAACTACTTACTAGATAAAAGGAAACTAGGTGAAATATAATGAGTCTTATTACTTTTGGGGCATAGCACTGCCTACTTGAAGATGAAAACTTACTTCATTATTTCATTTTGAAATAGTTTGTTTAGTATTCACTCTTTAGTTTAAAAGAGATTTGTCTTAATATAAATATTTGGTTTTAGTAATGAACAATAATAATTTGTAGAGAGCTCGCGAGAAGAATTAATTTGTCTCACGACTCATGTGACTACTTTTTTAAATGTTAAAAATTCATAATGCGAAAAATATCAGCTGTGCCTGATTGAGCTAAAAGTCATATTACGGAAAGACGTGTAAAATGAAAAAAAAAAAACGGTTGAATTAAATAATCAGCAAAAGTTGGATATTTTTGTAATGAAAATTAGGTGGAATGAGCTGGTGAACAAATCCTGTGTATACGACTACGACTTATATAAAAAAATTAAAAACAAAAAATGGCTTATATAATTTTATCACAATCGGTAGTTTAGTTAACCCCTTAGTGGCAGGTTTCACCGATGTTTGTCAATACTGAATGCAACTTTTTAATACAATGACCATTACATAATACCATCTAGAAGGTATACGTATATCGTATGTATGAATGTTTACTCTGTTGTTACAGCCCACAACATGACTTTTATTTTACTTTCTTTGTTTTTGTTTTTCGTTTTTTCAGTCTATTAAAAATCCTATTTATCATTGTGTACGTGCATTAGTCCTTGATGTCATAAACTATTTGTTGTGGTTTCCGTAATTATTTCCGTTGCATAGCAGCGTGTTCAAAATTTCTCTTCAACGGATACACAAAGTGCCCAGAATTTTAAATGATCCAGCTATCTATTTGTCCAACTTCGATTGGTCAACTGTTCAACGTGGTTGTTAGACAGCCATTAAGGATCGTACGAGGGTAATGCAAAAAGGTGGAGCTTTACAATAGTGCGCCAACGTTGATTGGTCAATTTCCGTTTTGGACTTTGTCATTCGATAGATATTCCATTGAAATTTCTGAAATCCAGTTTTTGACGCTAAGACGACTGCATTTTCATTAGAAATTTCCATCTAATAAATAAAGCTCTTTCGTAATTTTATGTATTAGTTGGTGTAGTGAACTCATTGGTAGCACTTGATGCACTGCTTTGTTTTGAATGCGGTGCTTAAAAAATTTAAATCAAGTAAAATGTTGACTTTAAAAATAGTTTAATAGTGATAAAATAGTCAATATAAATTAGTTTATTTATAAAAAAAATATGTGATATCTTCGAAAGATTTGAATATAAGGTAATTAAAATTATGTGTTGTGCAATATTAATTCGAATTGTTTTAAATCAGCAGCAAGTGAAATTATATTTTAACAGTTATTAAAAACATATTTCGATTTTAATATTTATTTGGTAGATAAATAAATTGTCAATTCGAAAATAATACACAAAATTATTCAATAAAACTGGTTCTCAAACCAAACCACAAATTCTTCTTGCCACAAAACAATTCCCTTGTCAAATGAATTTGAAATTTTTAAGTGGAACATTACGTCCCACACGATATTCACTAGTCAGATTGCTTACTTACTTTACTTCAAAATAATTGTTTGGATGTAGGTACAGTTTGATCTTGGGGAAAAAATAAAAAAAAGAAATAACAAAATGATGTGTCAATAATCTAGTAGCAAAAATGTCGTACATCATGCCAAATACGGAGTTACGCAAATAATTTTTATATTACAGATAAGTCAGTTACATTGCATACATTAATTTGTGCTTAATTTAAAAAATAGTTAATTGTTCTTTTTTTCGAATTATAATCAAGAGCTCATTCTCTCTAAGGAAATAATATAGATAATTCTTGAGACAATGATTTAAGTTAATAGAGCTGAAAACCTCGGCAGCCAGAGCACATATTTTTTGGTCTGTCCAAGTTTTTAAATAAATATTAAATATAAGCTGACATCTCATAAATATACTAAGAAATAAATATGAACGAAAAAAAATCAAATTAGTTTATTTAAAAAAAAAAATTTTTTTTAAGTTAGATAAATATTAAAACAATTTATTTTAGAAGTTAATTTCATGCAGAAATTATGATTATTATGAGCACACTAAAAGCGTATTCAAGCGCCTGTTTTGCCGATTTATTCTTGATGAAAAATATTTATCGACACCCTTTTCATCTTATTAAGTTTAACAATCAAGCGTGAATAAATAAATTTGTGTGGGCAAACGATTGTTGTGTAAAGCAAGTACCGACCAAACTGTCAGATCAATGGAATCTAGTCATGACATATACACGTATTTATATAATAACAATTTCAAACGAAATAAGAACAAAAATATGAAGTTAAATAAATGCCAGACTGCATATTTTGCATTCATTTAAGCGCTCTTGTGTTTCTTTATGGATGCTGCAAGTTTTAACATAAACATTTTTTCTGTTTGTTTATCATAGATATTAATGTATTTTGTTTTGTTTGTGGCGTGTAAATCAAAATTTCGATAACTACGTTTCTCGTACATAATAACTGCAATTGTCGTTCTACTCTTCCAACTACGTATGTAACCAACCAACCAACACAAAAATCAAACCAGATTTATTTATATTGCTACTTTAGAATTAAAAGCGCGGCAACCAATTTATGTGACTGATGGTAGCAAAGTTAAATTGACAGACAAAGCCGACGTTGATTTTCAAACGCCCAATTCAATGTAAAAGTTATGAATATGATTGGTGCCTAAGCCACGCTTGAATCAGTTTACTATAAACTTTAAGCATGCAAAGTACTTACAAATATTTATTTCTCTTAGTAAAAAAAAAACACAACAATATTATTGTATCGCTTTATTTATTACAGAAAGAATGAAAATGAAGCGTGAAAACAATGATGATGGTCCTAATGATAGCAAACGGAACCGACGCAATGAGGACAATATACGCATTCTAATACCGAGCAGTGTAAGTGGAATTAATATTAATAGAAGACATTTTGCTTATACTCTTCACGCAGTGAAAAGTGTTAAAATTTTGTCCAGACTTTCGGTTTTTCTGTATATATACGGTTTGAAGCTTTAGACCTAACATTTTGCGGAGGTTTTTTTCTTTTTGGAATGATCGGAATAAAAGATTTAATGTTCATCTTAAAGTTGTTTTAAAAGCTTTTTGGTTTTTAAAGGTAGAGGGCTGAAATTTGAAAGGTATACAACATAAAAATAAAATATATTTTAGTAGCACTAAAATCGTTAAACTTGCGTTCTTAGGGAGGCATGAACAATATTTTAGTCGAAAAATGGGGTTGGCGTGCATTTATAGCCGATATGAGGGATTCCCATATATCGGCGAATTATTTTATTCATGTACTTTCTGTCTTGAATTTATTTGTTCATTTATTTATTTTATTTTTCAGATTGCTGGAGCTGTTATCGGTAAAGGCGGACAGCATATACAAAAAATGCGTACTCAGGTATAATTCACTAATTAATTAAATGAATACAATCAAATTATTGTTATAACAACAGTCACAAACCTTTTGTTTGATTTGTTATTCATACAAAGATTTCACCCATTCTACTTTGTATAACTGTAAAATTTTGTCTATTTGCGTTTTTATTTGTTTCTGCGCACCTTAAATCGAATGCCAGTCCAATTAATAGGCCAACATTAAGCCAACAATTATGTAAAATGTATTTAGGTCCAGTACATGAGAAGATGACCCGTTCAAAGTTATCAAAACAAGATAACTCTTTTAATATGCTGTAACGAAAATAAAAACACGCTTTATCGACTAACGCTGGGCATTAGCTTTTGTTTATGGTCACTTCGTTATAACAAAAACAAATAAAAAAAATATAAGTAAAAAAATTACCTTTAAAAAAGTTAGCTTTGCTAAATATTTACAACAACAATAAAATGCTAGGCGCTTTGTTAACCAAAATTGATAAAAAAAACAATGCCATTAAAATTTAAATTGCCACGCTAATTAACCAATATAACTAAATGAAAAATTTTCTTTCTCTCTCTCTCTCTCTTTTCTCTCATGCCCCACGTAATTATAAAATGTTTATACCGAAATGTGTAATCAAATGAAATCAATTATAATATTAAATATACCCATCGAAATATTGAAACGTGCAAATATTTGATCTGCTAACTGAATGTACGCCCGATTGCCCGACCGCCCGCCCGTCCGCCCGTATGACTGCCCAACTGCTCGATTGATCGCTCGCCCAAATATGTACAACGGTTGCACTATAAACGATTCGATCTGCACCACTGCTGGCCCTGGTCTGGTATAAACCACCGATCTTTTTGATCTGGTCAACTCTGCTCTATTCAAATTGCCTAAAAACACAACCAAAAACTCTCAAAAAATATACATACATATATAAATAAACAAAACAAACCAATAACAACATGACCCAACCAAAAAAAAAAAAAAAAAACAAATATAAATATTATAAAATATAAACCAAAATCAATACAAAATTCAATGTCAATTTTCCATATGCAAATTTAATGTATGCATTTTGTGACAATTTTGGGTCTTACTCTATAATTTTATAATTGATGAATCAAATTAATGTTAAATTTTCATATGTTTAAATGAAATTTTGATTTCAAATTCACAATTCTAAACTATAACAAAAAAAAAAACATTTTTAAAAATTTAATAATGTTGTGAACACCAATACGTCGTCAATTTGCCTGATGCCTTGGCAAATGCCCAACTGAACTGAATCGAATCGAATGCTGGCCCGCCTGCTCGAACTTATGAATGAACGCCTATCCGCACGATTGTTCAAACGCCCGTTCGACCCGTTCTCGATCGCTGCCTGTTATTTTCAACTACGTACCGTCATCAAAACCATTGCGCAAATCACCACCACTACCAACACCAATGCCATAATTCTCTCTGGGATTGCTTTGTACTTTGTGTGAATATGTGCCTATGACCAATCTCGGGTTTGACCATTCTATTATGTCTGGACCTCGGTGTATGTGTGTGTGTGTGCGTGCATGCGTATACATGGTGGTTCTTTATAAATTTTTGAAAAAAAAAACTAAATTTAAATGACAAAACAAAAATAAAAACCTTTACGATGAACAAAATCGATCGCCACCACAACAAACCATCAATTAAACGACGTTTATCAACTGCGATCAACCATGCTTTGATGACCAACTCCGATGCAGTACAAAGCTACTGTATCCGTCGACGATTCCCAAGGCCCCGAACGGTAAACCAACTTAAACCTTATTTTCATTATAAGCTTATCTAAAAACAAAAATAAGTAAAACCAACAATATCAGTATATACTTCAATAAGTATTCAACCAATTTTTATGATTCAAAGCAAATCAAACAAATCATGTCTCATTTCACTTTTTGCTACTCTTAACTTTCGTCTACTATTTTCTCAGTAATCGATGTATAACTTTTCTTTCAAATTACATTTTGGTTTTTATTCTTTAATTATAAACGATAATTGTTTGTATAACTCTTATATAAAGAATTGCTAAGAATTTCGAAACTCTACAATCATTTTAAATCCAAAAGCCACAAACCCAACCCTCCTGTCGAACTTACTTACCTTTCACACCCAAAAATATGTATATGTAGTATACATAAAAAATATTTAAAAAAAAAACTACAAAGTTTATGTTGTACCAACTCTCAAAAATATTGGTCATATTGGATCATATACATAAATCGGTATTTCTACACACCATGCAGAAATTCCTTAATGGTAGAACTTTGTCACCCTCGGCTGAAAATTACGAATTTACTTTTATCAATTATATTCGAATTTTTTGCGAATTTGTTTTGTTTGTTCCAGCTTCATTTCAAAAGTAATCTAACCAAAAACAAAATATGTAATTTGCTTGACTAACATACTCGTTTGTACAATGACGCACGCATTCATAAAATAACAACAAAAAAAAACCTTCGATAATTTATGTAACTTTGAACTCGAATTCCATTTGCAATTCAAACAATTATAACTCTGCGTTTGTGTGTCTTGTCTCATCTCTCAGTGCGAAAGAAACATTAAGTAATTTAACAATGAAATCATTTAATAAACGCTACTTAAATTTTAGACAATTTTTAACATAAATTAATTAAGACATAACAAAATAATACATCACCTCAAAGTTTGTTTTTTTCTCTGTTTGCTGTTATGATGTATAAATAAATATTTTGGAAATATCATAATAGTTAATGTGTCCTCTTTTTATCATGATATTATTCTCTAAATTACAAAAAACCTATTTGAGTATGTCTGTTTGAGCCCTTAGCTAAATTCGTACTACTTGGTATGAAGACTTGACGCCTATGAATGGCATTTGAAATTAGCATTCAAACCTCTATGTTTCCCACTCTTTCTCTTTGTCTTTGTTTCTCCTTCAAGTGGTGACAATTTCTCTACCATCAGTGAAGTCTTTCGTTTTTATTTTGTATGTTTTATTTTTTTGTTAATATATTTAATTAAATAAATAATTTGACTTTGTTTTAAATTTTATATTATAATGATTATATTCTTATCTATTCCGGGCGATTTGTAGAACTATTCAAATAGCGGCGGACATCGAGGCAACGCTGCAAATCATAACCGAAATGTTAAAATATTTTGAAGAGGTAAGTAAACATTACGAAATTAAAGTGTTTTCTTTGTAATTGTTCTTCCAAATATTGTACATTTTCAGCGCGAGGATGAATACGATGTACGCCTATTAATACACCAGAGCTTGGCTGGCTGCGTGATTGGCAAAGGTGGTCAAAAGATCAAAGAGATTCGTGATGTAAGTAAAAACAAATTGTTTTTCATTTTTGTGTTTTTAATGAAATTTGCTTTTACAAAAATACAATAAATAATTTTAAATTTGGATTTAATTAAATTAAAAAGATAATTCAAAATATATTTGTCGAGCCATACATAATTCCAACTAAGTTTTCTGCAAACTCAAACCAATTTCTCATATACAAATATTCTAACATTACTATAAAAATATTTAAACTTCTCTTTCACAATTTGACGTATTTATAGCTCTGAGTGCTTTCAAATGCAAACAGACTTGGAGATTATTTTTTAGTAGTGCCAAAATTTGACTATAGCCAACCTTTAAAAAATATTAACATTCAGGCATCTTCTTGCACTATTACTTAATACATTCATTTCATTAACGATTTTATGTTGTTATTAGTCCGTTGGACTTGACGAGTCAAGCATATTGTAACAGACCATTTTTGCCAAAGCGGCGGTTTCAATAAGTTTAAAAATATTATCATTTTTCGTTATTTCATGAAAAATGGTCTTTTTATTTATCTATAGCTGTACGTCAGTCATGTAATTCAGTTTTTAATTCAATTATTTCTTGAGTGCAAGCGTGCTGCTGTGGTGACTCTTAATGAAGTATGAATGAATGATTACGCGTACCAGCGTAAATTATTTTCAAAATTTGTTGAACGCTGCAAACATCATGGTTCATTTGCAATTATGGATTTTAAAATCGTATGTAGAAGTTAGTTAGTACCTGCCGAGCTTGATTGCAGGTGCTAATCAGAGTAACAAACTTATGTCCTTTCGTTCGTAACTTTGTTAATTAGTAAGCTTGATGTTTGAATTGGTTGCTTTTCATGTTGTCTTTGCTGTTGTGTTTGAATGGTGGACATACAAGCTAATGATGACAATAATTATCATGACTTGTTTTTCCCCAGTTTGCTGGACACACGTGTCCTTTAACATATGCTACCATTTTAATTGTATTAACCTTACCAATGACATATCGCTTGCACATGCACAACACCACCTTAGTGCATGCTAGTTGTTGTTACCCTGCCTATGGTCGTTGGTATAAACAATTTTATTTTACCACAATTTCATTTTGTGTATTTGCGAGTGGAAAAGCAAACTAATTATGCGTAATTATAGTGCTTGGCACAGCGTGAAGTGAAGTGCAATGAAAGCAATAGCAAGTAAAACTAAAGTTTGAATTTCTTTGAAAAAAAAAAAACGTGTACAGTTACTGTGCGCTCTCTGTTCTATTGAATTTGTATTAGTACATTAGTAGACATAATTTGATCTTTAAAATTAAATTGGCTGTCGAATCAGTAATCCGTAACATCAGCAGCGCTGAATTGTATGCCGTCTCGATTGCTTCTATAATTTACTCCTTATACTCTTTTTGCATAACCACACGCCTTCGAATGTGTGAAGCACGTTATTCTGGTTGCTGTTATGGAACACGAAACATTCGTTGTTTCAAAATTTTCTACTTGTTTTCCATAACGTTTTCGTTATTTTTCTGCCTCTAAATGACGACGTAGAAATTGTATCAGTCGTAAGTGTTTTATATAACAGAGACGCTGCTGGTTATGATAGCTCAATGTCTTTCTCAATCAAAAGCAGCTTGTATGCTGTCTTTGACATATATTGAGGGCTTCTTCGGAACAACTCGTTACGTTCGTAACCTTTATGCTCAACTCAAAGTCAGTGTTACGGTTATGTTTGCTATTTTTTTTTTTGTTATAGCATTCGTAAACATATGTGTGAAATGGTGCTTAATCAGAGTTTTTTGTTATCTAATTCAATGAAAACCAAAGTTATTTCCTTCTTTATTGTTGTAAAATTTATTTATTTTAATTTGGTTTAAGGGGTTAGACCTAGTTCGAACTCGAAAAAGAGCTCTTTTTAAGGATTTTCCTTGGACACACAATAAAATAATTAATACCAAATATTTCTCCACATGAAAGATATGTATTTAAAGAAGATTTGAAAAAAATTGTACTTCAAAATATTTAAAAATGTGTGTGGTAGGGGACTAAATGAAAAAAATGTTTTGCTCTAGCTTATTACTGGATCTTCGGATTTCAAAAAAATAATAAAAAGATCAACAGGTAATTCCATAATGCTCCGGTTGGACGAAGGGATTTGAAAAATTTGGAATTTTGACAAAATGGTGCACGCTCAAAGTCAAAGCTATGTATTTGGTAAAAAAATAATTCTACAAAATGAAAATCGTTCCTTCAACCGGAAGACAATTATGTATAGAATAAATGAAAAAAATTTGAACCGATTGGTAAAATCATTCTTAAGATACAGTGATCACCGATTTCAAAAACTGGTTTCGAGAAAATCATACATCGTCGGATCATCTTGAAATTTTCAAAGAATATTTTCAAGATATTATACTCTCAGGAAAACAAAAATGAAAACATTTTTTTTTTTTTAAATTTTAACTAGGCCCTTAATAAGAATAGTAATCGGAATTGCAAAGCTTGGGCTCGACTTGCTAACACATCTTCAACAAATGCATAAGAACTTTGAAATAAAGACAAGCATGACAAGCTATAATAACATCAAATATAGCATACTTTTAGGATATTTACATAAGTTCGTTAAACATAAAATCTTTTATAGGTATAGTTAGTTTTCTTTTTTAGTTCAAAATATTGTTTTTTACATTGAGGTCAGTAAGTGCACAAAAATTATGCAACTAAAAATTCATTATTTAAAGCACACTGACTCAAACCTTTATGTGACTTTTCTGAATTACTGAAATTCTTTTATTTTGTTTGTGTGATTATAATTTTTTTATGCTCTTTGTCAGTCAGTGAGTCAGTCAGTAAGTCGTTTGCTGGTTCATTCCTTTCACTAAGGCCAGCAGCATCCTTGCAGCTGTTGTCTTCGTTTCTTTTCATACTTATTTTATGCCTCACTTTATCTCGTTTAAGAAGACGCTCTCTGTGAGGTCATTTTATATAAGTAAACAGAGAAAAACAAAATTAAAAAAAACCAAAGCAGCACAAAACAATATAAGATGGGCAGCTGCTCGTTTTATGTGGCAGTTCTGTTTTCAAAGGCGCCTTTATCCACAATGAACTTTACACGAACATAGTTGTTTTTTCTTTGGCGTTCGTCCTTTAACGTACAGTGAAAATGTGTGTGAATATTGCAGCGTTGTGTTTTTGCACTAAAATACAGGTTTACTATAGACTACAGATATGTATTGCTAGCATATGACTTATTTTTACTTATATTTAATAATCTTGTCTTGGTGGTATAAGCCGAAGTCAAGTGGTCAGAAATGTATATCTATTTTCTTTACGTTTGTTTTTATTTTAAAAATCTGAAACACATTTTATTGTTTAACATTTATATTCCTTTATATGTATGTTGTTTAAATATTAAAGTTTCTTATAGACACGTTGCAACAGCAACATGTTTCCATTTACTTTCGATATGGCAGCCAAACTAATTGACTCTTTGACTGTCATTTGGAAACTTCTTCGTTTCGTATATAAATTTCAACTAAAATACAATCAACATGTGTTCCTTTTAATCTTTACATATAATCCATGCATATGTACTTAAGTCTCGAATGCAGCTTGAGTATTTTTAAAGCATCTTGTCTGTCATGCCTATTAATTTTGTCTTGTGCCAGTTGTGCCGTCACAGCAGCGCATTTGAATCCTGTGTAACAAACGGCTTACAGCTGTCCTTATTTTATGGTTCGTCGATGTTCAAGTATACACTAAATCCAAATGCGAGTTGCATTTTGGGTGCCTGTATCTGTATCTAGGACTGTGTGTGTGTGTGTGTGTGTCTGTGTGTTTGAAATTTGTGTTTAACGCCTTGCAACAAAATGCGTTCTGTTCGCTGTTGGCTTGCGTTTCAGCATTCTCAATGCTGCAGTTAATGAATGTCTAACAGGTGCTACAATGCTAAGACACCAATAAGTACGGCAACGACACAGCAATGCAGACAAACACGAACAATGCAATGCCTTTTTCTTATACCTTTGTATGATGTGTCCGTCCCTCTCATGGTCGCACGTCTTTGACAAAACATCTGTTTCTTATTTATCAACCGTTCTGCTGTGTACTTTGATGCGCATCCTTGCTGTGAAGGTTTTCGGTTTGGTTTGTCTCAAAGGTTAAGCAACTTCATTCGCTCGCTCCCTTTATTTATTTTGGACTACCTCGATATGCCGTCTGCTTATATATACAAGCAGATATGTGCGTGTTTTAGTTTATATCTTCGATTTTCATTTTGCAGCGTTGTTAGTAGTTTTCTTAAATCCTGATCTCTGCTAATCCTTGGCTTATGCGTTCGTGCTGTGCTGTGCTGTGCTGGCTTCATAGAATTACACATTTTTGTCTGCCTTTAAATCATGTTTGGTATTTGTAGTTTGCAACTAAACTATAAAGTTTCACTTTAATTTCTTATTTTTATCTTTTAAATCTGTTGCGCACTTAATTATTATCGTACCCCAACGATGTGCACACATATTTGCTGTTGCCCTGCCCGTTTAAAATCGAATCAAATTTTAAATCTTGTTTGAAGCGCGCCAACTGTCAGACGCACATTAGGCTCCTGCACTTCCGCCTGCCAGGCTTGCCGACATCTCTTGTTTTATTGCTATCATCCTGCCTGCCTGCCCGCCTGTTTGTCAGTCAGTCTGTCGTTGTATGTCGGTCGGTTTGTCTGTCTAAAAATTCTTTATGGTTGCCTGCCTGCCTGCCTGCCTTCATATACTGACATCAGCGTCACAAGTTTCTTTCTTCTGCCTTTCTTGAAATTGTCATGTCCGCTTTGCTCTTCACTGCTGCATAAATTGTGTGTGTATATGTATGTGTGTTTGTGTAAATGCAAGTTTCGTTTCTTATATCCTGTTAATTTCTTAAGATTATTTTTTTTTATATTTTTTTTTATTATTTTTACGTACTTATTTCCGCTGAGTTGAGCTGCGCTTATTGCTGTTGCTCCTTTGTTTTTTTTTTTTTAGTTGGGGCCAACAATTTTGAAGTAAGTTAATGTGTATTGATATATTTGCTTGCGAGTTTTGTTCAAAATAAATTTATTCCTTCACTAACTTTCTATCGAAATAATCGTGCACATTTGGCCACTACTCTAAACAGCAAAGTTTTGTTTTAATTTGCTTGTCAATGTCAATCGCGCAGCTTTCATAACGTTTCCTTATCAGCTTGTTGTCAAAGTAAGCAGGTTGTGCACTTGCGTTCTGATTTCCGTCAGTTTTAAGCGGATGTCCTTTTCGCTGGCCAACGCGCATACGCTTTGCTATGTAACGTGAGGTGCATCGTGCATCTGCATTGGACAACAAAGTCTTAATTTTCTTTTCGCTGATTGAAAAATAAATGAACTGTAAAGTTTTGTGACTAAAACAAAATTTGTGTTGTGCAATCTCGTTGCTAGCAAGTGCAAATGACATGAGGTTGTGCATTCAATGTATTTGTTTGAAACAATTGCCTGCCGCAATTACTTTGCAAAAGTATCTCAATAAAAGTTGCTGTTCGAGCATTAATTGTGAGTCTGTATGAGTCTGCAAATTCAATAAAGCGCTGTGTTTGTAATATAATTACATTGAGCATTTATGTGGTCACAGAAAGCGTAAACTCATTATTGTCGTGCGAAGAGTTCAATGAGGTTTCATAAAGGAGCTTATTATGCTTCCTCATAAATCCTTATGAAATATTCTGAAAGTTGGATTGTCATTATGGCATATTAGAACTTACTTCTTAGTCAATTTTGAGGTTAACAAAATCTTTGAGTATATTTTCTATTGGATATGTTGACGAATACAAATATGATCAAAAACAATTTGCTACGTCTAGTTCGTTAGGGACTTGGACGTTTTGTTGTCTGTTTCAAATAGTTATACGAAAGTTTTTGCAGTGTGTTAACATCAAGAGTAATTTTTTTTTTTATTTTATTTGTTTTTTTTTTTTCTATTTATTGCGAATTTCTAAAATGTTTTTGTATTCAATTTTTTTTTTTTAATAGTTATTTATATTTTCTTAATTCAGCTTTTTGTTTTCTACTGAATTACAAATCAAGCTCAATGAAACTATTTTTAATACAAGAAATCCACGAATAGTTTGTTCTTTGGCTCTCATTTCAAGACTTGAGTGTAAATATAAACGTGTTTCCTTATTTATTATATTTCGTTTCATTCTCTCTCTCTTTTTTTTTTTTTTTGTTTTTGTGTTACTTACGAATTCTGCGCATGCGTTGCACTATTGTTGCTGCCGTTCACAGAAAATACACCGGTTCCGTTGTGCTCACTGACACACACACACACACACACGCAAGCACTTACACACTCTCATATACGAATGTGAATGGGAACAACGCTTGTGGAGAAGATTTTTGTAATGCCGCCGAGAGGACGACAATGGACAGATGATGCTGACTCACATGCACACAGACACACACACTCACACACATACTTATACACACATACACACTCGCACTGACTTTCATAACGTGCCCGCGCTACCTAAGCAATAATATTTATGTGTATGTGTGTCTGTGTTATTGTATTCGAGTATCCTTTTCGTTTAACTGTCTGAAAAAAAAACTGTGTATGTGTGACAGAGTTTTGTATCTATGTGTTCATTGTAATTTATGTATGTACGTATATAATATATATATATACTTTTTTTTGCCTTTTTTGAATTTCCTTTAACTTACGTAGTCACTCGCATTCGTTGAACCCAACTAGTTCAATATTATCACTGGTCGTGAACAGTTCAGTCTTCCGTTGTGCGCTCGCGTCTCAAGTTTCCATTAAATTCAGACATCGTAAAAATATATTTCAAAATGTTGCTAGGTACTGTGCACAATTTCGTTTTACGTACGTTTAAGTAAATAAATATGAAAGTTAATATTTTGTGTTTAAAGGACAAACAAAAGAAAACAAAGTCAGACAAATTTAAATAAATAATTCAATGCCCTTTAACAATAAAGCAGCAAGAATAAAAATGTAATTTTTGTGACTTAATGTGACTAATCGACAAATTCATTTTGGCGAATATATTTAATGCCGACAGAAAATCAATTTGCCTTGCCTTCCTTCCTTTGAGGTTTCAATAACATGATTGCTTTGCGCTGCCACAACGCATAACTTTCCGTCATGTTCTTCTAAATTATTCAATTGCCATTAATAATGTCGTTGTCGTTGTTGGTGTTGTTGTTGATGTTGCCTATGTGTTTACAGCATTATATGCCATTATAGTTTTTTTGTTGCTACAACAAGAAAATATATTTAATACTGAAAAATTCGGCAATTCACAGCAAGAACAACTTTAGACTCTAAACGTATATAATTATTGAATAAAACTAAAAGAAAAAGTGTTTGTTGAAAAAACAAAAAAAAAAACCGTTGTTGTCGTAGTCATCAACTTACATGCTCACAACAACAACGGTATTTAAAAAAAAAAAAAGGACATGAATTTTGTGTGTGACTCAGTTTTTTTGCCCGTTGTATTGTAGTTTGTTTTCCCGAGCGAATTTGCTGCTCTTCAGCGCGCCACCGTCACTTTGTTGTTGACCGCATATTTGAAGTGTGTTTCATTTGAATGGCGCAAGGAAGTGGCTTTGGCCATTGGCTGCTCGCTCATGTTGAGTCGCACAAACGCACGCACCGCTGTATTGTTGTTTTGTGTGTGTGTGTGTGTGTGTGTGCGTGGTATTTATGGGTTTTAACAATGATGCAATCATTGGGCATTGCCAGCTAACAAAACTATGAGCGGCTAAAACAAACACCTTACTTTCGACTAAGGTGCCACCATAATCAGCATAAACAGCCAACAACCAAACAACAAAGGTGCCACCAAACATTAAACATAAAATATAATCTATATATATATATATATTGTATCTTTATTACATATGTATTTAATGCTATTAAGTTCTTTGTATAGTTTTGCGTTGCTTGAACTTGACATAATTCACTTTAAATTTAGTTTTGCTGCTAACACAGTTTGAATTTGATGATGAATAACAAACATGTAAAATCAAGGTGCGAGCAGCATAGCTTCATTTACTTAAAGCGTCAAATGGCTTGGAACGAAATGGCAATATACCACAGGATCAATTATTAGATTGTTTCTGTGGTTGTCTGTCCGTCTGGCTGCCTGCCTGACCGCTTCACTGACGCCTCCTCGGGCAAATGAAAGCTAGTTATTTGTGCTGTTGAATGCAAGTCGTGTATCATATTATAAACACAGCGTCGCCTGCTGTTTCTGTTCCTTGCCATCGTTCACATTTCATACGATATACATATATATGTATGTACACGTGTGCAAGGTTTGTCTGACCAATGTACATGTGTATGTGTATGTGTCTCTCGTCGCTTGTCTGCCTGCCTGCTTGCCAAATTGATTTAAAGTGTGCATGTGTGACAGTGTTGTTAATGCTGTTGGTGACGGTTCAAGTTGTCGTTTTGTCAGCTTCAGGCAACGTTCCGTTGGCAGTAAGTGTATTTGTATGCGTATGAATGCACAATGGGTTCGCTCGTCGGTTTGTATGTACATGTAGATGAACATGCAGTGAAAGAAGCGTGTGAATTAAATTCCTGTCATAGTTGTAATTCAGTTTGGGTTTCGTTCGTTTGGTTTTTTTTTGTTGCCTGCTAAGCGGTCAGCATGCAAACTGATACCTGCAAATGTTGGTTTGTGTGGTCCTAAGCTCTAGCGACATATTTCAATGCTCTTAGAATTTTGTATTCGTTATTTGTGCTAATTAAATGTTGTACACTTTATTATTTGCAGAAAATTGGCTGCCGTATACTCAAGGTATTTTCGAATGTGGCACCACAGAGCACAGATCGCGTCGTCCAGACCGTTGGCAAGCAGGGCCAGATTATCGACGCCATACGCGAGGTAATTACATTGACGCGTGAGACGCCTATCAAGGGTCCCGTGCACAACTATGATCCAATGAACTTTGATCGCATGTATGCCGATGAATATGGCGGCTATGGCACTGGCACGGGCAGCACACGACCCAGTCAGCGTGGTGGCCGTGGCGGTAACGGCATTGGCGGCGGCAATGGCGGTGGCTTCGGCGGCGGTGGTCGTGGTGGTCCAAATGATCGCGGCGATCGTTTCGGCGGTGGACGTCTCGGTGGTGGCGGTGGCGGCGGCGGTGGTGGTGGTGGCGGCGGCGGCGGTGGTGGTAATAATGGTGGTGGCAATGGTCGCGATAATCCATTTATAAATCCTTGGGCGAATGGCGGTGATGGCTTTGGTGGCGGCAATAATGGTGCTGGCTTTGGTGGCGGCAATTTTGGCGGCGGCAACAGTGGCGGTTTTGGAAAC
The DNA here is from genome assembly GCA_037044515.1 of Phortica magna. Taxonomy (NCBI): domain Eukaryota; kingdom Metazoa; phylum Arthropoda; class Insecta; order Diptera; family Drosophilidae; genus Phortica; species Phortica magna. Next base: position 77,870 of record JBAMBP010001963.1, on the reverse strand, counting down.
TTCGGTGGTGGTGGCGGCGGCGGCGGCGGTAATGGATTCAATAATGGTCCTAATGATAACTTCAGCGGAAATAGTGGTGGCTTCGGCGGTCTTGGCGGTGGCATTGGTGGCAATCAAGGCAATTTCGGCGGCAATAATAGCGTTGGCTTTGGTGCCAATCAATTGGGCAGCAGTAATCTGCCCAGTTTAGCCAGTTTTGGCACAAACAATGGCGGTGGCGGCAATCCGGGTAACTTTGGCACTGGCGGCAACAACAACTTGGGCAATGGCTTGGGTGTTGGCAACAGTGGCACTAGCGGCGGTGCCAACGGTGGCGGAACAAATAATGCTAGTGGCGCTAGTGGCTTCAATGCAGTCGGCGGCAATAACAATGGTGGCAATTCGCCTGCAAATTTACCAACTGGTCATGACCCGAACAACAGCACACAAGTTACCATTCCAAAGGATGTAAGTTACATACATATGAACATCATCAAACATTTGAATTATATTATTGACATATTGCTACTTTTCACTTTCAGTTGGCTGGCGCTATCATTGGCAAAGGGGGCGGCCGCATCCGTCGCATTCGCAACGAGTCAAACGCTTACATCACCATAGATGAGCCGCTGCCCGGCTCAAATGATCGCATCATTACTATTTCGGGCACACCGAAACAAATACAAATGGCGCAGTATTTGCTACAACAAAGGTTCGCACATACTTAGCATACGTACAGAGTGTTTGAACGCTTTTATTAGAATTTCACATGACAAATTGTCTAAAAACGGTTTCACGGAGGCAAATATCATCTTAAACAAAATCATTCATTCATGTGTCATACAATAATAGCTAACAACAACACAAAATTTACTTTGATTTAACAAAAACTAACATTTCCGCTTCTGACTTTGGTGCTGACTTAGCATACTCTAAGCCAAAATACGAAATTAACTGTGATGCATTTGGTGTGGAAGACTAGTGATTTTGTTGTTTCGCATTTAGACATTAACAATAAATCCCTTGTCTTCTTACGAGGTGCATTACCATCTTCATGTGCGCATTCTAACAACAACTGGTAAAGTTCATCGGTAAAGTGGTGTTTCGGCTCATACATTCAAACAAAACAAATGTTTCTTTTTCGTGCGTGCGTTTGCGTGTGTTTTCTCTATAAATTTTAAATGCTCAAGTTTTCTATCCATTTACTCTTTATTGATATATTATTTATAACAGAGAATAACAGAAGAAAACTAAAGTTTAAACATTTCTTTTTGTTTTTGTTATTTTTAGCGTGCACGAGAACGGCAGACGAAACTTTTAAGTTAAGTGGAGAGAGGACGAAGGACCACAATAATTCTACAGCTAGCGGCATAAACAACAAAAGCAACAATGGCTGCTATAACAATTTAAACAAAAACAAACATAAAACCCTTAAATATTAAAATTTAAATCGATAAACAAAGAAAAACGTATCTTTTAAGTTTAATATCGCTTAAAACTTAATTCCACACATCCACCAAAATCCTTGAAGAAGAAATCGCTCCTTAATTAAGAAAAACGCTATTGTTTTTTCTGTAAGTTGTCTAAATTATAAATAATTTTACAATTTGTATGTATGATATAATAAAAATGAACAAATAAATTAAAACGCCTTTGAATACAAATCTCTTGGAGGAAGTAACACAACACGCAACGGTAATTGATTTAATAAAGAACAGCATTGAGAAATTTTCGTTTTAGAAAAAAGAAAAGCTCTTTTTCGATGGTTGTGTAGAATGCTTACAGTAAAGGGAACAGGGAACGAGTCGTCTTTTTTTTTGCAAAATATACAGTTTTATTCAGTTTTAAATACAAAAATGATTATTAAACATGAATATAATAATTAATAATATTTAGTTTATCCATTTAAGTATTTGTCAACAATTGGTTTAATGAAGTCATTAATTAATTATAAATATATAAAAATATTTAAAATTTTAGTTATAACTATTTTGTTTTTCAATCGATTATATTCGTGGTCTCTTTTAAGATAGATATTTTTATAATAAATTAATAATAGACTATTGGATTGGACACTAGAGTATTTACAGTTACTTAAAACCCAATTGAATCAATGAGGGTGAACAAAAAAAAAATTGTTTAACATTCTTTTCTTTTAACTAATTATATAAATTAATGTTTATAATTATACTTATAACTTAATTAGCACCTATGTGGAGTAAATCTTTTGCTTTAGTTATTAACAATTGTGTTGTGTGTGTATTTTTAGTGTTTTAGTTTCGTTTGCATTGAAATCAATATTGCAATAGTCTGTTATTTGTTTAACATAAATTAAATAACCAACAATATATATATTTATTTAACTCAGTTTTTCGACGCCTTAATATTTTCGTTTGAAATTTGTTTGTTGAATGTCAGTTGAGCGAAAACATTAATTGCGCTTTGATGAGTTTATTAAATATTTACAACAATGTGTCAACAAATGTTTTTCGCTGGACGAGTTGTTGTTATGATGGTGATGATGGTGCTGTGCGACGCCCAATTCGCGTGTATAAATATCCAAGCCGTATTGGCCCTCCTCCGGAAAGCTGAAATATGCCATTTAATTGATTAATTTCTCAATTATATTTGTTTGCAATAAAAAGCAGCGTACATTATGCACTAATGGCATTCGCGTATACATTCACTTTGATATTTTCATCGTCATGCAAACGACTAATTCGATTTTCGTTTTTCACTTACTTTATGATAAATGTGACGGTATCGTCCAGCGTGCTGTGCGTCACATATTTGGAGAGTTTCTTTTCCTCGATGCCGTTTTTGTGCAATGTGGCCATGAAATCGGTCAGAGGTCGGGACATGCGAAACTGCAGATCCAGGCTGCGGCCAGCAAAGATGAGTGGATCCTGGCAACGAAATTGATTGCATTTAAATCAAACAGCATGAAAAATTGTAAGCCATTTGCTTTGCGTTGTTGATTACCTGATGTGTAATGGGTACGAGCCCAAAGAGGCGCGTTGCCTTCGTTGGACCCCATTCGCCGCTGGCGCAATCGGGCAACGGCACCATGACAGTTTGCAGTTCCTCACAACATATCTGTGCCGGCAGAGAGACAATTGGAGAGTTCAATGTGTTTGTTGGCGTAATTTTCGTTATTAACAAACCTTAAATTTGCACACAGATTTGAATTTCATTGGTTCGCCCGTTAGATACTCCTGCGGCGTGACCGCATTTGCAAAGATGTCGAGCAGAAAAGCGCCGGAACATGGCGCATGCACACGGAAAGCGACAATATTACCAATCACGGACTGCATAACGAAACGCTTTAGTGAGACGCCATCGTAGGACAGTTCCTCATCGCTGTCGTAGAACTTGAGATTGTAGTGGAAGATAAGACAGCTTTGCATGTCCGTGGGCATTGCGATGCGTACTGTAGCGGCACCTGTTAACGATTTTGTTCCTGATATAGGCACTCGATATGTTAATGAGTTTATGTGCGAGAATACGAACCTGTATCATCAGTGAATACGACAGCGCCGTAGCCCTCGTCTGCAAAGTGCAGGCCATAGCGAAAGAAGAGCGAACGCACAAATGGCAAATTCTCAAATTCGCGCAATGTGATCGGCCGCTTCAAAAGTTGCCACTCCTCTTGCAGCGGAAAGAACTCATAGATGAATTCACGCGGATCGGTTAAGAAGTAATGATCATCGTATTCATAGCTAAAATTAGATTGAAATATTTATAAAAATGCATGTATTTAATTATAGGTTGAACGAGAGTGAAGATTTTGACGTACCGCAAGCTGTCGTTCTTGCCACGGCCCTGCTTGGGCGCCTCCTTGGCATTGACCAGATGACGTGCGCCCCAATTGCATTGCACAAAGCGCCACGCGCCAGCGACGTAAACGGCATTCCATGAGTTACGGAAACGCGAATCCTGAAACTTGACGCCCGGCTGATAGCCAGCGCTCTTCGAGTAGCCCTTAATGACGACACAATGCAGACCAGCGTAGCTGCACAGACGCTTAAAGAGCACATGGTAGCTCTCCGTGCCGTACTTGATGCCGCGCAGTAGACCCATGGGCGTGTCACCGCGCAGATCATCGTCGAAGTGCATCGCATTTAAATTCTTGACCGTAATCCAACGGAAGATGGTGCGCGCCTTCTCAATATCCGTGGTGCAACGGCCAACCAGCTGGCGCACCAAATCCGTGAACGTCTTCTGATCCTCTTGCGCCACCTAAACGTAAGAGATGAGTAGTGAACTATTGCTATTGCGCTACGGCAACACTTGCAAACACTCACCGATATTGCAATACGATCGACGTCCTCGAATTCAATCGGATCGGTGTAGATTTGAAACTTACTGACGGCTGGCGGCGCCGGCACTGGCGCATTCAAAGGATACTCAATGGGCACCGTGCCTTCGGAGAATTCATCGTCCAAAAATATGCTCTCATTTTGCATATACTCGGAGCGCCGCGCACTAATCAACTCGAGCATTTCGCTTGACTGGCGATCAACGAGCGCCGCCGTTTCGTATCGTTCGTGTTCGAGCATTTTGCGCGTAATGCTCTCCTTCTTTTTGCTGCGTCGCAGCGTCATGTTCTTCTCCAGATCCTCCTTCTGCTGTTCATGACGCAGCGTCAGTACGCTCTGCTCGTCTCGATTGCGTCGCGTTGTGGCTAATTCCTTTTCAAATTTGTGCGTCAGTCGTTGCAATTCGCGTTCCCACTCGTCCTGGAATTCATTTTGTATCTTTCGATCTTCTTCTTCGCGCTTACGCGCAAACTTTCGATACAAATCATCCTCCTCCTTGCGGTGTTTCATCTCAAGTCGTGCTTGCTCTTCGCGTGCCTATAGGCAACATCGAGAAAATTGCATTTAAATCTCATAATCCGATGAAAGTTTCTTTATTATTAGTACTTGTATTAAAATAAACTTGAAATTAAATCTTCTTTGTTAATGCATTTTGCTTTGCGTTCGATACTTAATGCGGCTGTTGTTGTTGTAATTGTAGTCGTTGTTGTTGCAATGGTTGGCTTGTTAACTTGGCTAATTATAATGCTAAGCTTCAGTGCACACGCAGTAAGGTACTTTTAACTAGACTAGACTAGTCGTTGTTGTTGTTATTGTTGTTGGCGCATTTGCAGCCTTTGCATTATTGAATTTCTTTACTAAAAGTACACACACACACAGACACACATATACATACATAAGCACTTCAACTAATATGATTCAAAATCAATCAGCTGCCTTCTGCTACGAGTGCTACGCACGCCCGCTATGTACATACACACATACATATATATACGCACACATGTGTGACTGCAATTCTAATTCGATTATGTTTTCAATCATTTGCTCTTCATTATTATTTAATTACGATTGTTTATTGTTCGTTTCTGTTGGTCAAATGTTTTGGTCAGTTGGCTTCTGCTTTTTTTTACAGTTTTATTCTTAATTTGTTTTGTTTTTGTTATGCATTAACAGTTAATATTACTGTTATTATTTGGATACATATCATTTAGATATATATATATGTATGTAAGTTTGAAAATTGTATAAGAATTTGGATTTGCGAAATGTTCTGCCGTTAGTCACAATCAAAGGCCGAACTCTCAACTAATTAACAAAAATGAGATTAATTAACAATAAATTAAAAAAAAACACAGCTTCCGCATTTTATGACTGTTATAATTTAAGGCAGCCACAAAATAATAACAAAGTATGACTAAACATTTACGCTCAGTAACGACACGAACGTGCTTAAGTTGAACCAAAAACAAACGAAAAAAAAAAAACAGATGCAAATGGTAATAATTACAAAATTCAATGTCAAGTTCAAATAATGAACATGAATAATTTCAATTTCGTTTAAATAAAAATGGCAAAAAAATAATAATAATAAAAACAAAATTTAAAAGAGTTCATAGGCCTTTCGTTGGCATCTGGGCGGGGGCGTCTGAAGCTTCTGTTGCGGATGATGTACCAATTGCGTGTGAAGTGAACCTGAAGCGTTGACTGATATTCGGAGCAAAAACGGTTTCGCAACGCCTACGATTAAAGACGACTTTCTGATCAAGAAAAAAAAAAGAAAAACTAGGAAGGCGGTAAAGTCTTGTATACTCGACAATATAATACCCTGCACACATGGTGGACAAAGCCAAGACCAATCCAAAAACATTATATTCAAGAGAATCGCTTAAGAAATGTATAGTTTAATGGTCTTCGTGGGGCAACAATGACGATAAAGGGGGTACTTTGTAGTATGTAATTTTTATGGGGAATACTTACTAAGCCAAACCATGAGTCGTAATGTTTACGAAACATAGTCTTTTTATAAGTCGAATATTTATAGGGATGTACCATTTGTGAGGAAGAAAAGACGGAGGGACCAAGAGACGTATATGTCGACTTATTTTGTCATACCTATTATTCCTATATACTTTATAGGGTCACACTCCCTTTCTATAGAGCATTACATAATTATGATATGAAGCAAACTTCATATACCTTGAAACTATATGTGCAGGGTACAAGACAACTTTTGAAATGAAAACGAGAGTTGCAAACAAACTAAGATTATTATTGCAGACTTATTGTTTTCGACAAACGCGTAAAATAAAAGAAAACATCAAATATGAGGAAGTTTTGTGTAAAAATGGTCTTAAAAAATACTATAATAAATGAAAAAAAAAATCAAATAATTTTGATAATTACAAACGGTAAAAAACAAAGTGAGCATTTAGCGCAGAATTGCATAATTTTACAGGGAAATGTTGTTGCTTTTTTGGCAATTTGATTGCGGCACTCGAAATAATTGTTTCTAAATTTACGAAGAAATGGGCATAAGACGCGAGTGCTTGTTGTTGTTGTAGTTGTTGTTGTACTTGGACAACACACTGCCCTGTTTAAGTGATGTGGGGAGAGTGTTGACGACGTCCGTCATTGCCGTCGCAGTTGTTGTTAACACTGGATGAGCATGTGCAACTATTGCAGCGCAAAAGTTAAAACATTTCCAATAAAAACAACAAAGAGTAACATATGAAAAAACAACAACATACAAATAAAAATAAAACAAAAATAAAGAAAAAATAAATAAAAATTGCTGACAATTGTAATGAAAGCAACGCGTTTGAATTGAGTGGTGCGCCATCGCTGCCAGCGGCATCAACATGATGATGATGATGACGACGACAACGATACAAATCACGATAATGATGATGTTGTTGCTGCGGTGCTGTGCTATGCTGCGTTGCCGTTGATGATGATTTAGTTGACGGCGGCGACTTTATATAGCAACTTACTTTCACTCTGGAGCGCATAATTTAACGTATGAACGCAAGTTGCCGCAGCCGGAAAAACGAGACCGGCCCTCGCGCTGGCAACGTCGCCGAGCGTCATTGTCTGACGTACTCGAGCAAATTCGCATGCATGCATGCATGGCCGTATAAGGAAATCTATGCAGCTTACAGTGACGTTCAAAATATTGTTACATTTCATTCAAAATTTTGAGCACAAATTGTATTCGCTCGCAAAATCTTAAATTCAAAAGCACTTTTAATTGCTTGCAATTGTTTTTGAAAATTTCTTCAATGTTTTGTTGATATTGCTTTATTTTGTGGGAGTGCATGAAGCAGCTGATGTTGGCAGCGCGTTGCATGCATGAGCATTGGCTCGTGTGTGGCAACGAACTCATCAAACACCTGCTCGAAAATGCATACATATTGTTTAATTGAGCATGGCTGGCGCAGATTTTCATGCACATTGGCTTGGCCAATAACATTCACACACCATTACTTGCTCTTCGGTTTGTGCATTTCACTGCCAATTTCAAATTCTGACAACTAAAGCAAACGTTTTGTATTGCATGCTCTTAAATTCGTATTATTTTCACATATTTTTCAAATTGTCCATCAGTTGATTTTTTTAAGACGACATGATTTTACTTTCACCAGCTCTTTGACTATAATCGGTATTATATTTAATTTTATTGGCATGTAGTTAAGACTTTAAAGTTTAAACCAATATATAATTTACTTATGCCATCTGTGTGCGTGCGTGTGTGTGTATCTTGTCTCATTGAGTTAACTGTGACACCAAATGCAATTCAATGTTAGCAACTCACGCAAGTTTTAATGATTTAAGCTTTTGAAAAGAAGAAATTAAATCAAATTTTGTGCAAGACTTTCTATATGAATTGGTTTTAGTATATATATATTATACAAAAAAGTATGTAAACATAAACATGCATTCATTCATTAAAAAACAAAAATAATTATGATAAGGCGTTTCCACTCTGCCACATCCGCACATGCTTACTACGCGAACTGAAAACACGCCAACGTGTTCTACAAAAATCTAAATATATATGTATGCATGTGTGTATATATGTTACACATACAACAAGCACAAAATGTTGCAGCTGTGCTCCGCTTAGAGATACAAATATGTACACTGAGGCTTGCATAGGAGACGACATGTGATTTGCTCTTTCTAATTATATGTAATGACATGCAACAAAGGTGTAAAAACATAAATGAGCTTTGTCGCTTATAAGAATTGTGTGCATGTGCGTGGCAGCAATTTAAGTTAGTACGTGTTCAAAGTCAGCTGTCGAGTTATAACGAAAAACAAAAGACTCTGACAACGAACTAGATTGATTTGCCTATAACGGCACAGTTGTAAAAGTGTTAAGTTGCAATGATCCTTGCTCGTTACATGCAACGCTATTCTGTATTGTAAAAGAACTGATTGCATTAATTAAGCACAACAACGAAGCATGAATGAAGAAAAGACACAGAACAGAACAGAGCACTTGCACATTCGTTCATTCAGCAAACTAAAAGTAGTAACAGCAACAACAACGTTTAGAAGGGTGCATGACTTTAATGCTTCTTAACAAGTGTTGCACAACCGTTGTCTTACATTGCTGTGTATGAGAATGGATGGTTGACTTTTGATACGATTTGTGCGCCCGCTTGTCGTAAGACTGACCGACTAAACGTACGAACGCACAACCGAACGAACAACCGAACGAACAAACGGCCGACTTACTGACTGACTAACAAAGCAGTTGTTGCTTTAATTCTATTGCATTCCGCTTTGCTGTTGTTTTTGTTGTTGTTGTTGACTGCTTAAATTGCCGCTATAAATGACCAACACAAGCAGTTGAGCAACAGCGACAAAAGCGCCGCAATGTGCAGTTAAATTTCATTAGATGTTCTGCACTAAATAATTTCTTAATTAACATGAATGTCTAAATAAGACAACTGCTTAGCAGAAGAGCACTGTTATTAAAGGCGCTGCTCATTAACATTTGACTTTTTTTTTTTGTTTTTTTATGCCAGACGTGCAATAATACAATAATAATAATAATAATATAAATCAATTATTCAAACTTACCAAATAGAAATCAATGGGCTTCTCACGCATTTTATTATAAGCCTTTTGGATTTCGGTCTGTTTGAGGGCATGCGCAATATGCAAAGCGCTCGCATCGAAGCGTCCGTATTTGTAATCGGAATCGTTTTGCGACGGCGAGCTAACATCACGACTGCCATAGCCGTTTGGCGTTGATTGACGGGAACCGAGGCCACCTGAAAAATAAATACAAAACGAAAAAAAGACACGACAGCAACATTGCATTTTCAATTAATGGCACAACTTTACATAATCCAAAATGTATATAGAGACTTAAATGTTTGGTGTAACTGCGTATGAAAACAAGTAGAAAAAAGGCAACAAACAAAAAAAAAAAAAAACAACTCACCATCAACTTCGTTGCGTGCGCCGCGTATTTGTTCATTAACAAATTTATTTGTGCGCGGCGCATTTAAAGCTTGCCTAATACCCACAGATGTTTGATCAAGATGACCGGGCCCGCTCTTTGGTACATGTGAATTGCAATAGACCTGTGGCCAAAAAAGAAACACCAGCAAACAAACATAGAAGCAATTTTAATTAGTTCAGTATACAAATTTAATTAAAGCGTTTTTTTTTTTTTTATTTTTGGCTTAATTTGATTGAATCGAAATATGAAAGCATGAATATCTATTTTTGGCTTGCCTGCAACATTATAAATGGCAACTCGCTTTTGAGCTATACAAGTCTTAGCTTAGCTTCCTTCTGCACCCACAAAACGTATAAACAAATGGCAAAGCCAAATTGCACGCCATAACTCAACTCAACTCAACTCAACGAATTTAGTATTGAACTGAAATACTTGTATCTGCGCACAAAATAATCTCCTTGAGCCGTTGACGCCGCTGACTTAGTTTTTCTTTCTGCGTTTCTTGTTTTTGTCATATCAAATCTGCTGTCATCGCCGTATTTAGCGACAAAACAACTTCACCTACATACATGCGACGTGTGTCGTGTGTGTGTGTGTATGCCATGTCTCTAATAGTAAGTAAAAAATCGATGCACTCTTTCACCCTCTCTCACACACATATTGTTAATCACTTAAATTCCTAACGCATATGTTTCTGCGTATAAAAATATGAAAATCTTTGGCTTATCTGTTGTGCAGATTTCAATGGATTAAAGTTTTCCCAAAAGTCTGGCAACTATTAACAATTTATTAAAATCAAGTTTGCAACTTAAGTCTTATGTTTTCACATTAAGTTGGCAGCGCGCACTCACCTCTTTGTCGTCCTGTTTGTGTTGATTATTGAAATATGTCTTTAGCGTTAACTTCGTGCCGCAGTGCACACACTTAAAGCAACCTGAATGAAAGAATGTGAAATCCTTGAGCGGCCCCACACGATCCACCTGATAGACGGTTTCATTGCAGCGCAAACAGGTGGACTCGTAGAAATTTGGACGATACATGTTCGTATATGTTTCGCAACTGTGATGTGTTGTTCTCGTTGTTGTTGTTGGTTGCTGTTGTTGTTGCTGTCAGTTTCCGGATTTTTTTGTATGTTTTCGTTTTTGTGCAAAAATTTTCTTTTCGTTATTTAAGCCAACTTGTTTTTTGTGTCAATTTCGCTGAATTATTTTCGTTTTTTTTTGCCATTCGTTTTGTTGTTTAATTTCACATTAATTTATATTCTAAAGCTGCAATTCCATTGCAGTGCGCTTAAATTTATGCGCATATTCACTTTTCTCTCAAATCTTGTTTATTTATTTAAATTTTTTTGTTTTTGTATATTTTCGCCGTGTAATTTTTTTTTATGCACGTTTTGCTTGTTTGTTTGGCTTTTTGGCAATCGATGCTTAATTTGCGTGCGTGACTTGTTGCATGTATGTATGTATGTGTGTTACTTCTGTTGATAATTGTTGTGTAGTTTTCTAATTTTGCCTTTTGCGTGCCAAGTTGAACGGATTTGATTTTCTGTTGGCGCTGAAAACAAATTTCAAACAAGACAATTTAAGTAAATATGTCTAATTTTGATTGTGTGGGAGCGCTTAAAAGACATACATACATATTTAAAATAGCATATATTTTAAGCGCTTTATTTCAATAAAGCGAAGCTTATATAGACAAATCGTGCAACTCATGTGGTTCGCTTTTAGTGTTCCCCAATGCGATTTGGACACTTCCTATAAATACCAAAAAAAAAAAAAAAAAACCTAAAAAAATGGTTACTTTATTTAGGCAATTTAGGAAAACATGTCGCCACGCATACATTTCGCGTGGTATCATCATCACCGTTGCCGAAACACATACAAAAATGACTGTGACAAACTTCAACTATTTTTGGTTAACGGCGACAGCGACGTCGACTGCGACTGCGACTGCCCACCAAGTAAGATTAGTCAAAGTCAAGTTTTGTTTCACGCTTGCGTTGGTCCATTGCGAATAACGCAAGTGCTGCTGAAGATGTTTGAGTGAAGCTGCTGTGCAAGACGATGATGATGCTGCTGATGCTGATGATGATGATGTATGCCAGTCAAAACTTTCATTTGTTCGTTTTTATAGTGAAATGTTTATTAATGAATTTTAATTAAGCGGACATGGACACCGATTTTGTACAATGTACAAAATGAAAAACAAAAAAAACCTATAAAGCAACAAGATGAAGTGAGTAATGTACGTCGTTTTTATGGCAGAATTGTGACGTAGGGTGTCTAATTGAAGACAATGTGCCATGTAAAGGGTTAAAGGCATTAAACAGAAGACAAATAAAACAATAAACAAAGAGATTTTTATACATTTTCTTTGGTTTTCTTGTCGTCCTCTTGCACATGAGTTCGAAGTTGCCATTGACCTCACAACAAATAAAGTTCGTTGGTTTGCTTTGTGCGGCGCAGAAAACGCTGACAACTTGGGCCGGTACATGTGCAACAATATGTGTGTAAGTGTGTGTGTGTGTAGATTTATGTGAGTTTTACTTGCGGCTGTTTCCATTACATGTTACAACAAAATACAATGAAAAAATACTAGTGAGACTATGCGGCGTATACTCGACAATATAATACCCTGCATGCATGATGGGCGACAAGACGGCCCAAATTAAAAAAAAAACCTGAGATTGATCATCTAAATATTGCTCAATATTCCAAGAAAATCAGTCTAGTAATGGCGAATTTACTAAAAATTTCAGTTTGTGGCTCTTAAAGGGTTAACGATAATGGGTTAGAGGTTTTTAAGGGGTGTTGTAAATGGGGTCAATATCTTCTAGAAAATCTTTGGTCATGTCTCAATCGATTACGCTTGTCATCCTGCTCATTCCAACATTTTATGGGATCTAACCTCATACCTTTTGATCTCCAACAAATTTAATACACGCCGACACAACTTGTAATACATGTGTAGGGTGTAAATATGAAAATCATAATTCAAAGCAAACAAACCAGCAGCAATATGTATGATATTTTCGTGCCGCAGTTGAACTTGTCGGGGCAATTTGGTTGATTTGTTCGCTGGCCGCTCGTCCGGTCGATTGGTCACAGCAACAACTCGAAATGACTGCAATCGGGCATGCCATATTAACCGCCGCCGTCTGCGCACTCAAAGCCGTTGAGAAATGCAATTGCAGCAATTGATTAATTGTTTTGATTATGTTTTTTAACAATTAAATTGCCATGCAATCGCAACAAACTAATAAATTAATTGTTGTTTCGTTTGTTTTCAACGAATTTCTTTGTTCATTTATGGCGCAAGTTTGGCAATTACAGAAAAACTGAAAAATCAATCAAATTAAGTAAAAGTTTCAAATGAAATTTATAAACACAAACACTTCTTTAATTTGTTGCAATAATAGCAACGAACTCATGAAACCGATATTCACGGCCAATGGCAGCCAACAACAACAACAAGTCTTTTGCTGCACTAGACAGTTGAATTATTATAAGGTATTTACAGAAATCCAACATAAGCCAAACAATTAATACTTGGCGCCATCAACATGCCTACACAAAATCATCAAAACAACACTAATTGTTTCAATTTTTTATACAAAATAAATATAAGAAAAAAGTGCCAAAAACACCAATGGACGCCCACACAGACATGCTTTGATATTGTTTTTTCGTGTTTGTGGTTCATCGCCATCGGCGGCAAATCTCAAACTCAAAGCCATTGAAAAGTCCAATTAAGTCGCTACTTGTAAATAATTAGCATGTAATGATTAGTAATTGTATTGCAGCTTAACGAGTACTTTGAACCCATTATCGTCGATCGTAAGCTTCATTTTATGCGACAGATTCGAAGATTGTTCAATGTTGTAATCACGTTTTACGTATCATTTACAAATGACGACATTTGTTGGCAGTTTACGACGCTGACGAGCATGTGCTTCAATATTGTCAAACTTATGATGCATTGACAGCAACGACAACAACAAAAAAATTGCAACTGCTTCATTGAAACTTGAGCTGCAACGCGTAGTACGCAAAATGGCGTGTCTTTTGCATGATTTTCAGTTAAGATAGAGAAATGCATACAATAGCTGTTGTTGCATGCATGCTTAACGACTGTGACAAAGTAAATTTCTGCTGGATTATTTTTCCATTATACAAGTACATGTATTATTTTGTTACGTTATCCTCAGAATAAACTGTCGTAAATGGCGTACAACATTTAGCACTTCTTCACGCTGTTTTGTCAACTGGAAAGTCGTTTTAAGTCGTGTGCATGCACGTTGCACAACTGCAAATTTTAGACATTTTTTCTTCGTATCAAAATACATTTATATTAAAAACACAGTGGCACATAAACAAATCAACAAACAACAAAGAAAAAAGAAAAAATAATATGAAACATATTATATTATTCAACAAAGCATAAAAAGACATTTTTGTCTGAAAGCGAAAGTTTAAAACAATTACAAATACGTAGGAAAAGTAAAATGCTTTGGAATTATACTTTTTAGCACCGAAAACTAATTTGCATAAATATTTGTCTTTTGACTATGAATGCATGAGACAATAACATCATTTTGTATAATAATTTTGTTGTCATTTAATTTGATTTTATTTTATTTCAGTTCTCCTTCTCTACTTTTATAACAAGTTATTTATTATGTTTTTTTTTTTAACGGCAAGTTTGTTACTTAAGTCTTTTGTTGTGCATTTCAAATTTGTCTCTCTTCTTTTCACTTTTTTATACACTTCGCTGTCACTGATTGATTTTGAAAGTAAGCAACACTGAAAGCGTTATTAGCAATTAAAACAACAACTTTATCGGCATTTTGAGCTTAATGAACTTGAATCGACATAGCCAACAAAGCAGCACAATAACTCCTTTCCAACTTGTTTGCAGTTAAATATTTTTGCAATTGCAAAAAAAGAAGAAATAAAAAGCAGCAAATTAATAATGAAATAATATTAAATGATTTTGTATAATTTATTCGACTGATTGCGTCATTTTGCTGCATATGCAAATTGTTATGAAACAAAATGAATGAAATTAATTACTTATTAACAATTTAGATATATACAAAATAAGCTTATTTAACAGCGGTCTTACGTTATAGGGCATATATTTATATATCACCAAATCAAATCGGCAAAATTGTGAGAGTTTCAAGGCGTACAAATGGAACAATCAAATGACGTTAAAATTGGTGGTTTTGTCTTCATTGCTTACGAACACTTTCGAGAGAACAGGAAGTCTCTAACTTATAATTGGGAACAAGTTTTGCACGACAACAACAACTTTCGCACTTAACTGCGAATGAAGTATGTAAACAAAGACCAAAGAATGTATGTTAATACATGCCTATATATATGTTAAAGGGAAACAATTAATAAAACATAAAAAAAGCAAAAATAACAAAATTCAGGCAAAAGAATTTGGCAAGTTGTAAGGTAAATAAATGAATGAAAAGAAATAATAGTAGTAAAGAATAAAGTATACAAGTTTCAAGTACTTAACAGAAGCGCCACAAGCAGACAAACACTTTTGTTCAACATTTTATTATCTACAGATTTGTCTCTCTTTTTTTTTATAAAAACGACAAAGCAAACGTTTGTTGCTTTTGTGCAAATACAAACGAAAGTCGGCTTAGATTGCACAGTTTTGCTTTAAAGCTTCACAAGTTTGTTGCTTGAGTCTTTTGTTATACATAAGTAAGTATATAAAATGTTCGTCTGTTGGTTTGCTTGTGCAGGAAATTACTTATTATGTGTCAAATGGTTAGTAATATTATATTATATAATATAATATGTTACAAGCATGAATGACTATTACAACAAATAAGCAAATGCAACTCACCACAAGCAATAAAACTTTGTTTAGCTTGAAAAAGGAAGTTGGCTTTCTGGAATTATTGTCAATGCAGGCGACTTGTTTAGTTGGTTAATTGTAATCCAAGGCTGCCTGTGTGGAAGAGGCGTGAGTTGGTAAAACAGAAACAAATACAAAGACAACAAAAACCAAAACAAACGAAATATTTTTCGATGGTGCGACTTGATTGCCACAATCAGAGTTTTCAGCGCTTTCTGCTGCTTTCTTGTTCATATATTTATCATTTTTGTGCTTTGTTTTTTACCGCGTACTAGTTGAGGCTTCATGGGCAAGAGTGAAGGTATTTCAGTTTCGTGTTGATTGTTTACACGCGATCAAGTTTTTTTTTTGGTTTTTATTATACCATTTTTTGTTGCTTTTTTCCCGATTAGTTTCACAGCCAATGCGGACTGACGTGGGTCACAGTGAGCGAAACAGAACGATAAGAAAATTTCACTTACTGACGAATGCATAGAATGAAATACATATGTAACTTAACTCAAAACTAATTACGGTGCATTGCCACGCCTACTGGCATTGCTACTAACAACTAATGTTTTAAAGTGATATGCATTTTTGTTGTGTTTTCCCTGCTCATAGTCACATACACAAACGCACACACGCAAGTTTATCTTTCTTATGTTTACACACACACACACACACACACACAATTACATACATATATATGTACGTATAAAATTACAACGCATTACGCTGAAATCATTATTTATTTATACAGAAATAAATGTAAAACTGTTATAAACCGCAAAATCGTAAAATTTTGATGTTTCATTTGAATTTTTAAGCACTTTTTGTTGAATGTCGAAGAAGGAACAAACTAACCGAATCAATCTCACTTGAAAACTCATAAAAACACACACAAAAACCACGAGAAAGAAATGAAAACAAAAAGCAAGTGCAAATATGTGAAAAATGTCAAGAGACAAGATTGGCTCGCAGCCACCGCAACACATCACATCGCATCGCTTCGCATTTTTTCTTATGCTAAACAACTTTCTTTTGCGTTTGTGTCTAGCTTGCGCGCCAGCGTATCCAACTGACAGACTGACGGACTGGCTGACTGCCCGTTGCCGCCCCCTTCACTTGCTATGGTGTTGTATGCTGCACAAAGTATTCATAATAAATTTCACACAGGCGCACACTCATGCACACATATACACAACAACTTGATACAAGCACTTGCATAGTTTTACTTGAATGTGGGTAAAGTAATAAACTATCTTTTTTTTTTATATATTAACACAAATTTTTGGCATGTTATTTGTTCGTATTTTTTTTTCCTTTTTCCATTAAAATTGTTTGTGTGTTTTCATGCGCGGCATACTTTGTGAACGCACGCATACAAACATACAAATATATAAACATACATACACACCGATAGAAAAATTCAAATAAGAAAATAACAATTGAAGTAACACAAATTAATTTACTTCTTTCCGACGAATTTCTAACGAATTGCGGCGATGACGACGATCGGTTTTCGACTGGTTTTTGTATTGGGCACTTTGGTTTAAGCCAAGTTTGCGTAGAGAGTTGCAGTGCTGCCACTGTAGCCATTTTGCGATCAGTTTTATTTTTTATTTTACCTATGTTTGCTGGAAAATTATCCAAAGCTCAAAAATAGCGAAGCAGGCTTATATAGTAACGAATGTTACTGTAGCAGCCATGCAAATAATAGTACTTAAATAATACTATTAACAATGTTTACAAAATACAAAGAAGTATAGAAAAACTTAAAGAGTAACAATCATAACAATTTCTACGCTGTTGACATTTTTGTAGAAAGTGTTAGTCAGTCAGCAGACTTTTGAATAAGTTTTTGTATTTATTGCTTTACGGCAAACGAAAGCTAAATTTATGTTACAGGAAAAAAAAACGGACAGATTATATTTCAAAAGTAAAACAAGCAAGCGTAGTTAAAAAAAGAACCGGAAAAGGCTAACGTGGCAGTACTGGTAGGCTAAGTCGCAACTTGGCAGCATTGTTGCTTGGTATTATCTTCCTTGTTTCTGAATATTTCCGGTTATTATTGCCAAAGTTACCAATTTTTAGGAAAAAACTCTAGTGACTGTTACATCTGGTAGCTTTAAAACGAGAGCCAAAATGCGATGATATATGCCAAGTGCCAGTACCGTTCTTTAAACAATATTTCGGTCACACTTCTGTCCTTCTTGAGCTTGTAGTTTTCGCTAGATATAGTCAATATGTGGAACTATTTTGCCGCATGTGCCGGTACGTGTCATGCAAACATGCGGCAAAATGACTTTGATCGAGGCAACTTGGGGGAGGAGTCTATTCGGTTCAAACATCACTAAACTGCCGCATGTGGCAGCAAAATGTTCTTTGAGCTCATCCATGCATGTCATTTGCAAAATCACTACATCAAACAATATACATACGTCATTTTTGAGACAAGTGCCCAAGCAAATTGACGTTTTAAATTTTTTTGTCTGTTTGTCAGGTGTCATTTCGTTCTCGCATCTTTTAATAAGCAAAGTTTCGAAAACATTGGAATAATCTTAAGTATTAAAATATAGAATATAGGGTAGGGGGTAGCTCTTATAGTTTTCGAGAACCATTGGTTTTCAAAAACATATCAAATCGTCTTGTCGTCCTGATCAATAATATATGTATACTATGTGTCCTTCACTACTCCTTATATGCGATACACACTTTTGCTCTCAAAAAACACAATATAATTAATTCATGACTGGAACGTTTACCTTACATAAATTCATATATGTATTTATTATTTAAAGTAGCCTCTGATGATGACATAAATGCTTAACAAAAGATGAAATCAGTTGAACTAAACTGAATTTAATTATGTAGTATTAAATTATCACAAAAAAAAAAAAAAAATACGTATTTCATAACCATAAATTAATTCAATGTTATTTTCTTATAAATTGCTGAGATTCTCAGTTATACATTTTTAATTAAAGTGGCAATGTAAATCATAGACTCTGAATAAGTGAATTTTGAGATGCACAGAAATGTTTCTTATTTAAACTTAGATTCGAATTCATTAGTTTAACATTTGCTACAGTCTTAAAATATAATAATAAATTTACAATTTTTGTATGCAGCGCCGCACAAATTTTGCTTTGTGAACGCAGAGAAATCGTATAATTAATATGGATATTAAAATTGTGAATCCATAGCCAACAACTAAAGCGGCACGTTTACGTCGACGCCAGCGTTGATAATCATGCCAGCTGGTAAATCGATTGCGATATTGTGGCTCCAACTCAAACTTACTGGCTCGCGGGAAGAATGACAAATAGAAATCTTCAAGTAAATGACGTATTAGTTCATTATCCTCAACATTTCGCATGTTAAGATCCAAGTTGTCATTGATGCAGTTAAATTTTCTATAAATGATAAGTAGTCTTAGTTTACAGGAAGTAATCATGTTAAAATATACAATATACTCACTTAGGATTACGTCTAAGCTTGTCCAAGGAATCAACGACAACAGTTACGTTGGAAGTTAGCATCATAAAGTTGCTATGAGTATTGCGTTTTGAATTGACATTATATTTGTGCTTGGGACGCAGGCCAAAGTTTGAAATCAGAGCGTCTGCAAGCATTGGGCAACTCATAACTAACTCTCGGGTGATGGTAGGCTATACAAATAATAATATATTTACATATCATTCAATAGTTTGAAATTTCGAACACTTACCAAATTAGAATCCTCATAACGTTCGTAGACTAGTGTCGAGTACAAAACTTGTTCTTCCCGCTTATCTACGCTCTGTTCATGCGAACAATTATTAACGACCTGCTCAAAAAAATGCATTGCAGACCAATCCAAAGGCGGGGGATAGATGCGAGCCAAAAGTGTTCGTACTTCGCGATCTGACCATGTGTGAGAATTGTCTGTATCGAATTCATCAAAAATTTCTGTCAAGCTTAATGATATTGTTTCACTCATTAAAAATGAATAATAGGCAAAGGCGAATTGAAGGTCGGTTGGTGAACGAAAACGCTGATGTGATGTGGCATGCACTTCCTTCTTAAACTTATCTTGCATTTCATCTATAATATCACGATCAAGAAGAAAGCCAACATGTGCCATTACATTGCGTGGTTTGAAACCATAAACACTATTAAGCAGCATATTTGTGTTTATGAGCGAGTGTGAGTATATGTCCGTGCTGGATTTGTACGTGTCCTTTGGTCTAGGCTGTGTCTCAAAGGATCGTATTCCCATTGTGGTTGGAATCAACACATCTGACTCACTTTGGAGATGCAATTTGTGTTTATTGAAGTTATCTACCACTTGACGAAGTTCGGTTAGCGTGGTAAGATTTTTACGTCGCATAATCTCTTTAAAACTTGTAGCATTCCGTCTCATTTTCTTTAATAATTTATGCTTGGGGAAAGTGCGAATTGGCAAAACCGTAGGTGGCACTGTGGATTTTTCTTCATTCTCTTCACTCTGACTCATTCCGTCTCCCACAACAGCTTCACTGCAATCCCCACCATCGAACTGGCACTCTACAATATTGCAATGGCGATCGCAAGCACCATCACCTATATAGGTCCATGGACAATCTGTTGCGCAATCGGGCACCATCCAAGCCTGATAGATGCGGACACCTTCAGACTCGGTGTACAAGTCTTCCGGATAGAGAGGAGCTCCTAAGAATATATCATCATTCAAGTACAAGAACCGTTTAGACAACTTCGGTATTCGATGCAAAAATGTTTCTATAGCCGAGCTTGAGAACGTCGGTAGTTGTGACGAATCCGGCACTAGAACCTCGTGTGGCACAACTGTCACACGCTCATAGCTCAGATCTAGCCAATTGGGTATTTGACCATTGGTAACAATGTACACGTGGCCTATCCAGTTTGCATAGCGCTCCAGAGAACGAAGGGAGTAGCGTAGCTCGTTCTTGTCATCGAAGCGCACAGGATCGTAGTCCGCATCAAAACGCTTTGCTGAGTCTATGAACGCCGGATCGGACCCATTCACCCATGTGTAGACAACATCAATTGGCATGCAGTTTATGCCTTTGTATACAATAAAATCTCCATTGCTCTCTTGTAGTTGTCTAAATCCGTATAGCACAATAATTACACCAGCAACCAGCAAAAGCAAAACAAACTTTTGCCGACAGAAATTTATAAAATTAAAATTAGGCAACAATTTTCGTTGCCACAGTTTCCTGCGAAAACCCATTACTTAATGGCCAGAGATTTTCTGGCAGCCATCATTTGCCCCGTTTATGCGTAAACCTTAAGCGCCTTAACTTAAACTTTCCCATATAAACATTGCTTCTCCAGAAGAAGAAGTCATATTTAGTAATTTACATGTCACATAAAATGTAAATGCTTTTACAAATGTTTTACAATGGTTTTCTCAGAACATAATAAGCAAAACAATTCTTAAATCAAAAATTACAATAATTCAAAATAATTCTTCCATGTGGTATCACTGGCAACTTGTACATCTCGGAATCAACTTAAAGTGCTTTAACTCTTTCAGGCTGCTTCTAAAAATCGGTCTACGACAAAGCGCTTCAAGCCGTTCTGAGTTAAACCGCTTTAAGTTAAGGAGCATAGACAAGGTAATTTGTGTACCAATTGACATATGTGTAAATAAATCAGGTGTGACATACCGCAATGCAATATTAAAAATTTCAATATATTTAGTTCGATTCAAATGATATGTTGCCAGATGATATTCTAATTATTGTTTATGATTTTCTGAATGATTTTAATAGAAATTTCTTATATAGATATTAAATTCTTTTACATATGGGGGTCAAAAGCTAGCTACAGTCGTCTTACATAATAAATTAAGAGCCCTTACTTGCCCCTCAAAATTAAATAAAATATGTATGCTGATCATTAAACTTTTTTTTTATTTAATCTGCTTACAGCTCTAGTTATTTACCAGTAACACATATTATTATAAAATCGTTTAAAATAGCATGTTAATTTTTAAATTCTTAATGAACAGCGTACCTAACTTAAAATTTGCTACGAAATTGTCATTCTAACCAGCACTAAAAGAGTTGCATCTACCAACACTAAACGTCATGTGACCAGCTGTCATAAGACATTTTTTCACTTGTCGACTTTGCGTTTTTGGACTGTGGCGAGACGGAGAATTTTCTGTTTTTTTTTTAATTTTCCATTGATTTTTGGTTTGTTTTTTAATTTAATATTACTTTTATTTTTTGTTTAATTTGATTTCAATTTGTGTTGATTTGATTAAAGCGCGTTAAAGCGAGCAGCGAGATGTTTGTGAAAACGCTGATTGCGTCTTTGTGCGTCATTGGAGTCGCTTTGGCTGAACAAACGCCCGTATTTTTATGGAACGCCAACAGGTGGGTGGCCACAACATGCCAAACTTGTTGCAATCATAAATTTTTCTAACCGTTTTTGATTTTCAATAGCGTTGCCCAACCCGCATTGCAAACAGTTTCGCAATCTGATTTCGCTGCAGTGCTGTCAGAACTGCTAGTTGATCACATGGTTGTGGCCTTCCAAGAGAATGGAGTAAGTATTTTGTATAAGTAATGAAAATATGGTTACAGCAATGGCAATTTACAGCTGACCAACAAAGATTTTCTGTGCTCAAACCTCGATACTTCCGAATCTTGCTATGCGCAACTGCAGGGCGTTAGCCCAAAGACCTATTACACTAGTGTCGAAAATCCCGCTGAAGCTTTACGTTCCGTTGCTGTCAAGCGTGAGTTCAACAGCATAAACGAGCATGGCCAATTAGCCGACAATATCGAATGCCGCGTCGGCAAAGCAGTATTTGTGACTTTCGACGACACCAAGCAGGCACGTGAGAGCGTTTTGGAAGCGCATGGTGAGTCAAGCGGGCATTATCGCCTCTACAAAAAAAGTTTTTATATTTGTTTTTTATGTATAACAGATGTCGCTATTGCTTCTGTTACAAAGCAGCTTAAGTGCAATGTAGCCTATCTGTACATGGCTGCTCCCGCCACTACTTCAAATGCACCTTCTGCGCTTCATCGTGCTCGTCGCGATGCTGCGACACCTGTCAGTGAAACGGCTGCAACCGACGGAGGTTATATTTTCAGAGATAAAGACCAATTCTTAATATTCTTTCAATCGGTCAAATATGTCAAGTCTGGAGTATCGACTAATGTTTCTGTAACGGAAATGACCATTGAGAACGTAACAGACAACGTACAGTTTACCGTAAGGCTTCATGCTGATAAAGATATCACCTTTGATATCGCATACTCTAAAGATGGCTACTATACAATGAACAACGTGAAATACGATGGAATAACCTTCCGCAGCCAGGGCATCAACTCGCTTACAACATTCGCGTACTTCTGCGGGGAGCTTACACTCGGCGGAGTGGCTACAGAAACTGTAGCTAACAATGGCCAACTTGTGTGGAAATCGTTACAGTTCCAAGCACCGTTCGGAAAATCTAACTTAGACAAAGGATTCGGTGATGCTTGGCATTGTGTGGGCTTCTTTACGCCTGCTATTCTTGCGGGGCTCTTCGTTGTTATACTCATGTTCGTTATTCTTTTTACCGGAATATGCTGGATGATGGACATAAATACAATGGATCGTTTTGATGATCCTAAGGGCAAGACCATCACCGTTAGCGCTAGCGAGTAAACGAATGTCAACCAGTTCTGACAAAAGTGCTTCAATTAAAGTTACAATTCATTCATTCCCTTTTATTAACTTGCAGTTCATATTTAAAAGATAACTTTTTGGAAAATTGGAAATTAGTTAATGCAATTGCATTGTTTCACTTTTGTTTGCTATCCTCACAAGTTTCGCCCACAAATGTCCAGATGTTCGTCAGCATCAATTATATCGATTATCGCTGGGCATTTGCAGTCGAAACTTTAACTCAAATTTGGTCTTCCTTCTTGCTACTACACATTTTTTGATTTTGTGCACAGTATTTATCTTAAGGGAATCATTTAATTTATGTTTTAAAGAACTTTAATTTCGAAACAACAAAATATTAGAAGTTTGGACTTTCTTTTGTGTGTGTGTTCTTCTGGTTCACAGCGATTGTAATTTTTTGTATTAGTCATATGAAAATATGTATGTATAAAGCTTATAAGTATGTGTTAAATTTATATTTATTGTTGAAAGTAATATGTATATGGAAAAAGAATTCTTAATAAAGCTTTTCTCTTGTGTTACAAATAATATTCTAAATACTTATTTTAAATTTATAATATTTATACTGCAAGCAACGCATATAATCGAATCAAGCGTCAGCACTTGGAGCGTAACAAATGCGAAGTTTACGTAATCATTAATGACTGACTGTGAGATAAATATTTGTACATACATTCTAGCAAGAGCATGACATAGAATTATTGCGAAAATCATATGATAACAATATATGTAAAAACTATACGAAATTAAAGAAATTCTTAGGTAAAATTAAAGTTTGGAGGATAAGTTGAAAGTTAAATTTGTTGTAAAATACAGCAATTTGAAACTTTTAACAAGCAAAATGAAAAACATCTAAAAGTTATACTTGTTCGAGCGCAAACCTTAAAAAATTAATAGTCTGTGGAACATTTGCTGTAAAGTAAAAGTATACTTTTACATATACCAATGCGAAGGGTCACACAGGCACACGTACACGCTGCGCGTGTGAATGTAAATATGTGCGCGCATTAAAAGCGAAAATTTATGTGTGAAAGTGTAATTATGCGAAGTACACTTTTTAGCTGTGGCAATGAGCTCGAATGCCACGCGTTTCACTTAAAGGCAGAGTCAAAAGTTGATGGTGCACAGTTCAGAACAAGTCGTTGTGCATACAACTTCACCGCTTACTTCCTTTGATTCTAGTAATAAGACTGAAAACAAAAAGTTAACTAAGATGCTCACGCCGAAAATTTTATAATTTTCAAGCTACATGTTTATGTGTGGTACATGTGGGCGGGGCCACAATATATATCAATGCTGATGCATAATTCGAAAGCTCAAACAATTAGTTATTCGTATGAAGGTTGGTTTTTTTTATGGATACTCTACCGGTTGATAACTCTTTTAGGTGGGAGCTCCATAAAGGACCAATAAAATTTGATGAGATGAGAGAAGTTGTGTTAAAAAATTAAATTACACATTATGTGGAAGTTGTCTCTTAGAAATTTCATGAGCAAGTTCTAATTTTTCAATGAGTTTGAAGCATAAAGTTGGAATAGCGGAAAAATCACAAAATCACAAAAAACAATGGAAATTAAAAACATTTTCTTTTTTTTTCCGCCTTGTAAAATTAAAAGTCATGCAAGTGTACGCATGTAAGAGAGCAATAAGGAAATGCTTCTGTTGTTTTCCACGCTTAGCATGTAAGGACATTAACCTAAAACGGTGGTTGACATCAACTGCACAAAAGTATGCTGCGACTTCTGTCACGAGTGTATACGTTTTGCGCCAGCAAATATGTCTATGCTTGTTTTAAATCAGCGTTTCGCTGATTTGATCTATTCTTTCTTGAACCGTGCTTGTCCCAAAATAATCAAAAAACTTGGTACTTTAAAGACCTAAGAAGCTTTTACCTTATTAACTTCACTTTTTTTACATAAGTACACCTTAGTTTCTGACATAATCTCAGACAGTTCAATACTCTCTAACTAAAGCCCGAATCGTGTGCCATTTCTTTCATTTCTTTTCCGTTGCTTTTGACAAATCTAGATAAAGATTTCATATTCATATTCACACACTCCCACACATTCAACAGAGACCTGCACTCACGCTAATTACTAAAGTTTGCTGCTTTTTGAGGCTTTTTCACTAAAGATCTAACGAGCTGTAGAGATGTACTGCTGTTGTAGTTGCTCATCAACAAAGTCGCCAAATGAGTGAGTGCTCTCGCTTCACTAAAAGTAAAAAAGCAGAAAGAGTTGCAGCGATTAGTCAGTTGATTAACGTGGCGAGGCTTGTGTACGCCTGTAATGAAGTCACTCGCAGGTCGTGTAATCAGTTAAGTCTCTATGTAATCAGTGGCAGCATAATTCGCATCAAAGTGAGTACAAATTAAAGTGGAATCACATGCGTTTGTTTATTTGCTTGTTGGTTCATTAAATCAGAGCTACATCAGAAATGGCAGACAGAAATTAATGAGATTTCATTTATATCGGTTGTGCCCGAAAGCAAAATGGCCAACCAGCAGCAACAGCAACCGAGCACTCAGACTACCCATTCTCCCCACACCCAACGATGGTCATCAGCGAGAGCAGCAGTTATCCTGCGTCCTTACGTTCATTTCTGTACGTTATTTGATGACTTTTACGAAATGTGAATTGTTGTTTGGAAATTGTTTGCACACACACTCCTGAGTCCGGACGCAATGCGTAGGCCGAGCATCCGGGCCGGCGCAATGTGTACAGCAGTGGCGCTTTTAACTTGTTTTACAATTCTCATGGCTTGACCGAAAACGCATGGTTCGCATTTATCTTAACAAATGCTGTTTACTCTCTGACATGTGACAGATAAGTGCCGAAAGGTTTAAAACTTTGTGACAAGTAATTTATTATTGAGTCGTCCTTCATTTATTTGCCAATGCTTTTACAAAGAATGAAGGCAAACCTTTGCGATAAGACACATTCAAAAAGAGAAGCAAAACCGTGCAAAATATATACATTATGTACATATGTATGTATATACAGATATATATCAAGAGCAATTAAATTAATTGACAGACACTTTTGAGTAATTCATTCTGTTAAGTTTTGTGTTTAAATTTGTTTAATTTCGTCGAAGGATTTCGTGTATTTGTTTATAAAAAAATGTTGCCGAATTCGATGTTTCTTAATTTTTATAACTCAGACGAAAATCACTTCTTCTAAAGATTATCGAACCGATAGGTGTACTCATAACTGATGGGTGTACTTATAAGAATATACAGCTCCAAGGCGATTCACATTGAAAGAATCGCTACGGTTTCTACAAGTCGGCCACTCTCCGAAGAGCGAAACCCCTCCAGTCGGTGGATACCTCGGGTGGAAACGCAGCGGGTGTTTGTAAGTTCTTCGGTAAGTCGAAATACAAGTACTACTACATGGGCTTCAAATACTTTCTGACACCTTTCAAAAACAAAACATCTCACTTCAAACATCAAACAACAAACACGATTCAACCATGTCTATTTACGAGCATGTCTTGCATAAGTATGTAATCACAATATTCATAGAGTCGAGAAGGCTTTCTCATCAGCATCGTTCATGTGCGTTTGAGTGTACATAAATAAATATGACTGTGTGTGTTCAGATGCATAAAAATGTGAAGTCATAAACATTTTATGTCTTAACTGAAAGACAGCTAAGGCAGAAACAACAATGGCAATGGTAACAAAAACAATAATGTATAACATAATAAACAATATGCAACTGACAAGTTTTGTTATTTGGTCATTTTATTATTGAAAGCATTAACGAATCCTAGCAAAGCTGAAGGACTACAAAACTTGTGCAGTACAGTCAAGCTAAGTTGTGAAGATGTCCTACCAGTGCGAGCGGAAGTAAAACGGCTTCAAAACGAAGCCAAGCAGGAACTGCAGTTGAACGAGAAGTTGATGAAGCGACAAGAATGTTCACGTTAAGTGTTTTGCCTTCTGTTATTGATGCAAAAGTGCACAACATGAGTTTATTTGTCCAGCAAGCATGTTAGACATTTGTCAGTTGTTTATTCTTACTCTTGAAGCTGTGGGTAACTTTGTCCTAGAGTTGAAAACACATCGATGGACACGTTTTCGAGCATATAAAGATATATACTCAAGATACAAGTTGAGTTGAACTATGGTAGACATGTCTCTTTATCTTTGAGTCACAGTTGTCAAGCTTCTGCAGAGAGTCTACTTGTTCGTGGTCTTTGACGAGAACTGGCAGGATCGGATCACTGGAGTAGTAGTAGTCCCCATATAGAAATAATACGAAATATTAAAACATTATATAATCGTTATATCTCATCAAGCATACTGTTGAAAATCTATTAAATTTTTATCTCAAGTAGATAGCAAGTTAGAAAGAGGTCTTAAACTGGAAAAGTTGACTTTCTTTAGACAGAATATGTCTTTCTACGGATGAGGTTCAACATCTTTAAGCCATTCTTTGGTATCTTTTCGAATTGACTGTGCAACCCAATGAGCTACAACAGAGAAAATTGGTTTGTAGGCTATTAAGTAAAGAGACATAAGTCTTAGCCGGAAAAATAGGGTTTCATAAATAAGCTAAAACAGAAATATGCCATAAAATAGTTGCTAACGGATGTATTTGAGCGAAGATTGCGATTGGTATGTTACGTATACGCAAACATTTATATAGGCAATAATAAAAACAAACACAGCAAACACAGAAAATGTGAGTTGGAAAATGGAAAATGGGAAAGTTGTTGAAGTAAATGCTTCGCATATTGCGTCGTGAAGTCGACAAGTGACCTAAAACGACTTTAATTCGTAAAGTTTTGTAATAGTCGCTGTCGATGTCAGGACAACAACGCGTCCTCAACCACACGAACTCATTGATTAAGTTGGCAAAGTTAGGCAAATAAACGAATAATGTCAAACAGAAAGCGACAATTACGAGGAAAGAGCAGCCAAGCAGCAGAGCAGCCGAGCTGAGGCTCAAGATCAAGTTTGAGTTTCAGTTTGAGTTTGAGGTCAGGCACACAGAGACGGCAAATTGAACAAGTTGTTGCTGTTGCTAAGAAAATCTACTTGAACTTCATGCCATGAGAGGCTAACGAATACCAAATTTAAATTCAAGCGCAAAACTTCGCATAATGACGCAAATGTGTGTATCTGTGTGTGTGTGTGTGTGTGTGTTTGTCGGAAAGCAAAACACACAAAATATTGAATATGATTTCCAAACACACGACTACGTGACTGTAAGAGTGAATGTGTTCTATCAATAACTCGATTCACAGCCGGGAAACGTGACTTGCACAAAATAGACTCCGGCAGTGTGAAGGCAATTGAAGCAGTATATGTCATGCTTTATGTTTGAAAAACTCGCTCGAGATATGCTGAAAAAAATCAACTCACACACACAAACACACACACACGCATTATTATGTGTCCATATTTGTTCTTTCGTTTTGCGCCGCTTTAAAGCAAACAAGTTGTTGCAGCGCGAATTCAAGAGACTTCTTTCTTTCAAGGCCTTATTTGTATAATTTGTTGGTGTTCTCGAAATTACCGCGTACAGTTTGATCAAATTTCTAGTTTGCTGTCGTGTGCGACAAAATTAAGCAAGTCTCTGAAGCACAAATAAAACTTTAAGTTTCGTTTACACATTTGCTTAGTGACTAAGCCAGCCAGAAAAACGTTCCAAAACGTTCTAAAAACTCATGTCCAAAGTGTTGTGTTTAAAAGCACTAAAAGCACATTAAATTCAAATAAGATTCCTGTTTTTTTTTTTTTGTTTTTGTGCATTAAATAACATAAATCAGAATATTTGGCATATATTAAAAAGTATGCAAAAACACGAACCCATTTGTACATGTGTTTCACACACACACACACACACACATACAAGAAACAAAAAACAACAAGCGGACGGACAAGCAGCTGATAGAGAGGCCAGTGCAGGTCAGTCCGGTTGAGACGGCCTGAGACAAATCGTACCGGCCGAACTGATGCGAACAAAGCCACGTTTGCCAAGGCCAATGAAAGGCAGCAGGACTAAAGGACATGCGTGCGGCTATTGGACATGTGTGCACAAATGGGTTTTTGTATAAAAATAAGAACATAAACCAAATATGCAAACGTATTTGATTGCTTGTTGTTGTTTGTGGGTTTTCGGTTTTCGGTTTTGGTTTTCAGTTTTGGTATTTTTGGTGTTTTTGGCTTGTGGCTGGACACCATTTAATGGCAACGTTGCATACATTAATGTAAGTCGGCTAAATGTGCAAATACAAGTCAACACATGTGCACTTCTAGGAGTGGAGGAGACTCATGAAAGGCAAACCGAATGCTCGGCAATTTTATCGAAAATGCTTAGAAATATGATCGAAATGGTTAGCGACACATTCACACACAAAAACACAGACGAACACACGCACACACGTGAACAAATAAACAGAGGCAAACATGCACGTGGATTTAAATAAATCTGAAAATGTTCGAAGTTGGAATTTGTCATTTGGTATATATATATTTATGATGTGTTATTTATTTCGTGGGGGGCAACATTTATATTCATGAAAATGTTAGTGAATTTTAAAGAGAAAAAATTATAAAAATGCGAATATTGCATTGAATATGCTAAGTTGTTTCATGCACTAAATAACTTCTACTTGAGATAGAACAGAGTTGATAGAAGACGTTTGTTGACGACTACTCGTTGAGTAAAATAGAAAGAAGCAAAGCACATCTAAAAAAAAACTGAAGCATACTTCTCGGCGTTGCTTGCTAAGCCAGCAGCGACGCAAAGCAAAGTAGAACAAAAGAGTACCGTAAAGCACAGAGCAAGTCAACCCAACTGAACTCAATATGTAACTTGTCAATTTAAGAATTACATTATAAAAATGTAATTTAGTTGCTTGCGGCTGCAGCAAAGCGCCAGCAGCAACTGCAAGAGCAGCCGCTCGACAGCTGAGGCAACGGAGCGCAGTTGCATGCTGAATCCCTCAAGGATATAACATGCACAACGCTGAGACATAAAGCTTGCCACAAGCTTGTGCACTACAACGAGCAGCGCAAGATGCTCTGCTACATCGTGCCGGGCAAGGAAAGCCATCAAACGCTTGTGTAGCGTTCGTAACTGTCGCTGATGACTGATTCAATTTGCTTGTTCCTGTATCTGTCTGTATGTTGTTTCACTGACTGTTTTTATAGTTAGTGGCATGTACAAAAGATACACAGACAGGCAGGTAGAAGGTTTGCACGTTGCTTGCAGCAATAAACTTCACAAAAGTGTAAACTGAAAGCGCATGAAAGACAACAACATGGCAACAAAATATGGCAGTTATGGCACTCGAACCGTGCGCACCGACACCGGCTTCAGCACCGGCAGCAGCAACGGCCACAGTGCTCAAGACACCACTACGAATATTGCTGCTGTATATGCACAAACGTCGCGGCGTTTCAATGTGTATGTGTGTGTGTGTGTGTGTGTTGGCACATATGCTTCAGCTTCAGCTTCAATTTTGCAGTTTTGCCACACTAAAACACAACTATAGTCGAACCATTGCTCATCGGCGATGCAGCCAATCGACAGAGGAGCGAACTCAAATCCACGTGTGTGCTGGATGTGTCTGGTCGTATGAATAATGCGGCTTTGTGCAAATGTATGTATGTATGTTTATATATTAACAATGTGTGTGTGTGTGTGTGTGTGTGAATGAATTATTAGCAATGTGTGTATTAAGCAGTAGCTAAACGTGAACAAAGGCAAGCTCTGAAGGAGTACGTATATCATGTATGTTTGTATGTATGAGTGCATACATAGATGCACATTATCGGTGGCATTGTGGCGCATCTGTAATTTGATTTACCACTCAATGGAAACTAAAGAACATCATTCTAAGCACAGCTGAACATTCTATGTGTAATTTACTTTATACAATGATTTAACTAATAAAGCCACTTTACTGTTATTGTGTTACTTTGCCATAATATAGAAGTCGTTTGCTCAAACTGCATAAGCCAATTGTATTAATCATAAAGCTTTTGTAAACTCATATGAATTAAGAATATCAATTAAAATAGGGATACATAATCAACAGTTTTGGGTTTATTTACCGATAAAATAGATAGATACTTTTACAATCTCATGAAGAGGCAAGGAGATATGGTATATCTGATCATATAAAGTTTTCATATTATAGATCAGCACTGAGAGATAGGTTGATGCCTGTCGGACCAGCTGGCTGTCTTTCTTTTAGTACGTACTGCACCTCCATATTGAAATTCGCCAAGATAGTTTTATAAGAATCGGATATAAGGCGTGGCGTAGAAGATTCTAAAATGAGGTGTAATATGATTGATTGATGTAATATGATTTCAGACCTAATTCATGTATTGTAAGTACCGAAGTTGCGTTGTAAAGGGGGCTCTGCCACAACCTGCCCACGCCCTTACTTTAACTGAAGCTCCTTGGAATGCAAAACTCGAAACTGAGCAACAACAAGAATAACTTTGATTTCAGATGCCATTTAATAGAATAATTGGAACTAAATTGAGCATAGGGAGATATCAAGTGTACTTTTAAATTTAATATTATTATTTATTAATTTTTGTCATATTTTGTAATCAATTTCTGTTTATTCATTTATTATATTTATTATTGTCTGCATGAAATTTAATTGTGTTTTTGGCAATAACTGTTGAATTTATATTGATTGCTGTCCCTGCTGGCATGAGAGTGTGTGTGTGTATATGTGTGTGTGTGCTTGTATTTGCACTTCCGTAGTTCTTGTTTGTTGACTTTAATTAGTTGCACAACAATGAACATTTTTAATATTATTACATATATTTTATTATTATTTATTATTAAATATTTGTAAGAGAAGATTAGTTTTAAATTTTTCCTGATTTTGTTCATAATTTAATCATATTGTTGAGGTGTTTTTGTGTGGTTAATATAATTCATGTATTTATATAAAGAAAACTATGGGGCTTTGCTGCCGTTTCTCAAATCGTAATAGATCCGTAATAGAAGTATTTAAAATAACTTAAACATTCCATTCGTCGGCGATCAGATCAACTCCTACAGCAGTAAATATATGGACAGACTATTTAGCCACTCTAGGATATCGCAGACCATGAAAGTGAGGAGTCATTTCACTCCATGAAATTGAATGTAATTTTTGGAATTTTATTTTTATTTTATAATTTAAGTAGTTTTAATGTCTTCAGTATAGTCATGTCTGTATAAATATGAGGCGGTTATTATATGAGTCACTGTTTCCATTATTTATTTTATCACAACTTATAGCTATAAGGTAGCTGATTATTATTTTACTATACCCAAAAATTAATAAAATGTTTAAAAAAAATTAAATTGTATTTTAATATTTTCTTAGATTCCTGTTTTCCATAAAAAAAAAATATATATATATATTAATTGGTTGGCAAATAAATATAATTTGCAAATAAACACATGAAGTTTGTTTAACTTTAATTGTAATAAATATTAAGTGAAAGTTTAAATTTTTTATGCTACACAGTTTGTGCATCACTCAGTGCGTATGTGTGTCTGTCTCCGAGTGTGTGAAATGAGTGTCTGTGTCTGTGTGTGTGATTGTGTATGCATGTAAGCTGTCGACTGACCCATATTTTAAATACGCCTTTTCGTTATGCCATAAAGCAACAAGAGCTGCAAAAGTAATAATAATGCCATCAACATCATTATGAAGCTGATGCTGATACTGACGATGGTGATGATGATGATGATGATGCTGCCATGCACACAAAAAGGCATTAAAACAATTTTAAGTGCATAACGGACGTATGAGCAATATAATGCATGAAGAGCGGACGTTGAGAATGCGAAATGTTGCGACGGATGTTAACGCGCTAACGTCAAGTGTAACACTTTAAAGCGTGAATATAATTGCGATGAAAAGGCGCCACCAGCAGCCATAACAACAACAGAAACAGCAACAGCAACAGCCACAGTGATGTCGACTATCGCTGTCAGGACTTTCGCTATAATTGAAACAACAAAGCACAAACTTGCCAACTCAAATGTGTGTGGCATGGCAATGCGGAACGTCAGCCAGCTTCCGCTTAAGCATATTGGCACACATACGCACACATACGCGTACGCAAATGTGCTAATAAGCGCACATGATGGTCCTCACAGTCTGACACTTGAGTGGCTTTGGGCACTTCAGCTGAAGCAGCATCATAATTTCATTAGTCGCTGCTTAATTGGGATCAAACTTATATCAAATCAAACAAATATCTATAAAGTGTGCTCTCCATAATTGTACATCTTCTGCTTCTTTACTCAAGTGCAAGTTTATTACCGTTATACGTGATATCTAAGATCTAACAATGACGAATGATAAAGTCTGTGTTTCAAACATAAATTTGTGGTTTAAATTTAACGAAGTTGTTTTTTATAACAACGATTTTTTTTTTTTAATTTTCTTTGTTTCGCTAAAGTTACGTTTATTTGTATTGCTGTGAACTGTAAATAAATATTATACAGACAATAAATGTCATTTACTGGTTGAATTTTAATTAAGCTTAAATAAAAAAAAATATGTGCATGCGCTGAAAAATTGTAAATAAAATGAATATTATAAATGCAAAGCAAATAAAGAAAAAAAAAAGAAAATAAATAAATAAATAACCAACATAAATGGAAAAGGATCAGCAACTGAAAAGGTTCAAACATGTGCCATACATGTGGTTTTCTTGCTTTGCATGTACGTGTGTCAATGCATGTGTGTGTGTGTGTGTGTTTGTTTGTACGTGTGTCTTTGACTGGTTTTGTTTGAGTGCAATGAATATAAGCACTGGCATGAATTATGGCAATGGCAAGAATTTGTGCTGATGTTGACCATTAAGCGCATTAAGTATGATAAACAACAATAACCGCAAACACACACACACACACACATGCCAAACAGACACCCACAAACACACGCGTACGCTGCAAATTCAAATCAAAACCCACACCCACGGGAAACGTGATGACCTCATGTTGCACAATACGTATCCGTGCACTTGGATAATCTCACTGCCGGCAATTTCATTGCAGTGCTTTGCCTCGCAACGAGTCGGAACAAATCCGTTGCAGTCAAGCCGCACATCAACGCAAAAAGCGTTGACCAGTGACTTTTACATCGAATTAGGTCAACGAATGCGGAATGCTTTCGCTCTTAAACCACCGGCCGCGTGTCGTTGTGTTGTTATCGCTGATGCTGATTCTCTCGCCCGCCTCTCTAGCTCAGTGGCTGACCGCAATATTCATTCGTTGCAACGCTCCGCTGCTTCGTTGCTGTTCATGACGTTTGCCGCAAACGTTTGCATTTTAATTGTAAATTTCTTTCGCATACTTTTCATGAACACATTTTTGCTCGTTGTATTTTTATTTCCTTTTTTTTAAATGTCCTTTGAAATAATTCATTTGTGGCGCTTAGCACAGGATTAACATTGAATGTCTAACCTATTCAATGAACCATAAATGGATTACATTACAGCGGAAGTGTCATGTCTCCTGTAATGTTATATCTCTTTCATTGGCAATACAAATTTCAACGCAAAAGGTTCTCCTTTCAGCAATTTCTACATACATTTGCTGTTTGATTTGATTTGTGAAATTCTTGTTTAATATAATTAAAAAGTTTGCTTTGAAATTTGTGCTCTTTAAATTGTAAGCTAAAAGCAAATGTACAAAACAAAGTACACATGAACATTGGTTTTGTGGCTGTGACATGCAATGTGTTGTAAAATCAAATCATAGTTGATTCTCAAGCTTATATTAATGTCCATCAGTTTCTCAATAGCACACAACTTTATTATGGCAAGACTGCATTGAATTCTTCTAATGCGACTTTTGTATTTGCTTTTTGTATGTCGTCTTAAAAAAAAACTATTTCTACTATACAAATGTATGTATTATAGAAATGTACATGCAGTAAGGAATAGTCATGGCTTGGACTTGCAGTCATACGCACTCAAAAAGCATGTGCTTTAAGCATACCTGTTGGCTCTCTGCTTATATTGTTTGGAAATGCTCTCTTAAGCTTATTTCATCTTGTGCATATGAACAAACCAACATGTTATGTGCTGCAGACTAATAATATACTTTACTCTTGCATGTAGTTTGGTTCATTCCATGACCCATGATAGCTCCATTTATTCACCCAGAGAGGGAAAAATTGAAGAGTGTATAAACTTAAACTTCTCGATTGGGGAATATATACATATGGTCTAATAAATGAACAGATTATTCGATTCGTTGGTCAGACAAACGACTTTGCTCTGATAGATAATCCATAATATTTATGCTTTTTGGGAGCTGCCACGCTCCATTTGATTCTTACTATTTTCGTTCTTATCAGAAGATACAGGATACAAACACAAATTAAAATGGAAAATGGTTGAATATATTTTGAAGTCCTTTGTAAAACTTTTTCTTTGTGAATTATGTAATTTTTTTCATATTACAGTATATTTTCTGTTACTAATTAAAAAAACATTTCCATTTTGTTTATTATCATTAAATGATGTTACTAATCTTCATGTTCATAATTGCAATGCATAAAATGTATTCGGACGCTTCAAAGTATGCAATAGATTTTGAATCATTTTCAACTATTGAAATTAATCAAATGGCTGTAAATTGGATTTGAACTGCGTGTCATATTTAGGACAGCTGTTGTTGCCTCTATTAACAATTAGCATTTTAATTGCTCTTCTTTCGTTTATGTTAATTTGTTGCTTTTTTTCAAAGTACCAGGAATTCTGATAAAGCTGCCAGAATAGGGGTCCATGCGCTACGCTGAAAAAAATGACTGATATATTAATATTTTTTATATATTTTAAGTTTTTATATTTTTTTTATTATTTACATTTTTGGCAACAAAATCATTATTTCGAATATGAATAATGTCATCTGTAGTGGCTCTAAGAACATGTTTGGCAACATCTTGTTTTCCTTAAGAGTTTTTGTTGAGGAATTATCGCTAACTCATCGTCTCATTGCGAATATCAAGTGACAGAGTGACTGGTTTGGCTGTTGTGTTTGTTGTAGCTCTTGTACTGTTAAGCATGTAACCCACGTCAGTTTTTTTTTTATATAATATTGTATTAGCATTTCTTATCTACATGGAAATGCAAACATATATTTAAGCTGCTCAAGCCTTCATTAGAATAATTTGGCTTTGGGGTTAAAGCGTCTCGAACCTATTAACATCATGTTGGCTTGGAAACCGTTAAGCATATTTGTTGTTGTTGTTGTTAATATACATATGACATACACACGAACTTATTTGAATGAAGAAAATTGGTTTTTAAATGTATAGCTCATGTTTGTGAATATGCGATAATTGATACCAGTCCGCTTCACTTGGCAAACGCAGACGGCTTTCAAGAAACTCGTTACCAGTGAAAAATTTCAACAGCTCAATCGAACATTTCGGAGATCTTCTGAATTATAAATGATGTGTCAATTCTTTGTAAAGAACGTAAGAAGATTTTTGTATGTTTCGCCTTTTCTAATCGTTTAGCAAGTTGTCTCATAGAATGATGGCACATTCGGTTCCGGCTTTACAACACTTGCGTCGGCAGAGTTCGCACTTTCGCACATCAACGCCGCACACAACCGTCGGTCCGTTATAAGCACTTAGCGCTGTTACAAGCTCAACAATTTATGCGCGACATTATTTACTGCAAATGCGAAAGCAACAAAAGCAACAGCCACGTTGACTGCGATGCCGACAGCGGCGACGTCGGCGGCGGCTTCGTTGACATTTGCCGTTGTGCCGACTAAAAAGTTGGCATAGAGCACGATTGCCAACAACATTTATGTACGTGTGTATGTATGTATGTACAACACACAACTGTGCAAACTTATTCTATTTTGTTTTTTTTTCGCGACTATTTTCTCTTTTAATTTTCCGGTCATTCCACTGCTATTTGGACGAATGTTTACACTTCCGCATCCGTTTGCAGTAAATTTATTTTGTTCTTACTTGCCTTTACTACGTTTTCCGCATTTTTGCGCCTTTTTATGCAAATCATTATTGTTTCGTTGTATGTCAGTGTGTAAGTAAGCTTTCATTGGCCGTGTTTGGTACTTGCTGCTCAACCACGTCAAATAATTGTTTGACTATTTGTAGGTTCGTTCGTCGGTTTTGGCTGCGATTTTTTCGAGTGCTCGCCTGGGCTAGACTTTGTTTTGTTATTGCTTTTTCACTTTATGAATGCAAAATGTTTTCGGAGTAAACACAAAATCACATACACACACACACTCACACTTGTACAAATGTATACAAACAGTTATACAACAATGCCTATTGGTACAACCGCATTTGGAGGGTGTGTGCACGCGGTTAATGCTTGAGCGCCTCTATTTCCGCTTTTGAGTTGATTCTGCCATTCAATTGTTTTTATGCATTCGTCTATGTTGGTCTGAATTGTGGCTTGTTTTTCGTTATTGTTTATCACAATTGTTTTCGCAATTTGATTGACTTCTGGTTTCATATTCCAATTTGCATATGCCTGTGCATGTGTTTGTGCCGTGCGGGGCAATATTATCGATTGGTTTTGTAGAAATTTAACAATTATGATTTGACTCTTC
Source organism: Phortica magna (assembly GCA_037044515.1). Lineage (NCBI taxonomy): Eukaryota > Metazoa > Arthropoda > Insecta > Diptera > Drosophilidae > Phortica > Phortica magna. Next base: position 39,948 of record JBAMBP010001963.1, on the reverse strand, counting down.
CGTTTTAAATCAATTTTACAAACAAAGTCCTATTGGCAAACATTTCCGAAAAACATCGTTCGAGTCAATTGAGTGATTTTGGATCATTCAAAAATTTAAATTTATTTTGTGTTTTTTCGTTGGTCTTTGTAGAAGTAAAGTTTGAAATTCAATTGAAATAACGCTCTAAAGTTTTAGCACAAAGGAAGGGGTAACTCTATCGACCCTTCGCATCGCTCAAATAATTAAAAGTTCTTCTTGTCGCTATTTGCCTTTTGATTGCAAACAAAGCCTAAATCGGAACGGAACAACAACAACAACATGCCAACCAGCGCGTGCAAAACGTTAACCGTATGTAAAAAGTGTTGGTAAACTTTTTTTTTCGTAGACAACTAATTCAAAAGCGGCAAAATGCTGGGGTCAACAACAAGAACAAAAATTAATAATAAAGAAAGTTTTAATCTGACAATCGAAACTTGAGTGTAAGCGCATTACTTTATGTCTGTGTGTCGGTGAGTCGGTGTGTCGGTGAGTCGGCGTGTCTGCGAGTGTTTTGTACTTTTGCTCTATTGAGTGTCATCGCGTTGATGTGATGTGCTAACTTCCACTTAAGAACTTAACTTGTAAAATAAAATGAAATAAAATAAATTACATTTTGTGCGACAACTTCGTCTTTGAGTTAACCTTACAAATGGCGACGCTAAGTTGCCGCTCAGCGCTCAAGTTGTCTGTGGTGGAGTAGAGTTGCCAGCTTGTGTCAATTGTCGCCATTTGTTTGCGCTAAGAAAGTCGCGTTGTTTGTTGCTTGTATTTTGTTTTTATTTTCTTTCTTTGCTTTTTTTTTTCTCTTTCTTGGTTACGCAATTGTTATGCTGCTGTTGTTGTTGTTGTTGTTTTCATTGTTATTTACATTGTTTGCTGTTGTCTCCTTTTGCACTCTTGCTATTGTTAGTGTCGACGTCGGTGTTGCCGCTGACGCTGCCGCTGCTGTTGGTTGTTGGCGTTGGTTTCGCAATTGTTGAAGCGCTAATTTAACAAACTTTCCACTGCTTCTACCCTTGCCACATCCTTTTTCCGTTCACAAATGAAACGCCATGATTGAGACTTACTCTTGAAGAGGTGCAAAGTAGTTAACAAAAAGTTCACTTTAAAAGTTTTGAGGCGCCATGAACGCGCGACGACTTCGGGCAAAGTATTGAAATTTATGAAGTGCGACAAGCGGAAATTTCATGCTGTTGTATTGTTATTATTATTGTTTTCATTTTTGTTGCTCTTATTTAACCTTTTTGTTTTATTTATTACTTTTTTTTGTCTATTATGACGATTTGTTATATAATGAAATAGTTGAAACCTTACAACAGCCATTCAATTATACAAAGTAATATTCAAACTGAAGTCGCGCATTGACATTTGGCTCTATGGCGACATTGGTGTCAAACGATTTGTTTTCAAACATACTCAATTATTCTAAAGCTTGATTTGTTTTTCTTTTTTCATTGATAAGGAGGAAAAGTTTAACGGACAAAACGAATGCAATGACACTCAAAATGATATGTTTTAAGTTATTGTTAAAACTATTTAATTCTACATTTATAAATAGTTAAAATTGTATTCAAAATAACTTACTTTTTATTTTAGAATATTTTTTCACGTATTGAAACGCAAAATTGGTTTGTGTAAAACTTTTTCAATTAAATTTTTTTCTTTGCGGCTTGCAACATTTTTTGGTTGCAGTGAAACTGACAGCAGTTGGAAGTTGTTTTAATTGATATCGTTCTTTTTGTTGTTTTTATTTTTTGATTGGTTTTAGGTTTAGTGATGCTCTTCTGTGCATGACAAGCCTTTGAGCTTGTAACTTTTAGTCGTGGTTTTATATGCAACAAAAAATGGCTAAAATAATATTACAAATATTATTTTGTTTTATATAAATTTCGTTTTACTAAAACCACTCAATTTTTTTACAAAAACACTTTTGCAAAACAGAATTTTAAGAATGTATTTTCGACTTTAGTAAGTTCACAAGAATTTCGATAATCCGGAGGTAATTTTTATACTAATGTTAGTTGTACTTATTATAAATTAAGTCTTAAATTAAAGATTGTCCGGATTATCGAAGTTTTCCATTGGTTTGGCGAGACGAGTATATATTGAAGAAACAATTGGTTTATCATTAAAAATTATTTCAAAATATATTTAATAACTTTTCAAAGAGTAAATACATTATTATTTAAAGCAAAGGTGAAAATAACATTTGTTGATATATAACAGCATTATAATATTATATTTCGTTTGTTGTACAATACTTAGAAAGTGGTATGATCTAATGTAAGACACGCTTTGGGCTAATTTGAACAATTCTATCGTCCGGCTTCTAGTATAAGCGACTGTGCTTCATGTTGAGTAAAAATTTGTGCTGCACAGCATGCGACAACGCTCATTGTTAGCCCATAGTATGGCATCCTTCCGCTCTGAAGCCGACAGTTCTTTGAACGTCAACTGTGTGTGTGCGTGCACCTGTAACGCAACGGGTTTCAGTGTGCCTCTGCATTTCATTTTGCCCGTTTTTATTTGCTCAGTTTCTTCGTTCATACGCGCATTAACCATTTTGCCTGATTCGATTTTCGCAGTGCTCTCTGACAAAATGCGTCGTTCGTTGCCTGCTGAGACTTTGACTACGCTACGCTTCAACTCACTTTTGCCCTCACAGTTATTTTCCCTATTTATCAATTTATTTATTTCGCATCAGTTGAACACAGCAGTAAAAATACGAAAAAAGGAAATACAAGATTTTCTAAGGGAAAAATATAAGAAATAATAATAAATGTGCAGAGCCAAGTCAGAGACGCAATTCTAACAAATTGCAATAAATTGCGATTTTCCATGAGCAACATCTGCGACGTTTCAATAATAAAAATGAACGTCATGTTTTCATGTTTCGCCTATTTCATTTCATTACTGTACGCTTTTGTTTTGTTTTTTTTTTTTTTTCTTTCGGTTGGCTTTCTTTTTTTTGTGTTTCATTTTTTTGCCATTTGTTTGTGTCGTTTTTCGGTGCTTTCGATTTCAACACAGTTTTTCAATGTTGCACTTTGCAGTCGAAAGTTGAACTGTGAATTTTTTGTTGTTCTGTTTTGTTTTTGTGGCTCAACTGTTTTTCACTTGAAGTACGGCCATCAAAGCAAATTCCACAATGAAGCGCACATTTTGTCCTACACTGCAAACCAATTTCAGCGAACAACGCCAATTTCAATTAATATTTATTAAAATGCAAATTTGTGCCGAGTTGAATTGAGTTGCGTTGAGTTTGTTGCTTATTTCGTTTTTCATATCTGTTTTCTTTTTGTTTTCGCTTGAAGTTACTGACTAAAACATATGCACAGACTGTAATTTAAATGATAATTTTCGGCAAACAATATTAAAATGAGTTGGCAGCATTGAAAGTACATACATATAAAATACTTTGTCTGGCTTCAGGGCTAACTTTTTGGAGCATTGTTAAGAGTCGTCTAATTCGATGCTGCTGCAATAGGAAATTTAATGCTTTAATCTTTGCAAATTTCGCTCGTTATTTATGGTAGCACTTAAGCACATGCCAATTTCTTTTATTATTTTGTTTTTGTTTTTTTTTTAATTATTATTTATGTTTGCAGCATAATCCTTTGACATTGTTTGTCGAGGAAACAAGGTAGCAGAAAAGTGCTGAGACTTTGTGTCGCCTCACTTGCACATGTTGTTCTGCTGCAACATTGAAACGTATTTCAAAGCGCGCATAAAACATCAAAGCGAAATTTTCCTTGCGCTTTGAAGCGTCGCCTTCATCGTTTTGTTATGTTTTATGGCGAACATTTATTCATGGCAATGCTTTTTCATACATGCACAACATGTATAGTTGTTGTAGCAGCTTCGAAAGCAATCATCGCTCAGGCATTACACGTGAAGCACGGTGCGACCCTCGGTGGCAGTTCATCCTCAAACCGCCCCTGACGCTTTATGGGGTTTGGACAGAAAGACGAGGAGTGTTGCAAAATGCATACCCTGGGAAATAAAGCGTGTGACGCATTTATTAACCACAGACTTGGGTCGAGAGCGTGTTTGCTATAAAATACTTAAAGCAATTCGTGTACTTGAGATTAATTAGAGAGCAACTTAAATAAAATACGCCATTGGGAGTCGTTGACCGAAAAGTTCAAGTGCTTTGTCAACTGAAGCTAATGTTTGCAGAACGGCTGTGGGCGTGGTCTACTGTGCTGGGACGCAAGTTCGCTTGTTAGGCAAAACGCCAATTGTCAAGTGTTGCCTGCTAAATATTACTAATACGCAGAGAGATATTTTATATAATTTCATGGTTCTGCATACACTTTGTGATAGCGTAAAAGACGAAACTAAAACTGGCTTTTCAGTTGTTTGTTGACTCAGGATTTACATAAGAATGTACATTTGGATTGATATAAAATGCTTTTTTTGCAAGTTATGCAAATTCTATAATTCGGAAGAATAATTTTGGCTAAAAAATAAAATTATAAATAATTTTTTTTTATAATTTTACTTTTGATCCTTTCTTTGTTCGAATTGTAAAAGATTTATAGATAACAATTATCTATAACAATTTGATTTGGATTTAGACAGGTGAAGTTTAGATGTTGATTTATTTATAAGTTGTCGTATTTGTTCTTAGTTCACACTGGTGATTAAAATTTTAACCTTTCACTCATAGTCCAACACGATCAACTGGGAATCACTGTAGACAACATTAAAATATATGATATTTAATAAGTAACTTTACGTAACGGTCTGTCGAGTCCGGTTTTTCTAACTGGTGTTCCTCTACATTACTTTTGTTAGTTCAAAAACTAGTTCCGAACTCGTCCGTTTAGAATTCGTATTCTTTTCAGAATGATGTGATTATGTATCCCCTTTGACCAGTTCATGTATTACTTCCTTAGTTTGCTAATAAAAAAAAACAACACTCTTTAATACTTTCCCAAACTCGTCAGTTGAGTAATTTTATTTTACGAAAATGGGACAATTGCACTGTATTCTGTTTTGTTTATATATACATACATATATATTTATATTTTCAACTTCCATAGGATACTCTGTGTTGGTAATTCACATTGCCATTGAGCGAGTCTATAATAAAACTTGAATATACACAATCACACAATTGCTTTTTCACTTTTAATAATCCACTTAATCCTGACCTTTCAGTTCCTTGCCATGTTGTTCATCAATAAAGTATGTCACACAAAGTCACATAAGAGCCAACAACTTTTGTTAAAAAAAAGTTATAAAAAACAACATTGGATAGTGTCCGACTTCAAAATACGCTGTAACTTCAATTATAAAGAACATTCCATTTAATTCCATTTAATATCATACATGTATTTATTTTACATTGGTCTAGGGGCAAATTAGATCAGCCATGCATTTCAGCCGTGAATTATCTCATGTCCCTCAACCTTAAACGAAATGTGTGAAGGCATCGAGTGAATAAACTTGATCGGCTTAATCATTGTGAGAATCAAGATCCGAGAGAATTTTGAACCTATTCTTAAAGCTACCGAGATCGATGAGTTCATACAAATAAACAGACGGCTTAATCAACCGCACTTCTGATGGTGATCTTGCATATATATTATTGCATACATTGTCGATGCGCCTATGTACCCTTCTATCATAAGGTAAGGGCTTAAAAATGTTACATGTGTTTCAACAGTGATGATTTTATTGGGGTTTCCTTTTTCAATTCAATTTGTGTGCCATTTTTACATGCACTTCATTTTTTTTCGTTCAATTAAAAAAACTTAATTTACTTCAAAAGTATTGCACGACTTTTGTATATTTTGCGTGCATTCGTTTTTAAATTGGTTAGCGTTAAATTTAAATGAAATAAAATATTAATGAACAGCACAGCGACGTTCATCAATCAAGTTTGTTATTTGCTGCCCAACATGTACCAACATCATTAATAACAACATTTTTTTTGTGCGAATGTGTGCGCTTGGAAGCGCCTGAAAGATTGCTGCATGTCTTTGCTAAACTATCGAGCATAAAAATTTGTATGAATAAAGGAGCTTAACGGAATGATGTAAAATATGAACAAGTTTATTGATTGAATTATTATTACATAAGCGTTTCTATTGTTAAACAACAGCATTTCTATCATCAATCAATTGGGCATGCAAAAAAAAGGATATACGATGTTAGGACAACAACCAAACAACGAAGAGGCTGAAAAACGTATTTATTTGCTTAAGCACGATTTCTTTCTTGAGTTTATTTTTGTTTGCTTTTCGATTCTTAAGCCTTTTGTAAAGCATAAAATCATTACACGTCAAGATTCGCAGCTGGCCCCAGAAGCCGTGACACACATGCTTCAACCGATGGAAGGTCAAAGCAATTTGTTTTCGTTGTCTTGTTTCGCTGCCACTTCACTACTCACTACTCTTCTCTCTTTTTGTTGCGTATAAATTTGAAACATTTTTTTTTCACAATTTTTCAACACATGTCAATATTTGCAGAGTACTTGAAGCGCCAAAACTAAGGTTTACAGCACTGTAAGCGGCCTACACATGCTCACAACACACACACACACTATTTCTATTTCACACTACACAGCGGCAAATGTCAACAATCAAATTTGTTTTCTCTTCCTCGCTTGCTTGCTTGCTTGCTTTAGTGCAATTTCAGCCAAAGTTCGGAAATGATTTTTGTTTCCAGTGTCGCCCAACGAGCGTTATTTGTTCGAGATCTCCATCATAGCGCAACCTGAATAGCTAAAATAAAACAAAATTCCTTGATATTTCATCGATTGCCTAATAGATTAAGAGATTAATTGAGCTTCGTTGAAAAGCATCGAATGCATGAAGTGACATGTTGTAACCAAAACTCAGTTGACTTGACAATCTCTCACTTTGGTAGCTTGCACTTGTTAGCCTCTGCTCTGTTGCTATTAAGCCTTGCATCGTGCACACAACATGGTCCAATGTAATCATTCGTTGCAAATTCACTTCCTACTGCAGTGGCGCACGTAGCCCAACAAGCCAGCAACGAGTTTGACATGCTTGCTCAATGTTGGTGTTGTCCTTATGGCCTCGCACTGCAACAACACGAACACAAGCGTCACTGTTGTTTTTATAATTGGGGCTGTTAGGGTTGGTCGTGTGATGTGCAAAGGCCAACAGCCAACAAGCAAGAGCAGCAGGAAGCGTTGATGATGACGTTGCTGCAAGTACGACGCACGTGTCATGCATACTTCATTAGGCCGTTCGACTTGAATAATTCAGATTTTCATAGTAAAGAGATTTTATATTGTTTACATTTTTGAACACTTTATGAAAATCGATACAAGCTGATGCTCCTTCCTACTGACACAATTTGGTAGCATTTATGGTTGATTTTCAATGCAAAGCATACAAATCGATATGGCATTAAAGCAAAAATCGGTCAAATGTGAGACAATCTTGAAACACTCATTTGTCCATTTGAATTTGATTTGAATTGTGATCAATAATAGAATAATTGATGTGAAAAATGCCAGCGAGTATTTTAATGAACACATTAAAGCCAAAATTCCCAATTAAAATCTTATTAGACAATGCAGCGTCAAATTGGATTCTCTCAGCTTGGTAACGATTTCAATTGTAAGCAGAGGTGACGTGAAATTTACAAGATGTACACAACATTGCACACACACACACAAACACACATGAAGGACAGAGACAAATATTCAAACATTCTTGGCACAGTGTGCAACACATTAGACTACTACATTGTTGACATATTTGCTTAGTTCAATTATTCGCTAAATACAACAAAAGCAAATACACTGAGAGAACGCACTGCTTCCAACCTAATAGCTAAGAAAGCTTGAAAATGCTATATGAAGTTTTAATCACGTGTGCGTTTGTATGAGTTATGAGTATGACGCGGGTAACCCACGAAAAACAGATCTGAGCATCTGTAAACCTATGTATGAATTTTTGCATGGATGTGTGCATGTATAAACACATGTATATATATGTGTGTGTGTGTGCTTGTTTTAATGATGTCAACGCGTTCAAATTTCTAATGCGTTTTTTGTGTAAATTTTCAATTAAATTCACCATGAAAAACGAGATTTTGAAAATTCACTGTGAAATCCGATTTACTTGTGGGCGCAACACACATGTGTAACAAATATGTACACACATACATATGTATGTACATGCATACATACATACAGACAGATAGACAGACACTCATACATATAGAAACCGACACTTTGGCACCATGACACCTGGCAACAGTTAATTTTAATTACTCACAAGTTAATGTAACGCTGCTGTGTCTCAATTTGCTCAAACCATGCACACACACACACAAACACGCATACGCACACGCATACACATGTTCTCAAACGAATATTTTCGCACGTGAAATGAAACTTTTCTCATATGAAAATTACATTTACACATTTTCCACACTTGAATCCTTTCTAGCCACAAAGCTCAGCGCTTTATGGCACGAGGCATGAGGCATGTGGCATGCGGCAAGGCATGTGTGCTCGGTGGGTGCAAGTGAAACTGTAACTCGTTTCATTTCAAATGGTATAAAAAATGGCAACAACATAATAACAACACTAAGAGAAAAACATGCTCAAATTAATTTCGTCCTTGTGCAGGTGTATTTGTCACACACACACACACACACACGCGGTGCGCTTGTTGTTTTTGTTGTTGATACTACTCTGTTGTGCCAACACCGAAACCGTAAATGTATCTCAGCGCTTATCAATGCGTGCTTTGTGATGTGTGATGAGAGTGTATGTGTGTGTGTGTGTGTGTGTGTATGTGTGAGCGGGCGTCTGCGTTCAGCAGTAAATATTTATTTTTGGCTGCATGTGCTTTTTTCTCAGCTTGTTTTTAGATTTTCCAACCAACGTGATTCTTCTTCATCATTGTGTATGTATGTATGTGTGTATTAGTGTGCGTACCCAAAGGCTTTACACACACAAACGCATACAAATGTATTTGTAGTCGTTGCTTCAGCTCGCTTGTGCATCTGTGTTTCGTCTGTGTGTGTGTGTGTGTGTGTGTGTAAGCGCGCGTTTGCCTTCGTCAAATGAAATATTTCCTTGGCACACATTTACACTTTCGAAAATTGTGTGTGTTCCTTTGTTGGCATTTTTGTGCGCAATTAAATTTTACTGTGCGCTGAAATTCCGGCACATCTTCTTATTGTTTGCTAAGCGTAAATATTTTTCCAAGTATTAACTTTATTACATTGCACTTGTACATCGAGAAAATGTCGGAAAATCACAAAGGAAACAACAACAACAACATTACACAACGCTCGACTCATATCCAAATTATTTAATTTGGCATTAAGTCAATTGAAAATATAAAAAAGAAAAAATAATAATAAAATTAAATAAACGTTAAGAAAACACCTTCAAACATTCGTTTTCCGTTCTCAACTTTATTTCAATACATGTATAATCTTAACTTCGATATGCCTTTTCAATATGTTAAATATACTTCATCACCAAAATCAGCACAAATACATTTTCATATGTGTAAATCGTAACATATAATTTGCCTTAGCCGTTGTAATACACATGTCTTATACATACAATACACTTACATTACACTCATACATATATAATAACCCATTTTTATAGACTTTAAAATTTGAAGTTTGGATGCTCTAATGGACACGTGAATCAATTAAGAGTCTTTAATTTCAAAATTTCAATTTATTTTCATTATTAATTTGTTTTTAAATAATTGTAATTTTTTTTACGAACAACTTTTTTTTTTGCAATTTTTTAAAAATTTTTTTTTTAAATAAGCTGATAATAATTAAACAAAATAAACTATAATTTTTTTAACGCGCTCGGTACTAGTCTGCATAAAAATCTAAGAAACTTAACGCGCTATTCTGGCAAGTCAGTCACAATATAAGATCGTTTGTGCTTCTAAATTTTCTTCGCTTTTCAAAAATTGCATCAATTGTCATAACACTACGAATTGTCACTGACTTGAGTATGGCCAGTGTTGCCAACATAGCGCTTTTAAAATGAACTTACAATAAAACGAAATCATATTTTTTCGAAGCGTTTTGCAAGCAAATGTTCTAAATAAAATAAACATTTCACGCGAAGTGATTTGCGTTTTTGTTATTTAGCAATTTTTAAAGATATCTTACAATCATTACATTTGAGTTAAAAATAAGTATATATGTGCCTAATTTGTTAATAATTTCTTATATACAACAAGCTTCAAAATTGAATTTTTACAATAAACTCGTTGGTTTAATACGACCGAATTCAAGACGAAACTAATTTTAATTGGTAAAAGACTTCGAAAATATTTATTTTAATAAAATTATTATTATTATTTTTTGCTTGATGCAACATTAGAGCGCGTCTATTAACAATATTAAGAGGACAAAAATTGCTTACTGTTTTTGATAATATTATATTATATTGAATATGTCTGTTAAGCTAAATATATCACCCTGCAAAGCACAGATGCTTGTATGTGCAGCAGCGCCGAAACATCAACATGATAACTCATTACATTTCATTTCATTTACAATTTTGCACCTTAGTGGCCTCGCATTGCTCCGCGGAATCGGTTTCATTGACATTGTTGAATTTGAGTAGCTACACTTCTTCGTAGCTGCGACACTTCGGCACCGGGCTAGACCAGTTTCCATCCGATTGGCAACGGGGACGCTCGGGTGGACCGGTGCCGTCGGCGAAATGCACCTGCACGAAGCCGGGACGACACTGGACACTGAGATAATCACCAGCATCGTAATTGAATTTTAATGGAGCGATTAGACCGTTTGGCGGATCACCTGGATAGGGACACTGCGACTTGCCTGTGTTGTTATATGGCGTGCGACAGATGACGCGAGAAAGAGAGAGACAGCATTTGAGTTATGCACACACACGCACGCACGCACACACATACATACACACAGACAGACAGTGACACACAGTGAGAGACATGTACAAACATACGAAAACCATACACATACAGTAAATGAACGTCGCACATGTTTTAGTACTCAATTAATGCACTAACATGCGCCAATTGTACTTAATTGAAGCCAGTCGGGCACTCGTGCACCTCTGGCCCTCGCGCACTGTGCAAATCAATTACTTACAAAATGGCGGCGAATGCGACCAGAAGCCGTTTTCGGTGCATATGATGCTCGGCTCGCCGACCAAGGTGTGTCCTTCATTGCAGCTAAAGGTGATGAGCGCGCCCACTGTGAGGCGGCGTTGACTCAGGTTCGTTCCGCCAATACGTCCGTTCAACGGTGCCACCGGCATGGGACACTGTATGGCTGCGGGAGAGTGTGAAAGAAACGAAAGAAGAAGAGGAATAAAAACGAAACGGGAGTTATTGCATATCGAATGGCCGACCAACGAGTACGACGAGGACGGCGCGACGGCGCAGGCTGCGGCATGTGTTGGCCACAGTTGGCTGCCACAGCCGTGCCAAGTGGCGTTGCATGTTTAAATTGTCCGATAAAAAATTCAATTAAATGCAAACGATTTTTTTCAAGTGCACATTTTTGCACGTTATCGTTTTCATGTCTCTTATATTCTTTTTTTACACACTGAGTAAATTGAATGGAAATGTTATTTGCACAATATCGACGTTGCTCATGTTACTGAGGTATCAGAATCTATACTTACCCTTGCATCTGGGTACCGGACCACTCCACACGCCCGTCGGCTCGCAGTCCAGCCCCGGCGGGCCGGTCAACTTGAAACCCCACTGGCATTTGAACACCGCGCGCCCCCATGCCGAGGTATTCAACTCGACCAGACTTAGGTGCGGATCGTCCAGCGTTAGACGCGGACATTGGATGGCATGGCACGTGGGCGGCGGCGATGACCAATTACCCGAGGCCAAGCAGGTCGCATTCATTTCGCCATCGATACGATAACCCGGTGGACAGCGATACTGCGCACGCTGGCCCAGCTTGTTACCCTCGAGACGTAATGTGAGCGGCATCATCGGTTCTGGCAGCTGCGGGCATGTAGAGGTGGCCACCACAATGGCAATGCTGTTCGTCAGCCCACGCGGCGAAGTGCACGTGAATGTGCCCGAATCGTTGTTCTGTATATCCTTGATCGTCAGGCGATAGCGTATGTTCTTCTCTTCGTGCGGCGGTACCCAGCCTAAGCAATGAAAAATTCCAACAACAACATACGAACGATCACACAAAACAATTATAAAATGGCGTTAAGTATATATTTTAGTTAATGGGCACCTGTTGAATACTGCATATACCAGCTGGTCCACGACCACTCCGGCGGGCCACGCATGCGTGGATACATGCAATCGAGATGCACCGTGCTGGCTGGCGGCACTGCCAATACGCCGGAGGGCTCAAAAGCGCCAGAGCCATTGAACACTTTGATGCGTATCGAGGGCGCGCTATCGTCGGAGAAGTTCGTCAGTAGCGTTGTGGGCACGCAGGAGGGCATACGCGGTGCCCACAGACCGTTCGAACAGAGCACACGCGACTCACCCAACAGCTTGTACATGCCCAAGTCCTTACAGCGCGCCTGCAACGAGTGTCCATGCGGCAAGTCCCAGCCGACATTCTGTTGATGACGATTACGATGACGATGACACATGAGCAAGCGTGCACGGGTGACATTCACAATGAGGGTGACATTCACAACAATTATTAAGAGCAAATGCATGAATGAGTCAGTTAAGTAATGCAATACAGAAGACAAGTGGCATAGAAAAAGACAAAGAGAGTGGGGAAAAAGAGAGAGAAAGAGAGAGAGAGAGCGAATATTTACAAAATATGTCAAAGTAGTTATTAACTAAACTGTAATTGAGCAATTAACATTGTGAGTGTTGTTCTGCTTGGCTGTTGTTGTATGTGTGCGCAGGTGTCATCGACTAGCGGTTTATATATGTACATATGATACACACATGTATGTATGTGTTGCGTTCAGCGTTAGTGTGTGTATGTGTGTGTGTGTGAGTGAGTTTTTGTGTTCAGGTGCTCGGCAGCAGGCGTTGAGGCATCCTTCGAGGCAGACAGAACTGCCTATAAGGTGCGCTTGGTGTTGGACATGAATAAGCATTTGTATCGTACGCAATCTGATGCTCGTACATACACACATGTTTATGCAAACTAACGTTAGCTAAGATAATTCTTAAACTTAAATAAGTATGTAAATTTTGTTGTTTCTTTAAATCTCTTAAGCAACATAAAATCAACTGGTCCTAATTAGCCAGCAGTGTGAAAGCAGTGCAGACGCTTCAAGACACTACAAAAAATTTACATTCAAGGATGCGTGACTACAGTTTTTGCTTTTGTTATTTGTTGGGCATCAAAACGACGCTTAAGGACGTTTACACTTAATGCGCCGCTGCGCATGTTTAACTCACAATTTGTGTGGTTGAGATTAGCGTCGATTTTGAAGTACGATTGCGACGCAAGCCGCGCATCGATGGTATCGGTGTCTGCAAGAAGAGAAGATCACAAAACCAGATACAAACTGTTAAGTGACTTAGCCCTGTTAGCTTATTAACAAGTTAATGACTTTTAATACATTTACTTAATTATTATTATTTTATTTTTTTTTTTTATTTAATTAATGAAAACTGCCTAAGTAAATACAAATATTTTCTTTTATTTTTTGCTTTCTGTTTTTTTTTTTTCGATGTGTTAATTATGATGTGTTTGTATTATTGCTTACTGACTTTAAGATGGTGCTGTGTACATGGTTGCATGCTTACTTACATACTTATGTATGTACATACGTATGTACATGTGCATGTGTGTGTATTGTATGTGTATATGCTGTATATGCATGTGCTTTCGAAGTGCACCGACGGCGTCTGACTTACCACTGAAATATTTCTATAGCTGAGCAAGAGATGCGGCGGTATTCGGTTAACATGACAACTCTTGTACAAAGGCTGAAATTTCACGTTGCCATTATCATCTATAAAATAATTTTTCATCTTTTATAAACTCATTTTGGAAAACATTACGGATTAAAACAATGAAAGTGCATGTGTTGTTTTTGTTTTTTGATAATATGCCAACTGTTTTATTCATGAATAAATATTTGTGTGTATGTTTGTTTGCTATTTATGTATGTAAGTATTTTTACGCAGCTATTTTAGACTTACGGCTAAAACATCTACACAGACTACTGTAAATTTGTATTGCTTTCAAGCTGAGCATGAATATAAGTATCGTATTTATAAAGAGCTTAAATGACTGTCGATATATAAATAAGTGTTTTGCTATGTTTAATGTTTACTTGTGTATTATTGCTTTTTTTGTTTTTGCTTTTGTTGTTTTTTGTTTTCTCAGATTACTGTTTTTTTATTATTGTTTGCTTTGGTTCGCTTCGCTGCGCTGTAATCATGGCCATATGCTTTGCAAGCTCGTTTCACTTACCCTCCTCATTGGTGGCACACAGTGGCCCAACCCATTTGCCTTTGACACAACGTATTTTGCACAGACGTCGATCGCCCAACGGTCCAATTTCACCAGGGAAACGTATTTCAGAGACTTCGGTAAACTGATGGTGTATATCAATGTCCTCCTCCTCTTCCTCCTCCTCCTCGGACTCAACCTCATCGGGATGCACGGGCGAATAGCCGCTCTCCTCGTCGTAAATGCCTGTATCAAGAGTGTGTGTGTTGCGGTAAAGAGAGTCAGCAATCATCAAAGTCGCTACTTGTTTCATAATGTCTAATAGCTATCTATATATGTATGTATGTATGGATGTGTATCTATGTATCTATGCTATGCAGTTGCCTAGAAACTCATTAACTAAGTACATTTGCTGCTTATTCTTCATTAGTGCCAAATGTGCATTATCAATGCAAGAGCAACTCAGCTCAGTGTGCCTTTCCATTGACTTGTAATTGCAATTTCTAAAAAGGATGCAAATTGTGCGCATATCCTCGTGTTACATAATTATGTGACTGTGTCTAATGTGTGCAAATGGTTGCCTGATGGTGTTCATTTAATTAATGAAGTCTTTGTGTTCTCAGTTGCGATTTGCGATTTGTATTCAAATTGATTAAATTTACTTGTAGTCTACAAAATGAAAGGTGAAGTACAGTGGAACATCGTTCCGTTGGCCAACTGTCTACAGCGAGAATGCATCAGGTGAAGTGCTTGCACGGTCTTGAGTCACTCATTGAGTGCTTGCAATGAATTTGCTATGTAGCCAAAGGATGGTGCTCGGCACGTAGTCTGCCTTAAATACAGGGGAGGGTAAAAGCTTCTGACCACTGTGATGGTTGGGCCACGGCCAGTCAAAAACTGAGCTTCTATATGGAGGGATGTGTTTTAAAATCAGTTGCGTATAAAGTATGGGTTTAGCTTGGGAGCTGCTTCTGACTCAAGTGCTTTGGGCCTACCTTGGACAATGTTTTCTAGCAGGTTCAAAACAGCTACAAAGATACTTGTGATAACGTAACATCAAATCTGAGAGATCACTGGGATTTATAATTGGCCAATTGTATTGCAAAAGGACCGCCATATTCTGACAACTCTATTAAGTACTGTTAATATTAAATCCTATATAACAGGACAGCTGTAGTTGCCTCTATCAGCAAACAGCCTTGTGATATTGCCGGTAAATCACATTTGGTCTGAAGTCAAATGTGCTTCGGTCCTTAACCAAGGCTTATTCACAGCTAAGCATCTCTTCAGCAAAAACAACTCTTGCCGCTTATTTGTATTGGGTGTGAAATGAGACTTTACCGCAAAAAATATATAAAGATAATTAAAAAACAACAAAAAAAGAGAAACACTTTGGACACGCATTAGCTGACAACCACGAAAAATGGAAGTGTAATGTTTTCTTCAACACATTTTGTTTAATGGTCAAAAGAAGAGAACAAGAAGTGTGAAAGGATGTTGCCACTTAAAAAGACGCAACTTCATTTTTAACTCAACAGTAAAAATGTTAAAAAAAATAAGGCGAAATATAAAAGATAATATTATGCGAGCGCACACAAATACAGAAATTCAGAGCAGCAAAGTGAAAGGATATTCTGTTGATGTAAGTAAAGCCATTGAAGCTGTCGAACAAGGCGCGCCAAGACCGCTTGTTTCGCTTCGACACACCCTTGCAATGGCCTGCTGTACCAGTTGAGATGGCAACACACAAAAGGACGAAGCAATTTCATTCAATCAAAGCAAACAAAGACAAGGATAATGGCAAAATGAACGAATCGTGAAAGAATGGACGAGCAGGCAAACGGACGCACGAAAGGATGAGCGCGGGAAAGCAGCCAAGCAGGCAACCAAGCTGGCAGGCGGGCTGGCAGGCGGGCAGGCAGGCAAGGAACAGCAGCGCATAAAAATAATGTTTGGCATCAAGGAAATAAAGCATGACAGGAAATGAAAAGGAACCCAAGTGGTTTTGCATTCTAAAGTTGGCCAAAAGGAAACTTTCCGAAGGGTACGAAACCCAACAACAAAGGCTGGCGAGTAAAGCATGTTTGTATGTATTTAAACGAGTATAAAACGAGAAAATATGTTAATAAAGTGAGGTTAAGACGAAATTAAAAGCGAGCTTATAGCCCATTACAGCAGCACATTTGCAACGCCCATAAACAGCATTATCATCAAGATCATCGCCATCAAGAGCATCATCATCATAATCATCATCATCATCATTATCATCATAACCATCATCTTATCAGGCAAAGCATGCTTTTGGCGCGTCGCACTTACCCTTATCCTTGCGGCTGGTGGTCTTGGAGCTCGAGTCACCGCCACCCTTTGGACGGCTCAGTGCACCCGTGGTCTTGCCCGACTTGCGTTTGACACGTTGCAGGGCCACTGTTGCACTGCCGCTGCTCTGATTGGCATAATCCGCGCCAGCAGCCGACTCAATTTGGCCGTCGCCGCCAACATCCATTGTGACTTTGTCGTTTGCTTCCAATCCGCCGCCGCCGCCGCCGCCGCTGCTGCCAAGCTCGCCATGGTTGTTGCTCAACTCATTATTAAAATCCCCCACAGCATCTTTGGCAATCACAGACGCCTTGGCACTGCGACGCCAACGTTGCACGCTTAAAACATCACGCCGCCGCAGCTGATGCGGCTTCTCTTCATGACTATCGCCGCGTCTGCGATGATGCTGCTGCCGTTTCAGTGCCGCCTCCGTCAAAGTCGTCACTTTTTTCTCCTTCCTCAGCTGTTTGGACATTTGCTTCTCATGCGGTTTCATCATGTCTTTATCGCTGTTAGCCTTCTTTTTTGGCCGGCACTGTTCAGCGGTTGCATTGCCCTGGCCACCGGCATTCAAATCGCTGACGCACTTGTTGTGCTTTGCTTTGGCCTTCTTGTGCAGCTTGTGTAACTTGAGGCGTAACTCGGGATTGGCCGAGCGTGACTTGAGTATGTCCTCAATGTGTATGTAATAGACATCGCCATCGGCGGCCAATTTGCTGCCACTCCATTTGTCCGTATCCGGCGAGGCATCGGGATCATGGTGTATCACATGCCGCTTGTAACGACTGCCGCGGCCGCGACTCTCGCCATTGTCATTGTCGATGCGGCGCCGACGGCCCGAACCCGAACGGCGTTTCTTATTCTGCTTGCGATTGGTATTCAAGCGCTTGTAGGCAGTATCCTCCGTATCGAGCGTGTCGTCGGCGCCGTCATCGACGCCCGCGGCGTCATCGTCCAAATCAATGGCATACGGATTGACAATGGCGCCGTGCTTATCACTCAAGTCGATGTTGATCCTATCGACAAACTCAACATCGGCCGTTGTGAAGTCCTCGGGCAGATAGATCTGTGTCGTCTCGA
The DNA here is from genome assembly GCA_037044515.1 of Phortica magna. Classification (NCBI taxonomy): domain Eukaryota; kingdom Metazoa; phylum Arthropoda; class Insecta; order Diptera; family Drosophilidae; genus Phortica; species Phortica magna. Next base: position 22,149 of record JBAMBP010001963.1, on the reverse strand, counting down.
ACTTTGCATATGGCTGCTCAGTTGTCGTTTCCGGTTTGACCACTGTAAAGCGAATGTCTGGCGCTCGACAACCTGGCGAGGCGTCTGCAAGCAAAACACAAACAGAAACGGATAACCGGATAAAGTAATGTTAAAGTTGCTTATGAAACAAATACGCTACAAGTCTTATTCAAAACAAATCAAGAAAATAAAAAATGTGCACACAGTTTTCCTCAATCTAAATTTACATAAGTATTTGAGTAGCAAAAAAAAATGAAAAAAAAAAGATATAATTAAATAAACTGGGTCAATCGGTGCTTGAAAATTAAAGTACACGTTTGCATTCTCGCAATGTATCTAATACAGAAGCGCTCAGCAGCCAGAAATAAGTGCGCACAGCTGACGTCATTGCCAAGGAGTGATACGAGAGTTCCTGTTTGCTGATATGCAAGCATAAATCATCCATGAAGAGTTCGGTTGGCGGCATAGCAAAAACGTTATTGAAATAAATGCTGAGCATTACTTAGCAAAATTCTTCTACCCCGTACCTTATGGTACTAGGGTATATTAGTTTTGTGCACGTCGAAAATATATGTAGGGCGACATATATGTAAGGAGACATATCCGATTGTACAAAGTATAAACATTCTCGATGTAGTCGATTTAACCATGTTCCATCTCGAAAACTATAATAGTTAGAACCAAAATTCCTCTTCGGATCGCTTCTGTTATTTACTGCGCAGCTCAAGTCTATTTTGGGCCTCTTACAGCCGTTTGCAAATTGAAGGTACAGGGTTCGTCGCAGTCGTGCACTCTCGACTGCAATTGCTTACCGGTTTTTTTTTAAGGAATGCAGTTCAAGCATTCAAAAGTACGAACGTATCCGAAACATAACCCATACATATTTAAGTCGACACATGAATATTCGTGCCTTCTTCTTGATTTAACGGCAGTTTTGACAGTTTGTTACGCAGTTATGCCATTTGCATATCTAATGTAGCCTGCGTTGCATCTGTAAGCGATTTAAGAATACTGACACACACAAACACACACACACACACACACATACATAAAACATTAAAAATAAACGTATCTTTTTTGTTATGGACATGCTGGCATCGCAAAAGCTCGTCGTATATAACTCTGTCTAAGACAGTCTTCGACATTGGTTTCAGCATCTAAGTTATTCAACATTGGCTTCTGCAACTGAGTTATTCGTTTGCTTTTGGCAACATTTGCATGCACGTCGCTCTCTGGTCGTGCAACGTGCCAACGCTTTGACATTACGTCACTCACTTGCAAGTTCGTGAAGATTTATGTGTGTGGCCATTGCGCTTCGCCTTCACTTTACATACGCTGAGTATATGCGCAAAGAATTTCTAAGCAGTAAAACTTTCGTTTGCCCATGCATTTTCGCATTGTTTTTTATTGCATACTTTGCTGCGCACTCTTGTGCTCGAAGCGCTTTTTTGTTGATAATATTACATTATATAATCAAAAAGTTTGAGGTTTTTGTCTACAAGAGCACAAAATAGTTAAAATATTCAAAATATAACATTTTGGTATTTTGCTATGAACGAATATTTTGACATTTTGAACTGGTAAGAATTTGGAACTTTAGCGAGATTATTTATAAGAAAGACAACTGTATAGCAAAAGTTAAGGATAATCAATGAAACAAAAGATTTTGTTGTGACAATAATCGAGTTTTTTTTTTTCATACAAATTCGACAAAAGCACTAATTGAAATGTAATTGGAAATGCTTGGTTATTTTATTTATTGTTACCTGTCTTTTTTTTTTTGTTCTTTGAAAGATAAAATTACACTTTTCAGACACACACATGCAATAAGAATAACTACAGAAGTTCGAAAAAAACCAAATGCATATCGATTGCGTAACTTTGTGAAACTTTCAGCACTTTGAACGCATACACTCAAGCATCGACCAACGACCGATAGAGAGGCACTCGCCAACAACAAAATTGTGCGGCAGTTGACTTAAAAAATGTCGGATTTATTGCTTCCGGAAATAACTTTATAAAGTACAAAGTAAAACTACGAATTGGAGCACTTTAAAATGTTCAAAGATGCTGCAACATTGAAATGACATTTCTGGATGGAAAATTTTTGGTTGGAAATGAAGAGAACACTTAAATAAAATCGAAACAAGAAATTCTACTTTTAATATTTATGTCTCAAATAAAAATAAAATGTACGAACTGCTGGACAGGGTCGTCATTTGACAGCTGCACTTAAAACCAACCGTGACCAACAAAAAGTGGCATACAGTGATGCCTATGCATGACGCTCAAATAGTTAATCACAGTCGGACACACGCACACACACACGCACACACACACGCACACACTCGCCTCAATTAACTCTGCTGTGCAATTCAATTTTAGGCAATTTGGTTGCGAATTACAAATCAACGTCAGCATGAGCGACGGCGTTGGCATTTCGTGCTCGTCCATTGATAGGCAACACGAAATTAATTACTTTACGTGTGTTCAGCACATATTTGCTGGCTGTCTGTATAAATTTATCACGGCACGACAAGCAGCGGCAATGACTATGCCATGCCAGCAATAATATCCTTCTTGTCAGGCTTGAATTTTATTTCATTTCGTATTTTAGTCTTCTGTCAATTTCAATTGCCTGCTTCAGTTAGCCTCGTTTCATACTAATCTGCTTCACTTGGTACTTTTCCGCTTCGATTTAACTTCTCTTCTTTAAGTTCGTTTCCTTCTTGTTGGTCGTCATTGATTGTGTGTGGTGTTCTGTTCTGTTCTGTTCTGTTCTGTTGTGTTGTATTAGTCTGTGTTGTTGTTGGCATACTCTCGAGAGGTTCTACTGCATACTTCATTACATTCTTCATTATTGCTGACTTTGTTCTTCGCTTTACTTTGTGTTCGTTTACTTTGATTCGGATTTAGATTAAGGTCGCCTGCAAGCTTCGTCTAGATTGCCGCTGCCGCTTCCGCTTCAACTGTAGAAGCTTCTGCTTCTTAGCTTTTCATGTTTATAATGCGCCCTTCGTGGTATTTGCGCGCTTACCTTTGCTTCACTCTAAGCACATACACACACACATATCCGCTAGTGTTGCTGTATAGATCACGTATACATACACACCTATGTGTATGTGTGTGTGTGTTTGTCATTGTCAAGCACGCAAGCCATTTAATAAAGTGGCTGCCATTCTTCGGCATGACATCAATAAGCGAAGGTGAAACAACAGAAAATATTTCATTCCTGTCTACCGCACGTGGTCGCAATAAGTTTTTATTAGTCTTGCAAACCACGTTTGCCGCCTTAAAATGTCTTATTTATTTATTTTCTTTCTTTTACTTTAATTTAACATTGAAGACTCTTTCAGTTTCTAATTAAAATTACTCAGTTGAATGTGTGTGTGTGTGTGTGTGTGGACATGTCTTTTTAATACTAAAAATAACTTTACAATATTGACAATCAAAAGACGCTCCAAAATTTCGTAAACTTTATACGCATAAAGTCTTCTATTAATTAATTAATTATTAAACAATCGCATGAATTTCTGAAATGCCAAATTAGTATTTCCAACTGTTATTCCAATTGTTTCGCATAGAAAATAAACTTTACACCAAAATGATTTTCTTTGGCTTCGAATTCAAATCTATTCGACTTTTTTAGGCACGTAACAAGAGTTCTTGAGCTTGCACTAATAAGCAAGGATAAAAGCAAGAATCTTTTTGCTCAACGATTTTGTTTGTGTAGCACATATTTTTTTTTTTTAATTTCCGGCTACTTTTGAAGGTTATACGGCGAAACGGCGTTGAAACTGAAAACAATTATAAGCAACAAAGAATAAATACATATATTTGACCGAATTAAACAGCAGTTTTATTGCTTTGCTGTGTTGAATGGTCTGGCAAAAAGTGAAAATAAAATAAATAAAATATAAAAAGGGAAATTACAAAGTATTGTGCATAATTCATTCGGTTGCAGTTGCAATTGTGGCCAACTTACCCGGCTCCGGCGTAGTCGTTTGCTCCGTATTCTCAGTGTTTGCGTTAGATTTATCCACAAAGAGCAAGAATACAATCAAGGATATCAACGCCCAGATGGGCTTATGCCGCAAACGTTGCAGCGCTCTAGGCAGCGCGAACAGCAACATATTCGCCGACGGCGTTCACGTCCACTCCTCCTCCTGGCCTTAATTGCTGACGCACCAAGTACGCTCGTGTACTGCACAAATCCACACACGCACGCTATGAGAAATTAAATCAATCGGTTTGACAAATTCTATATTTTTTCTTCTTTTTTTTTGATTTTGTAATACAAAGACTTGTGCAATGAACGTTGACATTGACATATGTTTACTGGAGACACTTGAATATGAACAACGCACTCGATGAGCGTATAAATCTTTAAGATTTAAGTATTATTGATTTCTTGAGCAATTTTGTTTGTTCACTTGGCTAAAATGAAAAGAAAGCCATCAAGGACACTTGTACGTTGCACGAGTGTGAAACAAATAACAAAAACCTTACAGCACGCACACTTATATGTACATAAGCATACAAACAACCAACGTCTCGTGCTCGTCAAACAATTTAAATATGTATGGTTTGTTATGCCGTAACTTAAACTGAAGCTGCTTGACTGATTTTCTGTGTGACACATGTGTTTTATAGTACTCTTGAAGACATTCCTTCGATTTTGTATAAAATTTAAAATTATTTTTATAACCAACATGGCAAAAAGCAACAAAAACAAATTCAGACTACTTCAGCCAACGTTCACTTAAGCACATAATTGCATTTAATTAAATTGAGTTTTGTTATGACACATGTAATTTTGTACAAAAACCGCACATGTATTTCGCAAAGGCGCACAAAAGCATGCTACACCTTTTGTTGTTTATTTCGCACACAACTTGCACACTTCATCAATTTCACAATCATTCAAAACGCACACTTAAAACTTCTTCATCAATAACCTTTCACTTCGAAAAATATCACTTCTAACCTTTTATAACTTTAATATGTGTAGACTTTAAAGCAGGAGCGCTTTAATTTTTTTTTTTTTAATTATTTTTATTAAATTTGTTCAAAGCACTTCCTTTTAGTGGTTTCCTTTTTCCGACTGGTTGTACGACGAGTTCAATGCTGCAACACGAACTGAAATCGAAAGCGTTGTGCGTGCGGTATTTATGCGCTTCGCACATACTTTGACCGATAGCATGTTTCGTTAAGACATGCGCGGCACGGCGTTTGCTTCGTGAAAGTGCAGCAAAAGAGCGCAAACGAGCAAATACATTCGCTCTCGGCATTTCAGTCGGCTTGGCGCGCATTGTGCCGGTAAAATGTTATGTTTGTTTTGATTTAGATTTGTTTTTCTTTATATTCTGATTTTGAAAGTACGGCACATCAGGCGCCATGTGTCTATGTGCCTATGTAAGCATATGGTATGTACATACATATGTATAAATAAGTCTGTTGACTTGTATATGTGCCCTTGTAAAAAATCGCACGTTGAGCTGTGAAATTAGGCATTGCTATTCGGCTTTTGAGCAGCTGATTGAGCACAACACATGCTTTTCGTTCTTCTTTACTTATTATAGTTTTTATGTATTATGTAAAAAATCACGATTCAGAGTTTTTATTCCCTTACTCAAACTTCAATTTTCATTTTAAATACTTACTCATCAATCAATTGAACTTTTTCGAAACGATTCTTAATTTATTAGCAAAGGTCTTGATTAGCCACAAAATCAACTGACCAGAAATATTCGACACTTTAACAATTAATTTACATATTGTACAAATGTAAAACTGTAAGACATGAAATAACACTTAAATCGAAAGCATTCAATAGATACACATGTGTATAGACAAACTGTCTGAACTTGTACAAGCAGCGAAGTTGACTGAGGTCAATACAGACTATGCACAAGAGTTCGTTAAGTTGTGAATATGTGAAACATAAGAGCGACTGAATAAATCTAAAAGTGCATAGTCTGTATTGACCTCAGTCAACTTCGCTGCTTGTACAAGTTCAGACAGTTTGTCTTTACACATGTGTATCTATTAAATGCTTTCGATTTAAGTGTTATTTCATGTCTTACAGTTTTACATTTGTACAATATGTAAATTAATTGTTTATGCTTTAACGCTGTCGAATATTTTGTGGCTAATCAAGACCTTTGCTAATAAATTAAGAATCGTTTCGAAAAAGTTCAATTGATTGATGAGTAAGTATTTAAAATGAAAATTGAAGTTTGAGTAAGGGAATAAAAACTCTGAATCGTGCCTTTTTACATAATACATAAAAACTATAATAAGTAAAGAAGAACGAAAAGCATGTGTTGTGCTCAATCAGCTGCTCAAAAGCCGAATAGCAATGCCTAATTTCACAGCTCAACGTGCGATTTTTTACAAGGGCACATATACAAGTCAACAGACTTATTTATACATATGTATGTACATACCATATGCTTACATAGGCACATAGACACATGGCGCCTGATGTGCCGTACTTTCAAAATCAGAATATAAAGAAAAACAAATCTAAATCAAAACAAACATAACATTTTACCGGCACAATGCGCGCCAAGCCGACTGAAATGCCGAGAGCGAATGTATTTGCTCGTTTGCGCTCTTTTGCTGCACTTTCACGAAGCAAACGCCGTGCCGCGCATGTCTTAACGAAACATGCTATCGGTCAAAGGATGTGCGAAGCGCATAAATACCGCACGCACAATGCTTTCGATTTCAGTTCGTGTTGCAGCATTGAACTCGTCGTACAACCAGTCGGAAAAAGTAAACCACTAAAAGGAAGTGATTTCAACAAATATAATAAAAATATTTAAAAAAAAAAAATTAAAGCGCTCCTGCTTTAAAGTCTACACATATTAAAGTTATAAAAGGTTAGAAGTGATATTTTTAGGAGTGAAAGGTTATTGATGAAGAAGTTTTAAGTGTGCGTTTTGAATGATTGTGAAATTGATGAAGTGTGCAAGTTGTGTGCGAAATAAACAACAAAAGGTGTAGCATGCTTTTGTGCGCCTTTGCGAAATACATGTGCGGTTTTTGTACAAAATTACATGTGTCATAACAAAACTCAATTTAATTAAATGCAATTATGTGCTTAAGTGAACGTTGGCTGAAGTAGTCTGAATTTGTTTTTGTTGCTTTTTGCCATGTTGGTTATAAAAATAATTTTAAATTTTATACAAAATCGAAGGAATGTCTTCAAGAGTACTATAAAACACATGTGTCACACAGAAAGTCAGTCAAGCAGCTTCAGTTTAAGTTACGGCATAACAAACCATACATATTTAAATTGTTTGACGAGCACGAGACATTGGTTGTTTGTATGCTTATGTACATATAAGTGTGCGTGCTGTAAGGTTTTTGTTATTTGTTTCACACTCGTGCAACGTACAAGTGTCCTTGATGGCTTTCTTTTCATTTTAGCCAAGTGAACAAACAAAATTGCTCAAGAAATCAATAATACTTAAATCTTAAAGATTTATACGCTCATCGAGTGCGTTGTTCATATTCAAGTGTCTTCAGTAAACATATGTCAATGTCAACGTTCATTGCACAAGTCTTTGTATAACAAAAAAAAAAAAAAAAAATAGAATTTGTCAAACCGATTGATTTAATTTCTCATAGCGTGCGTGTGTGGATTTGTGCAGTACACGAGCGTACTTGGTGCGTCAGCAATTAAGGCCAGGAGGAGGAGTGGACGTGAACGCCGTCGGCGAATATGTTGCTGTTCGCGCTGCCTAGAGCGCTGCAACGTTTGCGGCATAAGCCCATCTGGGCGTTGATATCCTTGATTGTATTCTTGCTCTTTGTGGATAAATCTAACGCAAACACTGAGAATACGGAGCAAACGACTACGCCGGAGCCGGGTAAGTTGGCCACAATTGCAACTGCAACCGAATGAATTATGCACAATACTTTGTAGTTGCCCTTTTTTATTTTATTTATTTTATTTTCACTTTTTGCCAGACCATTCAACACAGCAAAGCAATAAAACTGCTGTTTAATTCGGTCAAATATATGTATTTACGATTGGAATAAAAGTTGGAAATACTAATTTGGCATTTCAGAAATTCATGCGATTGTTTAATAATTAATTAATTAAGAGAAGACTTTATGCGTATAAAGTTTACGAAATTTTGGAGCGTCTTTTGATTGTCAATATTGTAAAGTTATTTTTAGTATTAAAAAGACATGTCCACATTGAACTCACACTCAACTGAGTAATTTTAATTAGAAACTGAAAGAGTCTTCAATGTTAAATTAAAGTAAAAGAAAGAAAATAAATAAATAAGACATTTTAAGGCGGCAAACGTGGTTTGCAAGACTAATAAAAACTTATTGCGACCACGTGCGGTAGACAGGAATGAAATATTTTCTGTTGTTTCACCTTCGCTTATTGATGTCATGCCGAAGAATGGCAGCCACTTTATTAAATGGCTTGCGTGCTTGACAATGACAAACACACACACACATACACATAGGTGTGTATGTATACGTGATCTATACAGCAACACTAGCGGTTATATGTGTGTGTGTGTGCTTAGAGTGAAGCAAAGGTAAGCGCGCAAATACCACGAAGGGCGCATTATAAACATGAAAAGCTAAGAAGCAGAAGCTTCTACAGTTGAAGCGGAAGCGGCAGCGGCAATCTAGACGAAGCTTGCAGGCGACCTTAATCTAAATCCGAATCAAAGTAAACGAACACAAAGTAAAGCGAAGAACAAAGTCAGCAATAATGAAGAATGTAATGAAGTATGCAGTAGAACCTCTCGAGAGTATGCCAACAACAACACAGACTAATACAACACAACAGAACAGAACAGCACACCACACACAATCAATGACGACCAACAAGAAGGAAACGAACTTAAAGAAGAGAAGTTAAATCGAAGCGGAAAAGTACCAAGTGAAGCAGATTAGTATGAAACGAGGCTAACTGAAGCAGGCAATTGAAATTGACAGAAGACTAAAATACGAAATGAAATAAAATTCAAGCCTGACAAGAAGGATATTATTGCTGGCATGGCATAGTCATTGCCGCTGCTTGTCGTGCCGTGATAAATTTATACAGACAGCCAGCAAATATGTGCTGAACACACGTAAAGTAATTAATTTCGTGTTGCCTATCAATGGACGAGCACGAAATGCCAACGCCGTCGCTCATGCTGACGTTGATTTGTAATTCGCAACCAAATTGCCTAAAATTGAATTGCACAGCAGAGTTAATTGAGGCGAGTGTGTGCGTGTGTGTGTGTGTGTGTGTGTGTGTGTCCGACTGTGATTAACTATTTGAGCGTCATGCATAGGCATCACTGTGTGCTGTATGTTCGTGCTTCACTGTATGTCACGGTTGGTTTTAAGTGCAGCTGTCAAATGACAACCCTGTCCAGCAGTTCGTACATTTTATTTTTATTTCAGACATAAATATTAAAAGTAGAATTTCTTGTTTCGATTTTATTTAAGTGTTCTCTTCATTTCCAACCAAAAATTTTCCATCAAGAAATGTCATTTCAATGTTGCAGCTTCTTTGAACATTTTAAAGTGCTCCAATTCGTAGTTTTACTTTGTACTTTATAAAGTTATTTCCGGCAGCAATAAATCCGACATTTTTTAAGTCAACTGCCGCACAATTTTGTTGTTGGCGAGTGCCTCTCTATCGGTCGTTGGTCGATGCTTGAGTGTATGCGTTCAAAGTACTGAAAGTTTCACAAAGTTACGCAATCGATATGCATTTGGGTTTTTTCGAACTTCTGTAGTTATTCTTATTGCATGTGTGTGTCTGAAAAGTGTAATTTTATCTTTCAAAGAACAAAAAAAAAAAGACAGGTAACAATAAATAAAATAACCAAGCATTTCCAATTACATTTCAATTAGTGCTTTTGTCGAATTTGTATGAAAAAAAAAAACTCGATTATTGTCACAACAAAATCTTTTGTTTCATTGATTATCCTTAACTTTTGCTATACAGTTGTCTTTCTTATAAATAATCTCGCTAAAGTTCCAAATTCTTACCAGTTCAAAATGTCAAAATATTCGTTCATAGCAAAATACCAAAATGTTATATTTTGAATATTTTAACTATTTTGTGCTCTTGTAGACAAAAACCTCAAACTTTTTGATTATATAATGTAATATTATCAACAAAAAAGCGCTTCGAGCACAAGAGTGCGCAGCAAAGTATGCAATAAAAAACAATGCGAAAATGCATGGGCAAACGAAAGTTTTACTGCTTAGAAATTCTTTGCGCATATACTCAGCGTATGTAAAGTGAAGCCGAAGCGCAATGGCCACACACATAAATCTTCACGAACTTGCAAGTGAGTGACGTAATGTCAAAGCGTTGGCACGTTGCACGACCAGAGAGCGACGTGCATGCAAATGTTGCCAAAAGCAAACGAATAACTCAGTTGCAGAAGCCAATGTTGAATAACTTAGATGCTGAAACCAATGTCGAAGACTGTCTTAGACAGAGTTATATACGACGAACTTTTGCTATGCCAGCATGTCCATAACAAAAAAGATACGTTTATTTTTAATGTTTTATGTATGTGTGTGTGTGTGTGTGTGTGTTTGTGTGTGTCAGTATTCTTAAATCGCTTACAGATGCAACGCAGGCTACATTAGATATGCAAATGGCATAACTGCGTAACAAACTGTCAAAACTGCCGTTAAATCAAGAAGAAGGCACGAATATTCATGTGTCGATTTAAATATGTATGGGTTACGTTTCGGATACGTTCGTACTATTGAATGCTTGAACTGCATTCCTTAAAAAAAAACCGGTAAGCAATTGCAGTCGAGAGTGCACGACTGCGACGAACCCTGTACCTTCAATTTGCAAACGGCTGTAAGAGGCCCAAAATAAACTTGAGCTGCGCAGTGAATAACATTATCGAAGAAGAATCCTGAAATGGAATTTCGGTTCTAACTATTATAGTTTCCGAGATCGAACATGGTTAAATCGACTACTCTTTTACTGATCAAGAATGTGTATACTTTGCATAATCGTATATGTCTCCCTACATATATTTTCGACGTGCACAAAACTAATATACCCTAGTACCATAAGGTACGGGGTAGAAGAATTTTGCTAAGTAATGCTCAGCATTTATTTCAATAACGTTTTTGCTATGCCGCCAACCGAACTCTTCATGGATGATTTATGTTTGCATATCAGCAAACAGGAACTCTTGTACCACTCGTTGGCAATGACGTCAGCTGTGCGCACTTATTTCTGGCTGCTGAGCGCTTCTGTATTAGATACATTGCGAGAATGCAAACGTGTACTTTAATTTTCAAGCACCGATTGACCCAGTTTATTTAATTATATCTTTTTTTTTTCATTTTTTTGTTACTCAAATACTTATGTAAATTTAGATTGAGGAAAACTGTGTGCACATTTTTTTATTTTCTTGATTTGTTTTGAATAAGACTTGTAGCGTATTTGTTTCATAAGCAACTTTAACATTACTTTATCCGGTTATCCGTTTCTGTTTGTGTTTTGCTTGCAGACGCCTCGCCAGGTTGTCGAGCGCCAGACATTCGCTTTACAGTGGTCAAACCGGAAACGACAACTGAGCAGCCATATGCAAAGTTCGAGACGACACAGATCTATCTGCCCGAGGACTTCACAACGGCCGATGTTGAGTTTGTCGATAGGATCAACATCGACTTGAGTGATAAGCACGGCGCCATTGTCAATCCGTATGCCATTGATTTGGACGATGACGCCGCGGGCGTCGATGACGGCGCCGACGACACGCTCGATACGGAGGATACTGCCTACAAGCGCTTGAATACCAATCGCAAGCAGAATAAGAAACGCCGTTCGGGTTCGGGCCGTCGGCGCCGCATCGACAATGACAATGGCGAGAGTCGCGGCCGCGGCAGTCGTTACAAGCGGCATGTGATACACCATGATCCCGATGCCTCGCCGGATACGGACAAATGGAGTGGCAGCAAATTGGCCGCCGATGGCGATGTCTATTACATACACATTGAGGACATACTCAAGTCACGCTCGGCCAATCCCGAGTTACGCCTCAAGTTACACAAGCTGCACAAGAAGGCCAAAGCAAAGCACAACAAGTGCGTCAGCGATTTGAATGCCGGTGGCCAGGGCAATGCAACCGCTGAACAGTGCCGGCCAAAAAAGAAGGCTAACAGCGATAAAGACATGATGAAACCGCATGAGAAGCAAATGTCCAAACAGCTGAGGAAGGAGAAAAAAGTGACGACTTTGACGGAGGCGGCACTGAAACGGCAGCAGCATCATCGCAGACGCGGCGATAGTCATGAAGAGAAGCCGCATCAGCTGCGGCGGCGTGATGTTTTAAGCGTGCAACGTTGGCGTCGCAGTGCCAAGGCGTCTGTGATTGCCAAAGATGCTGTGGGGGATTTTAATAATGAGTTGAGCAACAACCATGGCGAGCTTGGCAGCAGCGGCGGCGGCGGCGGCGGCGGATTGGAAGCAAACGACAAAGTCACAATGGATGTTGGCGGCGACGGCCAAATTGAGTCGGCTGCTGGCGCGGATTATGCCAATCAGAGCAGCGGCAGTGCAACAGTGGCCCTGCAACGTGTCAAACGCAAGTCGGGCAAGACCACGGGTGCACTGAGCCGTCCAAAGGGTGGCGGTGACTCGAGCTCCAAGACCACCAGCCGCAAGGATAAGGGTAAGTGCGACGCGCCAAAAGCATGCTTTGCCTGATAAGATGATGGTTATGATGATAATGATGATGATGATGATTATGATGATGATGCTCTTGATGGCGATGATCTTGATGATAATGCTGTTTATGGGCGTTGCAAATGTGCTGCTGTAATGGGCTATAAGCTCGCTTTTAATTTCGTCTTAACCTCACTTTATTAACATATTTTCTCGTTTTATACTCGTTTAAATACATACAAACATGCTTTACTCGCCAGCCTTTGTTGTTGGGTTTCGTACCCTTCGGAAAGTTTCCTTTTGGCCAACTTTAGAATGCAAAACCACTTGGGTTCCTTTTCATTTCCTGTCATGCTTTATTTCCTTGATGCCAAACATTATTTTTATGCGCTGCTGTTCCTTGCCTGCCTGCCCGCCTGCCAGCCCGCCTGCCAGCTTGGTTGCCTGCTTGGCTGCTTTCCCGCGCTCATCCTTTCGTGCGTCCGTTTGCCTGCTCGTCCATTCTTTCACGATTCGTTCATTTTGCCATTATCCTTGTCTTTGTTTGCTTTGATTGAATGAAATTGCTTCGTCCTTTTGTGTGTTGCCATCTCAACTGGTACAGCAGGCCCTTGCAAGGGTGTGTCGAAGCGAAACAAGCGGTCTTGGCGCGCCTTGTTCGACAGCTTCAATGGCTTTACTTACATCAACAGAATATCCTTTCACTTTGCTGCTCTGAATTTCTGTATTTGTGTGCGCTCGCATAATATTATCTTTTATATTTCGCCTTATTTTTTTTAACATTTTTACTGTTGAGTTAAAAATGAAGTTGCGTCTTTTTAAGTGGCAACATCCTTTCAGACTTCTTGTTCTCTTCTTTTGACCATTAAACAAAATGTGTTGAAGAAAACATTACACTTCCTTTTTTCGTGGTTGTCAGCTAATGCGTGTCCAAGTGTTTCTCTTTTTTGTTGTTTTTTAATTATCTTTATATATTTTTTGCGGCAAAGTCTCATTTCACACCCTATACAAATAAGCGCCAAAAGTTGTTTTTGCTGAAGAGATGCTTAGCCGTGAATAAGCCTTGGTTAAGGACCGAAGCACATTGACTTCAGACCAAATGTGGTTTACCGGCAATATCACAAGTCTGTTTTCTCATAGAGGCAACTACAGCTGTCCTGTTACTTAACATTTAATAGAATGTTCCTATTAACAGTACTTAATAGAGTTGTCAGAATACGGCGGTCATTTTGCAATACAATTGGCCAATTATAAATCCCAGTGATCTCTCAGATTTGATGTTACGTTATCACAAGTATCTTTGTAGCTGTTTTGAACCTGCTAGAAAACATTGTCCAAGGTAGGCCCAAAGCACTTGAGTCAGAAGCAGCTCCCAAGCTAAACCCATACTTTATACGCAACTGATTTTAAAACACAGCCCTCGAGATGCTACCATATAGAAGTTCAGTCTGTGACTGGCCGTGGCCCAAACATCGTAGTGGTCAGAGGCTTTTACCCTCCCTTGTATTTAAGGCAGACTACGTGCCGAGCCCCATTCTTTGACTACACTCAATGAGTGACTCAAGACCGTGCAAGCACTTCACCTGATGCATTCTCGCTGTTTACAGTTGGCCAACGGAACGATGTTCCACTGTACTTCACCTTTCATTTTGTAGACTACAAGTAAATTTAATCAATTTGAATACAAATCGCAAATCGCAACTGAGAACACAAAGACTTCATTAATTAAATGAACACCATCAGGCAACCATTTGCACACATTAGACACAGTCACATAATTATGTAACACGAGGATATGCGCACAATTTGCATCCTTTTTAGAAATTGCAATTACAAGTCAATGGAAAGGCACACTGAGCTGAGTTGCTCTTGCATTGATAATGCACATTTGGCACTAATGAAGAATAAGCAGCAAATGTACTTAGTTAATGAGTTTCTAGGCAACTGCATAGCATAGATACAAAGATACATCCATACATACATACATATATAGATAGCTATTAGACATTATGAAACAAGTAGCGACTTTGATGATTGCTGACTCTCTTTACCGCAACACACACACTCTTGATACAGGCATTTACGACGAGGAGAGCGGCTATTCGCCCGTGCATCCCGATGAGGTTGAGTCCGAGGAGGAGGAGGAAGAGGAGGAGGACATTGATATACACCATCAGTTTACCGAAGTCTCTGAAATACGTTTCCCTGGTGAAATTGGACCGTTGGGCGATCGACGTCTGTGCAAAATACGTTGTGTCAAAGGCAAATGGGTTGGGCCACTGTGTGCCACCAATGAGGAGGGTAAGTGAAACGAGCTTGCAAAGCATATGGCCATGATTACAGCGCAGCGAAGCGAACCAAAGCAAACAATAATAAAAAAACAGTAATCTGAGAAAACAAAAAACAACAAAAGCAAAAACAAAAAAAGCAATAATACACAAGTAAACATTAAACATAGCAAAACACTTATTTATATATCGACAGTCATTTAAGCTCTTTATAAATACGATACTTATATTCATGCTCAGCTTGAAAGCAATACAAATTTACAGTAGTCTGTGTAGATGTTTTAGCCGTAAGTCTAAAATAGCTGCGTAAAAATACTTACATACATAAATAGCAAACAAACATACACACAAATATTTATTCATGAATAAAACAGTTGGCATATTATCAAAAAACAAAAACAACACATGCACTTTCATTGTTTTAATCCGTAATGTTTTCCAAAATGAGTTTATAAAAGATGAAAAATTATTTTATAGATGATAATGGCAACGTGAAATTTCAGCCTTTGTACAAGAGTTGTCATGTTAACCGAATACCGCCGCATCTCTTGCTCAGCTATAGAAATATTTCAGTGGTAAGTCAGACGCCGTCGGTGCACTTCGAAAGCACATGCATATACAGCATATACACATACAATACACACACATGCACATGTACATACGTATGTACATACATAAGTATGTAAGTAAGCATGCAACCATGTGCACAGAACCATCTTAAAGTCAGTAAGCAATAATACAAACACATCATAATTAACACATCGAAAAAAAAAAAACAGAAAGCAAAAAATAAAAGAAAATATTTGTATTTACTTAGGCAGTTTTCATTATTTAAATAAAAAAAAAAAAAATAAAATAATAATAATTAAGTAAATGTATTAAAAGTCATTAACTTGTTAATAAGCTAACAGGGCTAAGTCACTTAACAGTTTGTATCTGGTTTTGTGATCTTCTCTTCTTGCAGACACCGATACCATCGATGCGCGGCTTGCGTCGCAATCGTACTTCAAAATCGACGCTAATCTCAACCACACAAATTGTGAGTTAAACATGCGCAGCGGCGCATTAAGTGTAAACGTCCTTAAGCGTCGTTTTGATGCCCAACAAATAACAAAAGCAAAAACTGTAGTCACGCATCCTTGAATGTAAATTTTTTGTAGTGTCTTGAAGCGTCTGCACTGCTTTCACACTGCTGGCTAATTAGGACCAGTTGATTTTATGTTGCTTAAGAGATTTAAAGAAACAACAAAATTTACATACTTATTTAAGTTTAAGAATTATCTTAGCTAACGTTAGTTTGCATAAACATGTGTGTATGTACGAGCATCAGATTGCGTACGATACAAATGCTTATTCATGTCCAACACCAAGCGCACCTTATAGGCAGTTCTGTCTGCCTCGAAGGATGCCTCAACGCCTGCTGCCGAGCACCTGAACACAAAAACTCACTCACACACACACACATACACACACTAACGCTGAACGCAACACATACATACATGTGTGTATCATATGTACATATATAAACCGCTAGTCGATGACACCTGCGCACACATACAACAACAGCCAAGCAGAACAACACTCACAATGTTAATTGCTCAATTACAGTTTAGTTAATAACTACTTTGACATATTTTGTAAATATTCGCTCTCTCTCTCTCTTTCTCTCTCTTTTTCCCCACTCTCTTTGTCTTTTTCTATGCCACTTGTCTTCTGTATTGCATTACTTAACTGACTCATTCATGCATTTGCTCTTAATAATTGTTGTGAATGTCACCCTCATTGTGAATGTCACCCGTGCACGCTTGCTCATGTGTCATCGTCATCGTAATCGTCATCAACAGAATGTCGGCTGGGACTTGCCGCATGGACACTCGTTGCAGGCGCGCTGTAAGGACTTGGGCATGTACAAGCTGTTGGGTGAGTCGCGTGTGCTCTGTTCGAACGGTCTGTGGGCACCGCGTATGCCCTCCTGCGTGCCCACAACGCTACTGACGAACTTCTCCGACGATAGCGCGCCCTCGATACGCATCAAAGTGTTCAATGGCTCTGGCGCTTTTGAGCCCTCCGGCGTATTGGCAGTGCCGCCAGCCAGCACGGTGCATCTCGATTGCATGTATCCACGCATGCGTGGCCCGCCGGAGTGGTCGTGGACCAGCTGGTATATGCAGTATTCAACAGGTGCCCATTAACTAAAATATATACTTAACGCCATTTTATAATTGTTTTGTGTGATCGTTCGTATGTTGTTGTTGGAATTTTTCATTGCTTAGGCTGGGTACCGCCGCACGAAGAGAAGAACATACGCTATCGCCTGACGATCAAGGATATACAGAACAACGATTCGGGCACATTCACGTGCACTTCGCCGCGTGGGCTGACGAACAGCATTGCCATTGTGGTGGCCACCTCTACATGCCCGCAGCTGCCAGAACCGATGATGCCGCTCACATTACGTCTCGAGGGTAACAAGCTGGGCCAGCGTGCGCAGTATCGCTGTCCACCGGGTTATCGTATCGATGGCGAAATGAATGCGACCTGCTTGGCCTCGGGTAATTGGTCATCGCCGCCGCCCACGTGCAGTGCCATGCCAATGTCCGCGTCTAACGCTGGACGATTCCGCACCTAAGTCTGGTGGGAGTTGAATACCTGCGGTGGCGGCGCCGTGTGTTGGAGTGAGACGACCGGCCCGCCGGGGCTGTGTACGACCGACGGGTGTGTGCGAGAAGTCATGGTACCCAGATGCAAGGGTAAGTATAGACTCTGATACCTCAGTAACATGAGCCTGCGCCGTCGCGCCGTCCTCGTCGTACTCGTTGGTCGGCCATTCGATATGCAATAACTCCCGTTTCGTTTTTATTCCTCTTCTTCTTTCGTTTCTTTCACACTCTCCCGCAGCCATACAGTGTCCCATGCCGGTGGCACCGTTGAACGGACGTATTGGCGGAACGAACCTGAGTCAACGCCGCCTCACAGTGGGCGCGCTCATCACCTTTAGCTGCAATGAAGGACACACCTTGGTCGGCGAGCCGAGCATCATATGCACCGAAAACGGCTTCTGGTCGCATTCGCCGCCATTTTGTAAGTAATTGATTTGCACAGTGCGCGAGGGCCAGAGGTGCACGAGTGCCCGACTGGCTTCAATTAAGTACAATTGGCGCATGTTAGTGCATTAATTGAGTACTAAAACATGTGCGACGTTCATTTACTGTATGTGTATGGTTTTCGTATGTTTGTACATGTCTCTCACTGTGTGTCACTGTCTGTCTGTGTGTATGTATGTGTGTGCGTGCGTGCGTGTGTGTGCATAACTCAAATGCTGTCTCTCTCTTTCTCGCGTCATCTGTCGCACGCCATATAACAACACAGGCAAGTCGCAGTGTCCCTATCCAGGTGATCCGCCAAACGGTCTAATCGCTCCATTAAAATTCAATTACGATGCTGGTGATTATCTCAGTGTCCAGTGTCGTCCCGGCTTCGTGCAGGTGCATTTCGCCGACGGCACCGGTCCACCCGAGCGTCCCCGTTGCCAATCGGATGGAAACTGGTCTAGCCCGGTGCCGAAGTGTCGCAGCTACGAAGAAGTGTAGCTACTCAAATTCAACAATGTCAATGAAACCGATTCCGCGGAGCAATGCGAGGCCACTAAGGTGCAAAATTGTAAATGAAATGAAATGTAATGAGTTATCATGTTGATGTTTCGGCGCTGCTGCACATACAAGCATCTGTGCTTTGCAGGGTGATATATTTAGCTTAACAGACATATTCAATATAATATAATATTATCAAAAACAGTAAGCAATTTTTGTCCTCTTAATATTGTTAATAGACGCGCTCTAATGTTGCATCAAGCAAAAAATAATAATAATAATTTTATTAAAATAAATATTTTCGAAGTCTTTTACCAATTAAAATTAGTTTCGTCTTGAATTCGGTCGTATTAAACCAACGAGTTTATTGTAAAAATTCAATTTTGAAGCTTGTTGTATATAAGAAATTATTAACAAATTAGGCACATATATACTTATTTTTAACTCAAATGTAATGATTGTAAGATATCTTTAAAAATTGCTAAATAACAAAAACGCAAATCACTTCGCGTGAAATGTTTATTTTATTTAGAACATTTGCTTGCAAAACGCTTCGAAAAAATATGATTTCGTTTTATTGTAAGTTCATTTTAAAAGCGCTATGTTGGCAACACTGGCCATACTCAAGTCAGTGACAATTCGTAGTGTTATGACAATTGATGCAATTTTTGAAAAGCGAAGAAAATTTAGAAGCACAAACGATCTTATATTGTGACTGACTTGCCAGAATAGCGCGTTAAGTTTCTTAGATTTTTATGCAGACTAGTACCGAGCGCGTTAAAAAAATTATAGTTTATTTTGTTTAATTATTATCAGCTTATTTAAAAAAAAAATTTTTAAAAAATTGCAAAAAAAAAAGTTGTTCGTAAAAAAAATTACAATTATTTAAAAACAAATTAATAATGAAAATAAATTGAAATTTTGAAATTAAAGACTCTTAATTGATTCACGTGTCCATTAGAGCATCCAAACTTCAAATTTTAAAGTCTATAAAAATGGGTTATTATATATGTATGAGTGTAATGTAAGTGTATTGTATGTATAAGACATGTGTATTACAACGGCTAAGGCAAATTATATGTTACGATTTACACATATGAAAATGTATTTGTGCTGATTTTGGTGATGAAGTATATTTAACATATTGAAAAGGCATATCGAAGTTAAGATTATACATGTATTGAAATAAAGTTGAGAACGGAAAACGAATGTTTGAAGGTGTTTTCTTAACGTTTATTTAATTTTATTATTATTTTTTCTTTTTTATATTTTCAATTGACTTAATGCCAAATTAAATAATTTGGATATGAGTCGAGCGTTGTGTAATGTTGTTGTTGTTGTTTCCTTTGTGATTTTCCGACATTTTCTCGATGTACAAGTGCAATGTAATAAAGTTAATACTTGGAAAAATATTTACGCTTAGCAAACAATAAGAAGATGTGCCGGAATTTCAGCGCACAGTAAAATTTAATTGCGCACAAAAATGCCAACAAAGGAACACACACAATTTTCGAAAGTGTAAATGTGTGCCAAGGAAATATTTCATTTGACGAAGGCAAACGCGCGCTTACACACACACACACACACACACACAGACGAAACACAGATGCACAAGCGAGCTGAAGCAACGACTACAAATACATTTGTATGCGTTTGTGTGTGTAAAGCCTTTGGGTACGCACACTAATACACACATACATACATACACAATGATGAAGAAGAATCACGTTGGTTGGAAAATCTAAAAACAAGCTGAGAAAAAAGCACATGCAGCCAAAAATAAATATTTACTGCTGAACGCAGACGCCCGCTCACACATACACACACACACACACACACACATACACTCTCATCACACATCACAAAGCACGCATTGATAAGCGCTGAGATACATTTACGGTTTCGGTGTTGGCACAACAGAGTAGTATCAACAACAAAAACAACAAGCGCACCGCGTGTGTGTGTGTGTGTGTGTGACAAATACACCTGCACAAGGACGAAATTAATTTGAGCATGTTTTTCTCTTAGTGTTGTTATTATGTTGTTGCCATTTTTTATACCATTTGAAATGAAACGAGTTACAGTTTCACTTGCACCCACCGAGCACACATGCCTTGCCGCATGCCACATGCCTCATGCCTCGTGCCATAAAGCGCTGAGCTTTGTGGCTAGAAAGGATTCAAGTGTGGAAAATGTGTAAATGTAATTTTCATATGAGAAAAGTTTCATTTCACGTGCGAAAATATTCGTTTGAGAACATGTGTATGCGTGTGCGTATGCGTGTTTGTGTGTGTGTGTGCATGGTTTGAGCAAATTGAGACACAGCAGCGTTACATTAACTTGTGAGTAATTAAAATTAACTGTTGCCAGGTGTCATGGTGCCAAAGTGTCGGTTTCTATATGTATGAGTGTCTGTCTATCTGTCTGTATGTATGTATGCATGTACATACATATGTATGTGTGTACATATTTGTTACACATGTGTGTTGCGCCCACAAGTAAATCGGATTTCACAGTGAATTTTCAAAATCTCGTTTTTCATGGTGAATTTAATTGAAAATTTACACAAAAAACGCATTAGAAATTTGAACGCGTTGACATCATTAAAACAAGCACACACACACACATATATATACATGTGTTTATACATGCACACATCCATGCAAAAATTCATACATAGGTTTACAGATGCTCAGATCTGTTTTTCGTGGGTTACCCGCGTCATACTCATAACTCATACAAACGCACACGTGATTAAAACTTCATATAGCATTTTCAAGCTTTCTTAGCTATTAGGTTGGAAGCAGTGCGTTCTCTCAGTGTATTTGCTTTTGTTGTATTTAGCGAATAATTGAACTAAGCAAATATGTCAACAATGTAGTAGTCTAATGTGTTGCACACTGTGCCAAGAATGTTTGAATATTTGTCTCTGTCCTTCATGTGTGTTTGTGTGTGTGTGTGCAATGTTGTGTACATCTTGTAAATTTCACGTCACCTCTGCTTACAATTGAAATCGTTACCAAGCTGAGAGAATCCAATTTGACGCTGCATTGTCTAATAAGATTTTAATTGGGAATTTTGGCTTTAATGTGTTCATTAAAATACTCGCTGGCATTTTTCACATCAATTATTCTATTATTGATCACAATTCAAATCAAATTCAAATGGACAAATGAGTGTTTCAAGATTGTCTCACATTTGACCGATTTTTGCTTTAATGCCATATCGATTTGTATGCTTTGCATTGAAAATCAACCATAAATGCTACCAAATTGTGTCAGTAGGAAGGAGCATCAGCTTGTATCGATTTTCATAAAGTGTTCAAAAATGTAAACAATATAAAATCTCTTTACTATGAAAATCTGAATTATTCAAGTCGAACGGCCTAATGAAGTATGCATGACACGTGCGTCGTACTTGCAGCAACGTCATCATCAACGCTTCCTGCTGCTCTTGCTTGTTGGCTGTTGGCCTTTGCACATCACACGACCAACCCTAACAGCCCCAATTATAAAAACAACAGTGACGCTTGTGTTCGTGTTGTTGCAGTGCGAGGCCATAAGGACAACACCAACATTGAGCAAGCATG